>CM060958.1:17279113-17879113 GCA_030765055.1 Mantis religiosa
GTCTCGGCGGTGCATGGCAGGATGATATGCTCTGAGGTAAACTACTTCCTCCTCCGGTATGTCGGTTGACGACCTCACCTCCTCTGCTGGGACCATTTCGTGACCGCCAGCCAGAGACCTCTGGGGCTCGATCGCCTGTCTGGCACCATTAGGGCTCGGCTGTTGGGCTCGTTGCTCTCCCGCAGTAGGGGAACGTGTCCGTTGTCCTGGTCTTCTTCTTCTTCTTCTTCTTCTTCTTCTTCTTCTTCTTCTTCTTCTTCTTCTTCTTCTTCTTCTTCTTCTTCTTCTTCTTCTTCTTCTTCTTCTTCTTCTTCTTCTTCTTCTTCTTCTTCTTCTTCTTCTTCTTCTTCTTCTTCTTCTTCTTCTTCTTCTTCTTCTTCTTCTTCTTCTTCTTCTTCTTCTTCTTCTTCTTCTTCTTCTTCTTCTTCTTCTTCTTCTTCTTCTTCTTCTTCTTCTTCTTCTTCTTCTTCCTTCTTCTTCTTCTTCTTCTTCTTCTTCTTCTTCTTCTTTCTTCTTCTTCTTCTTCTTCTTCTTCTTCTTCTTCTTCTTCTTCTTCTTCTTCTTCTTCTTCTTCTTCTTCTTCTTCTTCTTCTTCTTCTTCTTCTTCTTCTTCTTCTTCTTCTTCTTCTTCTTCTTCTTCTTCTTCTTCTTCTTCTTCTTCTTCTTCTTCTTCTTCTTCTTCTTCTTCTTCTTCTTCTTCTTCTTCTTCTTCTTCTTCTTCTTCTCTTCTTCTTCTTCTTCTTCTTCTTCTTCTTCTTCTTCTTCTTCTTCTTCTTCTTCTTCTTCTTCTTCTTCTTCTTCTTCTTCTTCTTCTTCTTCTTCTTCTTCTTCTTCTTCTTCTTCTTCTTCTTCTTCTTCTTCTTCTTCTATATTTTCTACTTTTCTGTTCAAAATTAATATTTCTGGTTTAATTACAGTGCTATAGTGTCTTAATGTTGTATATTTAAACATGCATTTTTATTATATGGTACGTGTTTTGAGTAAGCCGATATGTTGCTTGGCACCTGCGTTTGTTTGCTTTAGTTTCGATTCCATTTTCCTTAATTATTTCTTCAAAATATTTAAATTGTGTTATATCATCATGATTCCCATTATTATATTTTGTGTACAGTTTCGCTTTATATGTAAGTATAATGAATGAGTCATTTATTCCAATCACCTCCTGTGGTGTCCTGTAGTGTCCCACATAACATATAGAAAGAAGATGAAAAGAAAGCAAATATGTTATGCAATTTTGTAGATTTACGTAAGAATGGACTTCTTTTCCAGTTTTCTTATTGAGTGATCGAGAGGATAATGACTGGTTATTTGGTTAAATCGCAACCTTAAAGCCCTTGACTGTCATTCTTCCAACAGCAGTAATCTTAGATCCACTGGTTATTGTGTTACATAAAGTGCTACAAACTTAAAATAATGACGTGACGTCAAAGTTTTTAAAGTGACGTCAGGAGCTTGAAGGTAAGCCTAACATGTTATTTAGAAGCTTCTAGCTAGAGTGGAAACATTATCATGATATAGAATATAATTTGTCCTTTTAGATCTTTGCTTCTTTTTTTCGAGCAATGCATGGATGCTAAACGGAGGATTGTGGTTTCCAAGATGTAATTATGTGACGTATAAATAACAGCAGTCAGGAAATTAAAAGGATTACATAATCGAGAATAACAATGCAGGGAATATCCGTTTCTCATGTCCCTCTGCACACAACTGAAGGTCTTTCTACATTCTACAGGTTACTTTTTATAGAGTTTATGCTGGAGAAGTACGACGCTTTATTGATTCGGAGTTGGTCTCTAGCGAAGTTTGTATAAAACCAGTAATGTGTACGTCCACCTCAAATATACTAACCGAAATCTGGGTAAAATCTTAATTGGCTTATGACATTACATCTTTCCTTATATACCAGATGTTTCAAAAATTGGCGTTTTATTTACCGACGCTCCTTACCTGCCCAGCGTCCCATTCTGTATTCGAAATGTGAAACATTCATTAGACGTGTTATTTCGAGGTGCGTTCAAGTTATAACACCTATTTTTTTTTTTTTTTTTTTCAGAACTGGGACCACATAGGAACTTCTGTTTTTTTTTAAATACACATGCACCCTTTGTGAATATGTGACAGAGATGGCAGCACTGTACAGGGCATAGACCTCTAGTGGCAACGACGAGAGTTAGGACTGTTTTTGATACTTAAAATGGCGATGTTTTCATTACAAGAACAGCGTGTAATCATTCGTTTTCTCCATTTTCGTGGTGTGACACCTATTGAAATTCATCGCCAGTTGAGTGAGGCATGTGGTGATGGTACTACGGATGTGTCATGTCCGTTTTTGGATGCGACAGTTCAATGAAGGCAGAACACTTTTCGCATTTTCAGATCTTCATGCAGGATTGTGTGCACAGATCCCTGGACAATGCCAATTTTGGAGGCGATGTCTGCAACTGTCTTGGTTTGTTGTCACACGATGTTCTATCTTCATTGAACTGTCGCACCCAGTTAAATGCCAAACTTCTTGTATTTAATATTTTGAAGGATGCAACAAGAATATTTAAAAAATCCTCGGCCCCAAATACCTTTATATGAATGTTTTCTTCTCTCTCTCTCTCTCTCTCTCTCTCTCTCTCTCTCTCTCTCTCTCTCTCTCTCTCTCTCTCTCTCACACACACACACACACTGACTCAAACTCCCCCAATGATTCTGAATAAATTATCAGATATTTAAGACGTTTTCTGGAAATAGCATGTGAATTTTTCTTCGTTTTGAATAAGTTATATATATAGTTTCTGGAGGGCCCTCTACGTACTCCGCATGACCTTCAACATTAACCTCTTGATGGAAAAAGCAGTAATCTGCTATTCTAAATTGTCAATATTGTGCTGTAAAAATTCTGGCTGTGTTTTTTCTTTTATTTCATTCGTATACTTTGTTGACGAATGTAAAATTCCTACAAGGAAGGGGCCCTTTCTTATCTCTTTGGCATGATTACCCATTACACATTACCTTTGCAAGCTCAATTTTGGAGATTTCTGAAGCAACAAATAATTATGTAAATGAAGAGGGAGCCTTGTAGTTCTGGATGATATTAGGCTTAGAACTTTACTGATTATCTAAATCGAACACTTCCTAACAACAGTACTTTTGGAATTTATTATTATTATTATTATTATTATTATTATTATTATTATTATTATTATTATTATTATTATTATTATTATTATTATTATTATTATTATTATTATTATTATTATTATTATTATTATTATTATTATTATTATTATTATTATTATTATTATTATTATTATTATTATTATTATTATTATTATTATTATTATTATTATTATTATTATTATTATTATTATTATTATTATTATTATTATTATTATTATTATTATTATTATTATTATTATTATTATTATTATTATTATTATTATTATTATTATTATTATTATTATTATTATTATTATTATTATTATTATTATTATTATTATTATTATTATTATTATTATTATTATTATTATTATTATTATTATTATTATTATTATTATTATTATTATTATTATTATTATTATTATTATTATTATTATTATTAATATTATTATTACTATTATTGCCAGGCCTTGACCGAATGGTTAGGCCGCTCGACTCTCACCAAGGCGACTCGGGTTCGATTCCAGGCGACCGCAAAGTAAAATTTGTGGTGGACAACACTGCGCTGCGGCAGGTTTTCTCCGGGTCTTCCGATTTCCCTGCCATCATTCCACCAGTTGCTCCATCATCCACCTTTCCTATCATTCATTTCACCCTCATACTACGATCCACTTCTCTAGCTCTCGTCCCAGGCGTTGGGCCGGCCCCTCAACCCTGGTTCCTCCGGTTTCCTTCGCCCTGACTTTCCGGGCTGGTGGAATCCGTGTCCCCT
Source organism: Mantis religiosa (assembly GCA_030765055.1). Taxonomy (NCBI): domain Eukaryota; kingdom Metazoa; phylum Arthropoda; class Insecta; order Mantodea; family Mantidae; genus Mantis; species Mantis religiosa. The sequence continues at coordinate 17,283,033 of CM060958.1, forward strand.
ATCACCCGTATGGTGATGCAAGGAAGGAAAAAAAGTAGTTGTTTATGAGACTTGTAAGGTAAGTTGATGTTTATGAGCAAGTGTAAAAATTTAACGTCCGAGGTGTTAGCGCTGAGAGAATGATAAAACATCAAACCTCGCTAGTCACATACATAATTTTAATTTTATTTGAATTATGATTTATAAAATTATTAAAAATCGTTTCACAAACGATTTACATCGTAAACGTATGTTTGTTTCTTGCTTTTCAGGTAGCTAAAGAAAAATTGAACATCGGACTAAGTCATCTACGAGGTAATCGATAGTCAAAGAGATTATAATAGAATTGTCTTTGACAGTACATTAGAATAGGCGTTCCTAAAGAATAATGTGTTTTTGTCTTGCATATTTTAACTTTATTCTTCTGCTATATTGACTCTGGCAGAGATATTTCAACTCTTTGCAGATATTATTCATGTCTAGCAGTAAAAGCCTTACTTTTCAGGAAACAAAGGTATCGCGTAATTATGTGTTTTTTTTCTTATGGTTGCGCATAAAAAAATAATAATTATTATTATTGCTGTTGAAATAACTAAATGTATACTTGAAACTATATCTTACAAATTTATGCGTTAAGAATATAAAATAAAGCATTAATGCAGCACTTCTTGAGAAATTTACAATTAGTAAAAGGACTTACCGATACGATTTTGTTTACGTGTTAACTAGCTGTAATAAGCGTTTCTTGCATGCAAATTAAAGGAACGAATTCTTGAGTGTTGAAGTGAAAGTTCCAATTGGGCAAAAATGGTAGCTTTTTGGTTAGCTAAAGGTTGGGCAAGTCCTTGTTTTAAACGACATCGCCTTTGGCAACTCGAAACGTTCTATTATGTCATGGACATTTCTTTCACTTGTAACTTTTATTACCCTGATTATTAAATGGTACTGTTTCATATGCACACGCACAAATCTGGATCTCTTGGTTGAATCCTGTTCACGTTGAACAAGAGGTCATATAAGTTCTGTATTTGAACAGTATTATGTTACTATTCTATGGGTCCGTGCCATTTTGTATCGGGCACAAAATTACGCCATTCTCCAAAAGGATTCCCGCTTTTGGCGGGGAGTGGTAATTACTGTAAAAGAAAATTCTAAAAGATATATTCAAATTGTGAAACTTTATCCACCAATTTTCTAACAAATATATTCAGCTCCTGAATGTGGAATATATTAATTACAAAATTGTTATTAAGGGCTTAGTTGCTATATTAGTTACATTCAATATATAACTTCCTTTACCATAAGTCATCTATAAATATTAAGAAAGGGAAGGAAACAATATAATTTGTATTAAAAATATAGTATAAAATTTATATAATTTCTATTGCTCTATTTTTTACCATATGCCTAATCAGAACATAATACACGAAATGCACATGAATTATTACAAAACTGTTGTGAACATATTAATCATCTTTTGATATGATAATATGAAGTGCCTTTTGGACACTACGGTTTATAACATAGTTTCATAATTTTTAATTTGAGGTTCTTGTTTAACCATGAATAGTATATATTCTTGTATAGAGATTTTTAAATTTAATTAGTTTAAGAGAGAAACTATTCTGTATACATGTTATTGCATTTATATAAAAAATCAAAATGAGTTATGGAAAATATTTAGTGTTAGCTCAACTATTTAATATTTTAAATAAATGCAGAGCTATTTTAAACCTGTAAATAGTAAAACCGTGAATTTCGTATAAATTTCATGCTAACATGTTAAATAAACGATAGACCAAGGAGCAATTAGGATCGTAACACGTTGAGTGAGGGGACGGGGGAAGAATTGAGAAAAATGGAGTTTGAAATTCAACTCAGTGCTTCACCTGATTGAAACAGAACCAATAAAATAGTAAGTTCGGCTTTAAAACTGTTGATATTAAAACATATATTCAACACACAAAAAAATAAAACTACCATAAAAGTTCAAGAACAATTGAAGATTTTTCATTTTTTTTAAATTGTACCTACAGATGTATAAGCTCAGGTTGTTAATTAGAGAATATAATTTACAAGACTGTTAGAAAAAGTATGTATTATTTGGGAAATTCATTAAAAGCGCTCTTATCGTCAATTACATTCAAGTAGTCTGCATTCATGATAATTCAAATTAGCCGGAATCAACAATTAAATATACTATATTTGTGCAACCTACCATCTATGAACTAATTAGTATAATCAGGACTTTCTAGAACATAATATGGAAGGTCCTGACACAGAATATAATTTTGGCTGCTTGAACTTTTCGCAAAGAAAGATTAACTATAAGGTTTAATAAATTACATATATTGGCCCAGGCCCATGGCCAACCAGGGCTCATGTAGCATATGTGCTGCCTGTGCTGCCATCTGTACCAAATTATCTCAGTCACTACAGGATGGCAACTGCTGCAAAAGAAGGTTATAAATGTTTCGAATTATATCTGTCTTATAATAAACTTGTTGAAAATATAACTAAAAATATTGCACTTAAATATACGTGTTGTTTTTCTCATATAATAGGAATATTGTGAAGATATTATCTTTAATATCCAAATGGCATTTCATTTATGCTATTGTTGACACTGTTATTTGGAAATTGTAAAGCAAACAGCAGACGACGGGGTGGTGAGCGGGACAGACTTGTTTGTTGTTCTGTGCCACCTTGTCACTGTGGAAGGTTGTTAGTAGACGCATAACAATAATCGGTTGGCAGGACCCTAGTTTGTTGCCAGGGAGTGCGGTTTTAACCTACTTGAAAAAATGTCACAGAAAACAAAAAGTAGACCTAATCGAGAGTTAAGCAGTTTAACGAAAGGATATTTGATTGCATATAACTTAGCCCAAGTTTTCGGGTAAGTACAGATATTCGCTGGTTTGCAACATACTTAATCAGAAAATAGGTTAATTATATAAACAATCGGGTGCATTTGTATAACAATACGCCGAAAGCACGAATCGTTCATTTAACTTAAGAATTTATCTCTGGAAAAATTCTTCTATCATTGAAATGCTTTTATATTGGCTTCTGTAATTGAACTTATAATGATTGAGAGAATTCTGCTTTTTAATGCAGTTGCAGAAGATTTAATAGTTTGGTATTTTTTTCACGTTGAGTGGCACAGATGTGGATATAAGGAGCATTAATCTAAGTTGAGAGAACAGTACAAAAAGAAAAACATTAATATTTATGAAGTACTTCAAAAACATTAAGTTTGCCTAATATGTAGGTACTTGTTTACTTGGAAATGAAAGGGAAATAAACTACTTTGTGTAACGAGTGCTAACTTATTATATTTCTGGGTTCAAATTGTAATTTGAAATAATTTGAAGCAAACTGTATAGTTTAGATCTACTTGCCTTGAATAATTGCAGAATTCTGTAGTTTCATTTTGACAAATTTTGTTCTGAAATATTTATTTCAAGACCAGCAGAGATGATAAACTTACATACAACTGCTGTCATACTGAAAAGAATAGTCTAGTCCATACATATTAGTTTTAATATGTACTATATGTATTTTTGTTTTAATATGTAATAAATTCATAGGATCATTATAATTTCTTGTACTTGGTGTATGCATTGTTGCTGTTGTATTAAATATAATGTGCTGACTTTTCATCCTAAACAATTTATTTAATGTATTTAATATGTTTTTAAATTATGTTTGTAGACTAAATAGAGTATGCTTGTTGTGCATTTATTGCAAACATGAGTAATGCAATTTTAATGTAGGTTGATATGTTTTTTAGAAAGTAGATTGTATTTAATTATCATCTTTCTTTTGTTTGCTTTTAGATGGTCATACTTAATGTACCTCATAGTGAGGCATTATATGGTAAACCCTAGAGAAATTTCTCTCTGGGAAAATGTGAAACCCATAGTTGTCATATTTCAAAATGCAGCAGTGTTAGAGGTAAGCTTGTTGGTTTGTTTCGATTGATGCTAGCAAATCTCTCTATGAATGCTGTATGAAATCTGTGCAAATGTGCTCTGTGCATGAAATGGAATATACATCAGTAAATAAATTTAACAAGATGCATGGAAGTAGTATCTTGTGCTTGGATTGCACTGCAGGTTATTAGAAACAAATGTGGGATACCCTGCATGAAGGTTTGAAGGTTTCTTGCTGTACCAAATAATAAGACAGATAATAATCCAAAATAAAAATTTATACCAAATTTGGGTTTAGGTTCAGCATCTTTCAAGGATGTGACATAACATTTTTTTAGAAAGATCCCCCACCCCAAACTACCTTTTACATGGAACATTTTTCAAAAAGTATAATTTTTTCAAAAATGGTTTTAATGCTTTTAATTAAAATGCAGTATGTTTCACATATTTTCATTACAGATGAAATGTATATCTTGAATTTTCTGTCAGTCTTCAAATGTAATTTTCGATTTGCACAACTTTTGTATAAGCAAGTTGGAAATTACAGAAGTAGACAAAGCCCGCCTTGGTAGCATGGTGGTAGCATGTCTGCCTCACGTTCAAGAGGTCCCGAGTTTGAATCTCGGTCAAGGTGAGTTACCTGGATAAGGTTTTTTCCGGGGTTTTCCCTTAACCTGAACGACGACTGTCGGGTAACTCTAAACTCTATGGACTCCGGGCTCATTTGAGCATCATTTCACCCATTCCATTCATCGTCCGATATTACTTAACGTTGGAGGACGTAAATTACAACAACAAAAAAATTGTAGTCAAAATCTTACTGCACAAAAAATTTAGATCTTTTTGAAACAAAAAATTTATATTTGATACTGTTTTTGTGAAGTGAACCTTTCCCAAAATATTTCTTGTTATTTGCCTGAATTTTACAATACTTTTATATTCTTAAATGGAAAGTGGTTATTTTTTATTGTTTGGTCATACAAAGACAACATATAGCGATTATCTGTTAAAAGGTTTGGCTATCATTTAAAGTCTACTGTATTCCAATATTCCCTTGTACCACTAAGCTATTTCAAGGTCTACCTGGGAGCCTGCCGACTTCCGCTCTAAAACTAGGGAGCCTTGAAGCAACTCTATGGGTGTTTCCTTATACTGGAGTATAAAAAGCCCCCCCCCCCCCCCCCCCCCCATTACAGATGGAAGTGGATGCACCATTTACATGTATCAATCCATTCAGGAAGACTATCGAAAAGCCTAGCTGGGGCTGATGGTGATCTAGTACACCATACTACTATCTAGTACCCAGAAACTCTTATGCGTCCCTCAACCTCGTCTGGGCTGACAAGCCTGCCAGACGTGCCCAATTAATTGCCTGTGAGTAATGGGTACCAAGAAAATTAGAAATAAGATAATGTTTATCTGAAGTAACGGGTGTCTCAAATGATTCTCCGCACAGAGGGGAATGCACTAATACACCTGCTCACATCTTTTAGTTTGGCTATGGTCAACATACTGACTTCACTTCACTAATACAATAACACATCATTAACATCACTTTACAAAAACACCCTTCTCACTGTGGTATTCAGGCATGGCAGGAAGTATGATCTCTACCTGCTCAAAGGTCAGTGCTCTTTCTGCGTATTTTTGCTACCAACTTAACCACATCCATATGTGACCAAATGCACTTTGAAGACTCATTTGAGACATCCGTTAGATGGAGGAATAAGTATTTGTAAGAACAGTTTGTACACAACAATAGAAAACATGATGTGAGTGCCCACAACAGATATTTGTTGTCCTCTCATGATTATGTGAGAAGCATGGAATTTCAAAGTCATTGCATAATGATCCACTTTCTGAAACTTGCTGTTGCTTTGGATGAGTAGAACCAGAATGAAAAATTCAATGCCATAGCTGGGAATTGAACTGTAGATCTCCCAGTCTCCGTCCGGTTGCTCTTAACCATTGAGCTACTATGGCCGACATGCCATTAAATTCTCCAACTGACTCGCATATTTCCCGTTAAACCACTAGAGGTTCTCATATACAATGAGATACCCTCTGGCTCTGCTCATCCAAACCTTAGCGTACACATGGCTAATGTGGAAGAAATTATTAATTTTCCATTGCTTTTACCTATTGTGTGCTTCTTATATGTATAACAAAATGTATAATGAATGTTTATTTTGATTAACAAGAAGTAGATGGACTAGTCCATGGAAGAATGAATAGAGAAAGTCATGTAAATTCAGCATATGCTATTTTGTTTTCATACTTTTCGTTTCTTTTTCTTTATTTGTTATACAAATATATGTCTCTGCAATAGACATTCATTTTAAAAAGTTAGAATATTATACAAATTACAAAAAAATGTGTTGTTACTTAACATGTGTACAAGATTAGAGATACAGGGTTCTTCATTTAAAACCTAACAGTCCCACGCCATTTCACCTGTGTGTGGGTGAGTGTCCACAGCCAGCTTTGCTCCTACATGAACTCTGAGTGTAAAGCATGTATAACACTCTTACCTTGTAGAAGATGCTGGAAATGTTGTCCAACCTCGGCTAAACAAGCGTGATATCGGGAGAACACTTTCTGGTTCACACGATTAAGTTGAACCACTGTAATGTTTCCAATTTCATTTCTAATATTTTGTTTTAGTTCTTTCAATGTATGAGGATTTGTCTTGTAAACTTTGTCTTTCAGGTGACACCATACACAGTGTTAAATCAGGGGAGCGATTGTGCTAATCACTTTATCTTCAAACTTTTCACTAATTTTATTCATGGACTCCTCTGTTGTATAAGCAGTAGTAGAAACTTGTTGAAACCAGCCATATGATTACTGTACCTCTGTCAGTTCATGATAAAATGAGGTCAAAATACCATTTCGGTACCTCTCTGCATTTACAGTCTGCTGGACCGATTATGCATAGTACACCAAACTCCAACTTTCCAATCATAATGAGGGATTTCTTGAATGTGATGTGGATTTTCAGAGGCTAGTAACTGTTATGAGTGTTGACACGACCACTGAGGTGGAACCACGCCTCATTGGAAAAAAACAGTAGCTGTAAATCACTTAAACTGTCACTGATGAAAAAACCATTCTCAATAATGCATTCATGATACTGGGTGAGTGCACACCACTACCACCACAGACGATGATGCCAATAGTGGGAGAATCCAGCAAAGTGGCAGGAAGATAAAATATAGTGTGCTTTGTTAGGTTTTTAATGAAGGAACCTGTACATACATGATAAAGTTCCCCTGTGAATACAGTGTCTGTTGTTAAGCTTTACCCTTCCAATCCCTTATATTCTCGGGTATTTGTGCAAAAGACATTTTATGCTGTTATCATGCCGCTGGAACTGAGGAATGGACATGTGTAAATAAAAATAACAGTTAAGCAATGGGTCTGATTGACATCAGTAAACATGAATTGAAGGTAGCTCTGAAATAACTTAGAGAAGACTGTTCAGCAGTCTAGTTGTCTGTATATGTGCTTTTAAGGTCCTAAGCTGCCAAATTTGCTTCTCTCTCTTTTTTTTTATTTTTTTTTAATTCACGTCCTTTAACTTTTTAACCGCTTCGCCAATGGCCATTTAAAGCCTTCAGGGGCCGGAAACGGATACCCAATAAACAGAACAGGACATTTAAATTGTTAAATGCTGTAAAAATGCATCATAAATACAATTCCGTATCTTCCGTATTAAGTTATTTAAACAAAATAAAAACTGGTTTAAAACTCATTAAAGGCAGTATAAATCTACAGTAACAATAAAGTAGAGACTGCATTAATAAATGGTTGAAATTTCACTACTTTGTTTCACTCTAGCAAAAGCCATTCTTTGTGCCGAACGTGCCTAATATTTGAATCATTTTGTTTTGTGTGTATACGAGCCAATGTATGTATACACAAGCGACTTCTCCGGTTCAAGTTTAGTTTATTTATGCTATACCAAGCGATAATCATATGAGAATATATTGCGTTACACACTCACACACTGGAAAGAAAACTCTGTCAGCATCTGTTATTACAGTGTTTCTCAACCAAAGTTTCTAGTAGCCTTATGCAGCTGTTTTCGCTCTGTATTTTAGTTATTTATAATCTCTTTGTGTTCAGAGTGATTTCTTATAGCTATCAAGAGCTAAATGAATGGCACATTTGAAATTGTTAAATTTCAATGTTAACCATGGCTTATCCCCATAATGTTGCAAATAAATTAGCTTGGGTATGATGTGTACAGACTTGTGATATTACTGTAGAAAATCTGGAAGATTTGTTGTACGATTATGAAGGAGATCTTTAGGACATACGTAGCAGTGACGTGTATTGGTCTACAGATGGCATGTTAGCTACTCCATTGTTTGGGGGAAGTGGCGGGTCAAATATGGGTGATGCAGATCAGCTATTACTAGCTATCCCTCTTTACGAAAAACAGTTAAATGGTAAAAAAAAAAAAAAGGTATTTTTATACCACTGGATGTAACCATGCACAGTTGTTTAGTAATTTTCAGAGCTGTAAATTCATGTAAGACATTCATCTACCTGTACTTGCGCGTATAAAGAGCTTGTAACCTAATTGAGTATTATAATACTCAGAGGCCTCTTTATAATAGGGGGTAGGAAATTCACCACAACATCACCCCTCATACTTGAGAGAAAACACTTTCCTAAAAGGATACCACCCACAACCAAAAAAGTCGCAACCATTTCGAAAATGTCTAGTGTGTTGCGAAAAAGAAGTATCAAGCAAACCAATATTATTTGGTTTGAATCTGCAGATGTACCCTTGGGTGTTTATCCAGTTTTGGAGGTGTACAATTCAAAAGGAAACCTTTAAGGGTACGTTTACATTCCTTATAGAACTAATTTAAATTTATTGTAAAATAGCAAGATTAAAATAATTGGCGTTAAATGAGCATTAAATGCATGTATGCATAGGACGTCTATACACGTCGGTTTGGGGCATTTTAACTTGGACGTCATGTGACGTCCATATCGGTGAAAGGGTTAAGTCATATCCGATGATGAATATATGTAATGGGTGGAATGATACTCAAATGGGCCCAGGGTCCATGGAGCTTAGTTACCCGACAATCTCTTAGGATAAAGAAAAACCCCGGAAAAAATCTTATCCAGGTAACTCACCCTGACTGAGATTCGAACTCGGGACCTTTTGAATGTGAGGCAGACATGCTACCATCTACACTACCGAGGCGGGCAATCTGCTAAATTATGACCCATTTTTCTTAGAACCAGGATGTTGCATTTAATACCTAATGGAGCACACAGCATTTTGCCTCTCCCGCATCCCAATACCAGCTGCCATTCTGCACGGGGTCTATGAGCTGACTGTAAATGCAGAAGGGATGCTGAAATGACATTTTGACCCCAGTTGATTATGAACTGACAGAAGAAGATAAATCATAAATCATAAGAGATTCTGCTACTGCCTGTACAGCAGAGAAGTCCATGAATAAAATTAGGGAAGTGTTTGAAGAGTGATTAGTGCTGGTGTACTGCTTGTATGGCCCTCTCACTCCCCCAGTCAGTGGCATAACCTGAATGAAAAGTTTACGAGACACCGGAAGAACTAAAAGTATTAGAAGTAAAATTGAAAACATTACACTGGCCCAACTTATTTGTATGAATCAGAATGTCTTCTCCCAATATAATGCTTGTTTAGCTGAGGATGGACATTTCTAACATCTTCTATAAGGTAAGAATGTCATGTGCTTTACGCGCAGAGTTATATAGGAGCAAAGCCAGCTGTGACACACCCAATCATGGACAGACAAAATCTTGGATTTTAAATGAAGAACCTTGTATTAAAATATCATCAAATGAGAATTAGGTGCCTTGTATGCAAGTTGCAAAGTATTTATAGCTTCAGTTGTGTGTTCTTGTAAAGTCAGCATTTAATGACTGTGCAGTTTTGACAGTATGGGAAGTACAATTTAACATATATTTGCATACAATTGCATTTCACAAGCATCTGAATAATAAAGTGCTTCCAGAGCAACTTGATGAGTGTACTGTTCCATTCCATAATAATATTTAAAAAGAAAATATTTTTTCACCTAAATGATTAACAACATGCCTGAACTTTTTGTTTTATGGGTGCAAACACTACTGCATGTTACAACCTGAAAAACAAAACTTCCGTATTCAAAAGTAAATTCATGCGTACTGAACAGGAGAAAATATATGTGGATTACTAGAGCCATTCAGTGTTAAAAAATATTAAATTGGAAAATTTTATTTTCACATTTCATATGGTTTTGTTCAGCATGTAGCCCGCCTCTATAGCGTAGATGGTAGCATATCTGCCTCACGTTCAAGAGGTCCCAAGTTCAAATCTCTGTCACTGTGAGTTACATGGATAAGGTTTTTCCGGTTTTTTTGCACATCCTGAAAGACGAATGTTGGGTAACTCTAAGCTCCCTGGACCCCGGACTCATTTGAGCATCATTTCACCCATTTCATTCATTGTCTGATATGACTTAATGTTGGAGGGCATAAATCACACACAAAAAAGGCATGTTAATAGTATACAAGATATTGTCAAGCCAAGAAATATGAAAATTACAAATAAATATTTGAAAATATAAAGTATTTTAATCCCAGACAATAACACTTAATAAAGTCCACTAAATAATAGAAGCCTTTCATTAAAAGTGTTTTTAGAACCAGTTCATACATTCTTTTTTACTTAGTAATTTTTGACTAGAGTAATGGAAGATCTGTGCCATTTCAGCTTTTACTTTGTCTGCAATGTACCCAATAATTAGATAAGTCACTGCATTGCATTAAAGGACATGTTGGCCATACATGGCTAGTATGGAGGAACAATTATGTTCCATCAATCAAATTAACTTATTTGTCATTCCGGTTAAGTAAAATCTCCAAATTTGGTAAGCTAGATTTTTAGACCCTATAATACCTGCTTTGTATTAACTGCTTATTGAAACACCAAGTCAACCATTATAGCAGCTTTAAACTAACAAAGAAAAAAGAATTATTTCAGATTGTCATCTGATATTCATAAAATGAGAAAAACAGCCAGAATCACTATTAAATGAAGCTAGCCTGGATTTGCTACAAGTCTCATAATTCCCTGTGCTTTAAACATAATTGTTTTTAATTTGATTCTAGATTCTACATGCTGCCACCAATATTGTGCCATCAAATGTTGTGATAACTACATTCCAAGTTTTCTCAAGGGTGATTGTAGTATGTGGGGTATTGTTGCCAACCCCTACGGGCCCTGCTAGTCCAGGCCTGCCACTTGCTCTCTTGGCATGGTCCATTACTGAGATCATAAGATATCTCTATTATGCTCTCAATCTCTTAGGAACTGTGCCATATCTTTTATTATGGTGCCGGTAAGTACAGACTACTTTCCAGTAACATGTACAGACTTTCTAAGTTTAAGTGTAGATGCCTTTAATTACAGTTCAATTTAGTTTCAGTAATTAGTGCAAGAAAAACAAATAATAAACATAAATAGATAGAGTCAACACAAAAAAATTCAATGCCGCGGCCAGGATCCGAACCACGGATCTTCTAGCCCCCGTCCAGTCGCCCCAACCCACTGAGCCACCATGGCCAACCTGTGACTGGGGCTACTGGACAGGGGCCGGGAGATCAATGGTTCGGATCCCAGCCATGGCATTGAGTTTTTCGTGTTGATTCTATCAGGGACCTTGGCCTGTGTTCAGCTGGTGTGAGGAAATTATTGGTTTCCATCAATTTACTAAAATAAACATAAAAATATAACAATTTGTAACTTTACTTAACTTATAAGAAATGATGACATTTTTCTCATAAATTGTTCGGGATCGTGAAAAGTATCATAATTTCTTATAAGATAAGTGAAGTTTTAAGTTCCAAATTGTTATATTTGTATATATTTGTTTGCTTCACTGTTAATAGCTTCATATTTTATGTACAAATGTTGCAAGTTTCTATTAATTAGTGCATTTTAGAATGGTTAATTTAAATACATTTGTATGAGGAAGGTTTCATCAACTTATTAATTGTTAATACAATTTTGAGTCGAACTAATACTCAATGCTCCATTTATTGCTAGTATTTACCTAGAATGCGTTTTGTTAGGAAGATCCTAATGAAACGCGTTCTAGGTAAATACTAGCAATAAATGGAGCATTGAGTATTAGTTTGACTCAAAATTGTATTAATTTTGTGCTTCATTGTATCATAGTCCTTAAACAACGGAATTATTAATTGTTGTTCTGTATTCCATAATATGTACCTGGGTATCTTCACTTTCTGTTATGAACTTAGAGGAAGTACAGAAAGTATTGTATACAATCCAAAAATGTAATAACAGAAATACATGTTTTGATTCTGCCTGAACCCCCCAAAAAATCATCATTTTTAGAAAGAGGTGAATGTGCATTCATGTACATGAGTGTGACTGCGAATAGTGTAACTCAAAAATGAAGAATGTTAAATACAGTACAAACTGTCTTCAGCAGAATCGGATGGGACTCTAGATAATTTCTGTTTAACAAAGGTTTTATTTTTTTTTTTTTTTTTTTTTTTTCATTTCACTGACATGAAACCACATGGGAAAACAGTAAATCTTTCCTTGGACAATTTTCTTTGTGAACATTTCTCACAATAAGCTAATTCATACTTTTCTACACAACTTTTAAATTGCGTTTCCAATAAAAAACAGTATTGTAGGATACAGAGGGAAAAATAACTGGGTAACTAAAGGGATTAGGATATCATCAAAGAGATTACGGTTTTTAAGTGAGGTAGAAAAACAGGGAGGTGCGTCAAATGAAACAAGAGAGTATATAAATACTTATAGGAAGATCTATAGGAAAGTCATTAGGGCAGCAAAAAAACTAGAGAATGATATATATTAGGGTCAGTAAATAAAAATAAGGCAATGTGGCAAGGGATAAAGAAGGAAACTGGTAAAACAAACCAAAAGGAACCCCAACTTTAACTAATAGAAAATGGTAATAAAATAAAAGACCCAGTACAGGTGGCAGAACTATTTAATAGACATTTCACGGAAATAGCAAACATAGTCATGAATAACAAATATGGGTTACTAAATGGTCAACAGTTACAGTAACAAAATACAGATATGCATAAATTCATTTTTATTAGGCCAATAAGTATAGAAGAGATAAAAAGAGTAACAAAGGGACTAAAAATAAGTTTTCATCAGGGGCAGACGATATACCTGATTACATAGTGAAAGAGTGCATAGAAGAAATATCAGAACCTTTATTGCATGTGTATAATGCATCTTTTGAGACAGGGGTGTTTCCAGAAAAACTTAAGGTAGCTAAAGTTAAGCCACTGTACAAAAAAGGACCGACACGTGATATTCAAAATTACAGACCAGTATCAATGTGATCAGTTTTTTCAAAAATTTTAGAAAAACTCATGTACAATAGAATCATTAGTTTCATAGAGAAAAACAACATTTTAACAGTCTTTCAACATGGGTTTAGACACAAAAGAAACAGCTGTTTACTCTGTATTAACGCAAATAATAGAGGTATTAGAGAAGAAACACAAGGCAGTAGGACTATTTATGGACCTTACAAAAGCATATGACGTAATAAACCACAAAATATTGCTCGAAAAATTAAGTATATATGGAATAAGGGGGATAGCCTATACATGGTTTGAATCATATATATATATCTCATAGAACTCAGATAGTAGAAATTAGCCAAGTAAATAAACAACAGTGTAAAATAGCGAAATGTAAGTCAACACTTAAAAAAGTGGAGCATGGGGCACCTCTAGGCCCACTTCTCTTTTTACTATACATAAATGATATGCCACTAAATGTCCAAAATGCAGAGGTAATATTATTTGCAGATGATACAAACATACTGATAAAAGCAAAATGTGACACGGAACTTCAAGAAGAAATAGACAATAACACAACAAAACTAGAATCCTGGTTTAAATCCAACAGACTTTTAGTAAATACAGATAAAACAGTGGGTATGAGTTTTCATATGAAGCAAAATAGAAGTGACACAACAAAACCACCAATAAAGCTAGAGGGAGAGATGATAAAGTATCAAGGGGAATCGCAGTTTCTGGGAATACTGATAAGTGAAGATCTAAAATGGGAAGCACATATAAACAAACTAACCAAAAAACTTAGCATGGGATGTTACATCATAAATGCACTAAAAAAAACAGCACAAGCCCACAGGTTCTAAGAACTGTATATTTTGCACAAGTCCATAGCCATATTCGATATGGAATAATATTCTGGGGAGTTGCAACTAAATGGGAAGAGGTTTTCAAAATGCAGAATGTTCCAAAAACACAAACATACATTAATCAAAAACAGTCAGCTACATGATCATCAAACAAGACATAGGGAAAACTTACACATTCAGCAATATAGAACTAATTTACCAAAGAATAGTGCACTCCACAATGGTATAAAACTATACAACAAATTACCATCAAATATAAAAATTATCAAAGATAAAGTATTTAAAAAACAGCTTGGGTCATTCCTATTACATAACTCATTTTATTCAGTGACTGAATTCCTAGACATGTAATGTACAGTTATTAGTTTGATTATTTATTATCCTATATTTTCAATCTCTAACTAAATCATGTAAATAAGATTAGTTGTAAATATTAGTTGTCAGAAATCTTAATTTTAAATGTATTTTAGTAAATTGTATATGAACTTGACGAAGCCATGAAAATGTAAAAATGTTTTTCAAACGGTGAATAAAGAATACAATACAATACACTCTCTTGAACATAATGACTTGGTAACACACAGAACAATAATCTCGTCTTGTCACCATTTGCTATGTATTCAGGTTTGTATCCTTGAATTATTGAAGGTAGTTTAGCAATGCATTCAGTGATGGTTTCAATGTTAACGTCATTTGATTCACCACAAAGTTTGTTAAAATGTATCTTATATCTTTTGCGGAAACTCTCCAGCCATCCATTAGGTACTTGGAATTCGGTCTTCCCAGTCTTTCAGTTTCCTTTTTAGCATATTCCTTTAAAATAAACCCCAATGTGTAGTGAATGAACCACTCCCACACTATTTCATTAATATCTTGGTTTTCAGTTTTCTTAAGCTCTTTATTTCACCATTAGCACTATTTCCGTACAACAGAACATTTTCAGCAAAACTCTCCTACACAATATTATCTGTTACATGGAAGATTTTATGAAGTTGAATTTTTTACCGAGTTTAAGGTATCATATGTTTAATATGTTTGCATGGCAATTAATAAGCACATATATCTCACATTTTCTGGTCACTTCATTTGAAAGGGATTTTGTATAACAGGTAAATCTTTAGAGATAGACACAAACTTACTACAAGGATATGTAGATCTCTTTAAAATATAAAATCTGTTTCAGTTAACTTTTCTGAGATATCCTTAATATAGTTCATTTGTTCAGTATGTTGTAATTTTTTTAAAGTTTGTATTTAGTCACTTGTTTCTTGCATTCTGGAAACTATATGGAATTTTAGTCATAGCGAGGCAAGCTTTAACATCTGATTATCAGTGTTTCCTCTCATCCCTCTTGTACTTAATGAAAAGTTACAGTAAGAGTTGTTTTTATAGTAGAATGGGTAGAGAAAGTGGTGGGTTGTAACAAATTAGAATTTCTCTCTTTTTACTTTCTCTTCTCATTACCTATATTAACTAGAGAAAGTATATTATTGCACACAGAAACTTGATATCAACAATTTTCTTGGAAATTTTCATTTAGAGAGCAAAGAATTATATGTGCATGCACACATCTCCTCTCGTATTATACTTTGAAATATTATAAACACCAAATTACATATGATATGTTTGAGAATATTTCATTTTTTGGTGCAACTTCTAGGTGGTGCATTATTAACAAATTGTGTCACAAAGTTGTATTTGTAATTTTGTTCATTTCTGTTGCAGGTATACATTTTTTATTGCACTGTACCCAATTGGCGTAACAGGAGAACTGTTGTGCTTTTATGCAGCACAAGCATTTGTAGCCAGTAAGAAGATGTGGAGTCTTGAAATGCCAAACAGACTGAATGCAACATTCAGTTATCATTACTTCTTATTGTTCATGATGTTCTTGTATATACCATGTAAGTAGATCTTGGTTTGTTCATATACAAATATTAATATTCTATTACTGAATATTAATTTCATATTAAAAGACTTATTGAGTCATATTTTAAAGAACACAACATTACTTTGGCTCTGCAGAACAAATTCAGCATACAACCCTTTTTGAAATCACATAATATAAACGAGAAACCCACAGACAAAAACTCAGGTGTATACTGGACAAATTGCAGACTGTGACTACTTGTACATTGGGAAAACAAAACGGAATTTGAACATTAAGCTTAAACAGCATTTTAGGAACATCAAGAATAAAGAAATAGACAAATTGGCAGTAGCGTAACATTTTTGGAATGAGAATCACAATATAGAACAAGAAATCCATGTATTAAAAAAGTCTTTAGGGTCCAAATGCTTTAACCATGTGGGAAAAGAAATGCGAAGGAAAACTGTTCAATTTCAATACCACCTTTGAAAAGAATCTAAACATAAAGTTCATTAGGATACTGTGACTCTGTGGGTTCATGAAATCAAAAGTCCAGGTTACAACCACAAAAATTGCACTTTATTTCCGCAGAAATACGCTTCCTACACATACACAATACAACATACAAGGTCAACAAACACAGCTGTTTTCCTGCACGCATTCAATTACCAACTGACTCATCTTTGGCGGGCTGGCTGCCCCTTTATAGTTTACTAACATTCCAGAAATTTATCAATCAAGAGCCGGCTAGAACAAAGGCGAACTCTAGAGAAATCCATCTCTTCCCTGCCCCCCGCCGTTTCGGCGAGCTTTTATCTACACACGGCACTGCGCATTCCTTTAATCTCTTTGCCCGCACCGCCTCCAATCAACAATGGCCTGGCGACAATACCAAGAAAGATGCCTCCAAGGAGTTTACTGATTCAAAATTCAACTGTCGATATTAGCTGAAGATGTTAGGAAGGTCCTAACGAAACACATTCTAGGTAAACACTAACGATATATGGAGCATCGTGGAGGCATAAACTTCTTGAGAAACTTTCAAAGCTAGACATTCAAGATAACATGTTAAATTGGATCACTCAGTTACTCTCTCAACGTTTCTGTGCTACAAAATACAATGACAGTACATTCAAATTCCAGCAAATAAAAATGGGCCTACCACAAGGTGCAGTACTGAGTACAACCTTTTCAACATCTACATCAATGATCTTCCCGCGGCTGTATCAAACACAGAAATAACAACAGCTCTTTTTGCAGATGACATGATCATATGGACATCTTCCCCACAAATAGAGAAATCCAAAGCTTCAATGGAAAAGGCTCTGATACTATTGGAAAAGTGGACTGACAACAATTTGATGAAAATACTGATAAAACAACATTCCAAATATTTAGCTTAAAAAAGAAAATCCCTAAACTAAATCTGCAGTTCAAAAAAAGCAAACCTGAAACAAACATATGAAACAAAATATGAACAATTTTTTTTTTTTTTCAAAATTATCTTGGATGAAGCAGTAGTAAACAAATCAACAACAAAATTTTCAATTTTGAAAAGATTAGCTGGAGTCAAGTGGGGCAGTAATCGGGAGACACTGAACACCACATACAAAACGTTCATCAAGCCAATACTTCTTTATAATGCAGAGGTAATAATTACAGCAAACAGTTCTAACATAAATCACCTAGAAGTATGCCAAAATCAGGCCCTGCGACTAATAAATGGTGCAGCAAAATCAACTCCAATCACGGCAATGCAAGCCTTAACTCGGAACTATCCAATACATCTAACTTTAGAGGAGCTGGCACTAATACAACATAAAAAAATGTTGCGGTTAAAAACAAAATGAGAGAAAAGATTACTACAACCAATCAAGATGAAAACACATACAAGTTTCCTACATGAAGTTACGGAATTTAAAACAGATCTGAATCTTCCTAATTCTAAAGAAAACATTTTAATCAAAGAAAGCCCACTGACTTTTGAACCAATTAATATTCTATTAGATTTAGAACAAATAGTTACAAAATCTGAAACTTCTAAACCTGTACTAAAAGCACTAGCATTAGAAACTGAACAATAGATACCCACCTGAAGAATGGTTACATATCTACACAGATGGATCTAACTTGGACAACTCAGGAGCAGGAATTAAGTGTGCACTGTTCTCATTCTATCAACCAGCAGGATACCACACAACAAATTTTGATGCAGAAGTAACGGCTATTCATATTTCACTCCAACACCTTCTATACAGAATAGATAAATTCAAAAATGCTGTCATACTTTCTGATTCTAAAAAAGCATTATGTGCAATAAGTTCATATAAAATGAGGTCAATCCAAATTAAAGAATGTCATAAAATGTTCCAACAACTTCAAAAACTACAGAAAAGAGTAAAGCTGCAGTAGCAAATTTTAGATTACTTACGGAACATGATTATTTGGCCAAACACTTACACAGAATAGCAATTTATACAAGTCCAAATTGTCCTCTGTGCAACAAAGAAGAGGAAACGACTGAAGAACATCTTTTAACCTGTGAAACCCTACCTGCCGGACCCACTACACAGAAATAGTGGAGAGCAAGAGAGCTTCATTGCCAAAGGCTAGCATTTGAAAACAACATATATGGAGCATCGAGTGCTAGTTTGACTCAAAATTATATTAATATTGGATGTCACTGTATCATAGTTCTTACTCATTAAGAATGAGATTTATATATTTTCTGAAATGATTCACCTTGTAATTTTCTTTGAAGGTTCTAAGATAAATCACTACTGCTGCAAATCTTATATTTGTTGTCTTTTTCACTGATTTTATTTTGTTCTTTTACAGTGTTTCCTCAGATGTACCTTCACATGTTTGCACAACGAAGGAAAATTCTTGGAGGCAAAGGTACAAAGAAGACAAACTGACTGCGATAAAAGGTCTAGTGTCACATCTTTTTGGAGTATTTTCTTGTTAGTGTTAGACACGGGAGGATACAAATTTAGATGCCAGTTCCATTTTTTATAATATTTACTAACATGGTACATCTCAACTAAATAATTCTTGGTTGATTAATATGGTGTTCAGAGTCAATAACAGAGGCATTAACTGTTAATAGATTAAAGTATACAGGAGATGGGAAAGAGTTAACTACCCTTTGTCTGATATTATTGTAGTTCGGTGGTATTGACAGAAAGCAAATAGCTTTTATTTTTATTATGTTGCTAGAATGAGGCATATTTTGCATTGTGTGATTAGGTTGCAGATGCAGAATTTAATTTAAGAACTATAGGAAATAAGTAACTTGAGTACCCAGAGGTACTCTTGACTGAAAAGGTGCTTTTGCATTTGTGACATAAGATGACAGTTTGTTGTTATTTGAATGTACAAAATGTTTTTTAGGATCTCATGATTTGTTTTGTGTCAGATATTTAGTTTCTGTTGTTAAAATTGAATTGTATTTTGTTATAGTGATTCTAGAAATAAATGAAGAAATGTTATACATGTGTATATATACTTCTAAAGAAGGTTGTAGCTTCCATTTGACCCCGGGGAACGATACAAGCATCCTAGTCTCCTGCTCCACCGAACCTAAACATATGCTCTCTATTCCAAATACCTCATCGTAAAAAACAATAATAAAAAATACAAAATGAAAATAAAAGAAAACTACCTATGAAAATGCCACCGTTTATCACAGTCTTAATAGCACAACCCCCATTGAACCAGTGAAGGACCTAGTCCTGGAATGGTTCTGTCAGAAGGCCCCGTCAAGACTTGGCAGTAACCCCTTCCGACACTTACTCTGCAGTCTAGCTTCCATTTAATTCTGTGTAGTGTTGTTCACCCCTTTCTATATTTATACAATAAGATGAGCAATTAGGTAATAAAACGTAACTCTTTTATAGCTGTGTCACTTCAAAGAACTGTTACATGCAGAACACTATTTCTCCAGTCTATTTGTGTAGCACCATACATTTAACTCATCTCCCATGATGTCAGCTTCCCATGAACACCAACAAAGCAATTGAATAAACAGAGACCTGATTTTTACTTGCAAAATACCTGCATAAGCATCATGAACTGCACATTATATAAAGAGATGATTGTGGTGCCTATTGGTTGAACAGGTAATGAACTTGTTCATTAAAGTTCTCCCCAGGCTTTTGTAAAATGTAAATCCATGGCGTAACAGCCCACAATCGGGCCATAGCCTTCCAGCCTCGCACCCATGTATGCAAGGCAGAGGTGGGGATATCATCCATCCAATAAAGGGAGGAGATGTGGTCAGCATCACACATCCCTAGCCAGAAAGGCCTTTCTAGACCAGGGTTTGCTACCTAGCATAGTTCCTCAATTTCCTCATGATGAGCGGGCACAGGTCCTATACCCAGGACTTTCCCCCTAGGTGTGAAATCGATTCTGGGCACGCTCTGTGGCAGGGAACCAAAGCACAATGCTCTAGCCCGCTATTCCATGGCACAGGACCGAAGCTTTTGTACCTGAATATAAACCCTTTCCAGACATATTGTCCATAACTCAATGGACATTTTCAGTAATACAGCCAGTCTTCTCGGAGAATCTTGCACTGCGTCTGAAGCCAGCTATTTATATTCAGAGCACTTCCTGCTGATTCGTCTGGCCTTAGATGCTCTCATTGTAAGTACAGTGGCACTGATAACCAGTGCTTTGGATTCAGTTCAACTTCTCCAAGAATACTTTGACTGCGCCATTGAAGATGACCACCACACTTGTAAATGGTCTATCTGGAACTTCTATCTCCAGCAGACTCTGGCGTAAGAACCTGGAAATAACTTGTGTTGACTTCAGCCATGAAAGGGTATGTTTGTTTAGGTAATGTGCTTTTCTTTTGCTTATGTGCATCCAGTACCCAACTGTCTCTCTATCCTAGGGATCACTTCCTAGCATTTCTGAAGAAAATATATGAGGAGTGCTATTTATATTTTGAGCCAAATAATTAAAACAAAATTTCTGATTGAAAACTCTTATTGTTTTTCAAAATATTCTCATTTATGATCAATACACTTTTGCATCCATTTGAATCATTTGTCAAAGTATTTATTCCAGTCTTGATAAAATCCTTACTTGATGGTTCTTAGTGTTGCAGTGTTGTCTCAGCCATTTGGGTTTAGTGCCCTTAATTTCTACATAGCATACCTTGCATTGGATATTTTCTCCCTTTTGTGTGAAAATATCACCTCTTGATAACTCTTCGTCCATCGTGCATTTACGTGCTTCTGACATTTATGTTCTTCACTGTCAGAGAACAAATCACTGTCTCGAAACACCGCCATTCTGCCACTAACGGCAACGCATGCAGTGATTGTATGGCCCTGAGCATTTTGACGCATGACGTAGTAGGTTGTATAATGTTGTGTAGCAGTTAACTGTTCTCCTGCAGTGTTCCTAAAGGTCCTAACTCTGGTTATGACATATGTAGTTGAAATGTGAGTGGATAAGCAGCATTTTAGTTTCACTTACTAAGTTTTCACTCGGAATATGTTTTGAAGATATTTACCTCCTTTGTCAATTTTGAGTCCAGTGAAAGTACATGAAATATTTGTGCATTTGAGTGTAAATGTCGTGCAAGATACGAGGGCTATCCAGAAAGTAGATTACGTTTTGGAATAAAAAGTAAACAAAGTATAGGAAACAAATTTTATTATATACAGATGAAAGCCACACTCAAATACTACTTTTCGACATAGTCACCATTCAAATTAAGGCATTTATCGTAGCGATGTACGAGCTTGGAAATTCCTTCGTCGAAAAATTCGGCCACCTGCGCCTTCAACCACTTCGTTACCTCTTCTTGCAGCTGTGCGTCGTCATCAAAACGCTGCATAGCCAGCCACTTCTTCATTGCTGGGAATAGGTGGAAGTCGCTCGGTGCCAGGTCGGGACTGTACGGCGGATGAGGAAACAACTCCCACTTAAAAGATTCAAGAACTTCACGAGTGACATTTGCCGTGTGGGGCCGGGCGTTGTCGTGAATCAACAAGATCTTAGAGCTCAACATTCCTCTGTGCTTGTTTTGAATGGCTCTTCTGAGTTTTTGGAGAGTTTGGCAATACCTTTGAGAGTTTATTGTAGTGCCTCTTTCCAGGAAGTCCACCAAAATCACACCTTTTCTGTCCCAAAAAACAGTCGCCATCATCTTCCTTGCCGACATTGTTTGCATGCATTTCTTGGGTTTTTGGGGAGAACTTGTGTGCCCCCACTGCATTGATTGCAATTTCGTTTCACAGTTCACATGTTTCACCCATGTTTCGTCACCAGTAACGATGCGATCGAGTAAAGAGTCACCATCCTTATGGTAAACGTCCAAAAAGTTCAATGCTGCAGCCATTCGCTGATTTTTGTGGTCCTCTGTCAAGATTTTTGGAATCCATCTTGCACAAAACTTGTGGTAACCAAGCTTTTCGCTGATGATTTCGTGCAACAAACTTCGCGAAATTTGTGGAAAACTCAAAGAAAGTTCCGTTATTGCGAACCTTCGATTTTCACGGACTTTAGCATTGACTTTTTCGACAAGTTCGGCAGTCACTATGCTGGGTCTCCCACTTCGATCTTCGTCGTGAACATTGGTTCGGCCATTTTTAAATCTGATGACCCACTGACGCACTCCACCTTCAGTGATAATGTTGTCCCCATACACTTCACAAAGCTGCCGATAGATTTCTATCGGTTTACAGTTTTTTGCAGTCAGAAACCTTATTACTGCACGCACCTCGCAGCTCGCGGGATTTTCAATTAACGCAGACATTTCAAACCGTCACAGTATCTGAACGGAGCACAGCACGAACCTCTCACTAGCACGGCTAGATGCCGACTGAGCTGCGCAACGCTCTGACCCCAAGATGGCCGCGCTAGCCCCGCCCCTAGCGGAAACAGACGAAAACGTAATCTACTTTCTGGATAGCCCTCGTAGTATAGAATGAAGACCCTTTGAAAAATGGAGAAAATCTTGACAATTATCCTTAGGGAAAGTAACCTTTGATAAGATTAAATGCAATATTAGCATTACCATTCATATGCATGCTTTTAATCTAATCTCCACAGCCACAAATGTGCCTGCAAGGTTCATAAAAGCTAGCATTCAACAGCAATTGTTTGCATTTTTAAGATTACAATCAGGGTTGGCTTGAGAGGGGCAGTGAGCCATGCCACTGCTCAGGGCAGCAAAATCTTGAAACAAGAACAAGATTTAAGATGCAAGAGAGTTATAAATCACACTTAAAATCTTGCCACTCTTTTGGGATTGTTTTATTACGATGTTATTGTCTAGTGGTGCGCAGAGTTCATCACCTTATGATCATCAAAATATCCCTTGCATGTAATTCAAGTCTGTTAATTGATGTAATACTAATATTTACTTTAGTCCTACACTCGAAGTCGCATCATTGAGGTAACATTGCAGATAAAATTTGTCTGAAAGTACGAGGCAGGACAGCACTTGCAGTTATAACACAGGATGGTGAGCCTGTCTACAATGTGGAAATCACACATATGTTACATGATACCTGTAGTTCTAAGTTAAAAAATGTTGATCTTAAGTGACATTGTTGTACTAGTTGCAGGTAATTGGTCACTACTTGTGTAGAACAATAGAATATAACTACAGATCAGTAAAAAATTTTAATATAATTAGCAGGTAACCTTTTTCTACTTGCTATAGCATGCTGAGTAGATAAACTAAACCTGGGAAATGAATCCCAAATTAAACAGGAACGGAAGTTTGTTATATTTCTGTAATTTGAGTCATCTTATTTGGTTATTGATTGCATGAATGAATCCAGAACTAAGTGTTTGGAGGGTTATGCACTTGTTTTATAGATGTGCCATCTTGTGTGTTTCTGTGGAAATGTACTTGTAGATTGTAAAGAAATATTAATTTAGATGATTTAACCTTCACATGAGTGTTCACCTGTGTATCAACATTTAACAACCTTAGTAGGCCTATTTGTCCTATACATTTGCTGCTTAAGACAGCCATATTGGACAAATTTGTCCTAGAGATTTTGCATTGTTTTAAACTTAAAACACATTAGATTATGCATTTATAGAAACTTCAACATGAAGTAATCAGTAATAATAATAGTACACTGAGTCAAGTTTAAATGTACAAACTGTACTATACTCTGTCTCACGCTGTAAACAAGGCGAAGCTGACTCAATTGGCCACGCAGCTAGACGCTACAAGCATGAACGTAAGTTTTGCAGCACTAGCAGTATATATAGCAGTGCTAACTTCTAGACAATAAAGTTGGGTTACACATTAACTTATTAAATCTGTGAGTTGGTTCATTTCTGAAAAAATAATCATGAACTTTACTGCATATAGCACTTTTCGTAAAATCATATTTCTCCATGTGCTGTTTACATTTACCCAATTTTCCCAGTGTTCTTAAGGTTCCGGATGCTTGCTGTTGCATTCTAACATTATGTACACTACTTGCGGAAACACAAGGAGATTACCAGTTTCTTTCTCAATGTCTTTTATAGACAATTCCGGGTTCTTTTCTTTAAGCACCACGAAACAATGCATCATCATTTGCCCCTCGCCACTTTTTAAAGGTTTGCCTCGATCGTGTTTAATTGTGGCTGAAGCACCAGCCTGCTTCATGATGAAAAGCTTACTGATTTTAAATTGCATATGTATAAGTGTTCTTGGACTTGTGAGGTACGCAAGATGTACAGGAAATACAGAGTTAAATATCAAAAGCAACTCCACACTATAAACAATAACATCTTAATCACCATTCAACTCGTAACAGACCTCGTTGCGAGAGAGCTGCCTGGTATAGGGATGCAAAAATATTACCTATATAACAGCAGTGTCCTTCAGTAATTGTTAAATAAAATGCTGTTTAATTTAACATAAGTTAATAGTGTGTATAATTTCACATGTCTCTGTCTAATCTGTATATAATATACAGAACACATCTATGTGACATGTGAAGCAGAAGGATAAAATGTGGGACTATTACGTTTATAAGAATGAAAACATTTTAATACTTTTTTCTCTCTGAAATCAGCTCGCACAGAGCAGTGATCAGAAAACTACTTACAGTACTGTACTTAAAGGAGCAGTTTATCGTACGTATGCAAATAAAAGAAAACGTCCATTAACTTTGCTAAACCAATCAACAGCTTAACCGTTTTCTGTCCCCATATCTCTGTCTCTCTTCCCATTCAGATGTTTACAGCAGGATCAAACTAGGTTGAGACAGATTATAAAACTATACGTTTACCTTGGGTAGCAAACATATTTTCATGGTTGATACCCTTCCTCTACTTGGTTCAGACTGTTACACCCTGCTCTCCTGCAGTACTCTCCAGTGATAATTGTAAGAAGTAACCAATTAGTTCATTATTCTGCTATTTTTCACCATCTTAATTTCCTACCATATGATTAGTTGACAGAATTGGCCTCAAAACAGGTTTATTTGTACTGCTCACACACATCTTACTAGAGGAGTTGTTTTTGTCAAATACAGCTTTTGTAGCACCCCAAATAAACGTTTGTGCTACTTCTTGCAGCATAATGAACAGTACCGCCTCCCAAAATATTTTCAATAAATCTTGTGTTTTGTAAGTTTGTCTTGTACACTTTGTAAAAGGGATAGAAACTGCAGGAGGTTAGGTCGGGAACTGAGGGTCCACAAATTTCTACTGATAATTCTGTCGTCTTAAGACATTTTCAATTGTTCTCATCAAAATATTGAGCTTTTGTGCTCTTGTTGAAAAAAAAAAAAAAGCCAAATTATGCTCTCTGTCTGTTAATTAGCTGCCTATTGTAAAAGAGGCCTAAGCGATTTTTTGGGGGGATGACTGATATTGTATAATGTTTTTTTTTTTCATAAGAAATATATGCTCTCTTTTAGGTTTCTTAGCCTGAACATTTGCTGTGGCCTGAAAGTTTATAGATTACTGTACAGTCTGAAACTTTTACATCTGAAAATCTTTCTGCAAATCATACTTTCAGTTGACAAGTTGAGTTTGCATATGACTCAAATAAATATATGCTATGGAGTAGAAAACATAATGAGCATAGAATCAAATAAATATATGTTGTGGAGCAGAAAACATGAGTAGAGAATCAAATATATTCTGTTGAGTAGAAAATATGAGCATAATATACCTTAATCTAAGTATAGGACAAAGGAATTGAAAAAAAAAAAAAAAAAAAAAAAAACTATTTGTAGTTGGTTTTTAACACTTTGTCACTTACATTTTTATATTACTGAGGGACTGTTTTCGAAAGTTGTGTCCATTTTCAACCTCGGCCCAACTCATAGATGCAATGGCTTCTGAAACTAGTCCCTCAATAATATAAAAATGTAAGTGATGAAGTGTTAAAAACCAACTACAAATAGTTTTTTCAATTAATTTTGAAGTCACTGTTACTAAATTCCTCCCCTCTCGCATAATAGGACAAAGTAATAAATAACTGTATTACATATCACTGTCAATTCAGTATGTTCTTCCAGAGCAGAACAAAAATGTGTCAGAAATGTGACCTTGTCTACAGCAGCAGTACAGAATCATGTGTCCACACGTAAACAAACACGCACAAACGGTTTTTAGCATATGGTCTAACCCATTCTTACATATATACAAATACATTTATTGGTTACATATTTCTACACTTGAATTCTTCCAAGCTTTTGTATAGAGTATTTCCTTAATTCTTTCACATGGCATTTAGTTTTATTTAACGTTTTTATATCCTTAGTGATTTTTAAATAGCTCTTTACCCATATTTCTTACACGGTTGTTGTTTAGTGTACTGCTAAGCATGAATTAAGCCAATTATTATTTACATATGTACATGTTCTTCCTACAAAATAATATTTTAGTCATGTAAAACCAGACATGCATGTTTTTTACCATTAAGTTTTTCTATTACTCTAATGGCCTTTTTTGTTAATGTAAACCCTTTTCTGCTTTTGTAGTTGAAATATTTCCCCATGTTTTATGTGTTAATGTGTAAAAGCATAATATACCTGCGTAAGTGTTTCATTATGCTTGCATGTCCAGTGTATATGGCTAGGTCTATCTTCTTGATTATGTGACTTAAACATGGCTTCTAGTTTAAATCGGATAGTCAACATGAAAAATTCAATTCCACAGCCGGGATTTGAACAGCGGATCTCCTAGTTTCCGTCCAGTCGCTCCAACCCATTGAGCCACCATGGCCAACTTGCCGTCATGACAAGCCATGGTGGCTCAATGGGTTAGAGCGACTGGACGGAAACCAGAAGATCCGGGTTTAAATCCCAGCCATGGCATTGAATTTTTCATGTTCACTCTATCAGTCAAAAACCTTAGCCTATATACGGCTAGTGTGAAATGACTAATTTCCATAAATTAACTAAAACTTTTGATCTAAATGTTTATCTACTTGACCAACCTTTAATGTATTATTCATTAACTCAAAATTCACAATATTACAATTATCGAAGATACACAATTGAACACCCAGTGTAAACACATATTATAAATTTGCATTTATATTTAGAAATTTCTTGTAAAATAAATGTATGTAACAGTGCTGAATGAACTAAGAGTACATTTGTATACCTTTATTTGTTACTACATGTGTTCACTTTGTAAACTTATCTCTTGTATTTGTTCCAAGAGGTAAGTAGGTTTACCTACAGAATTGCTTTCAGATGTTGGCCATATTGTATCTGTTTTATGCATGAAGGCACAGTATGTGTAACAGCTTATTTAGCTACTATTCCTGAACTAAAATATAAGAAAGCAGAGCAGTTCCAAATATGCCAGTTACTTAGTGGACACCACAAGGTAATAATAACCTTCCTGGCAACTAATATATTCTAGATGCTCTCAGACTTCAAGCCACATGTATAGATAATTAGCCGTATATAGGACAAACTGGAAGGACTATCACAACCAGGATAAAAGAACATGAATGGATCGTTCATTTAATGCAACTTGAGAAGTCTGGTCTGGCAGAGTATTGCTTTGATAAGGACCTTAAAGCCACCTTCCAGGAGATGACCATCGTAGCAAAATGCAGCAATTACTGGGAGCGGAGAGTTAAGGAGGCTTTGACCATTTCCTCTGAAAGAAGGATGCTAAACCATGATGCTGGTTTTCAGTTCAGTTCTTCTTGTAAACTGGCCTTAAAAACGGAAATCAACCACCACAATATGCATAAATCCAATTAAGTAGTTACATTTTCTACGAGGTTCATCTGCAACAACCTCAGCAAATTGTTCTACATTTTCTACCAGATGCCTAGGCAGTTCGTATATATATATACACATTAGGTTTTTTCACCACGTTGTTCATTCATCATCCTGATGATGGGAGTGATGTATGCTCCCGAAACATTGATGAGCTGGCGTGAATCCTGAGAGCATCTAGAATAAATTTAACCATTCTCATTAATTAAATCATTGTTCAAAATTATTGATACTTATATTTTAGTGTTTAATGTGCTGAATTTTTGTAAAAGGATGACATATTTTATGAATTTATTCACTTACATCACTGTTGGTACCTTTCAGTTAATTTGAATCTTAAATGTTTATTATGCATGTTTGGAAAGATTTAGTAACTGTGACGTCCAAATTAATTGGAAAAAAAAAAAAACTATTTGTAGTTGGTTTTTTACACTCGTCACTTACACTTTTATTTTTTGAGGGACTAGTTTTGGAAGATGTACAAGATGGATTGTTAAAAGCTTACTATAGTTTTTTTTCGATTAAATGTTTGCGTTTGGATTTTAAGTTAATGTTATTTCAGATTATGTTGAGTATATACAAAGGAAAGATACTTATATGTAATTCATAAAGCTGATGGTGTAGATTACCTTACACAATTCATTGCCATGGTTAGACTTAAATCACAGCCTTTTGGCTTTACACTCTCAGATGAGTTTCCCACCTATATTTTCTGGCATTAAACATCTATATTAATTTAAAGAAATCAACAGTGAGTTGTATAAATTTATCAAATCTATCTTAACACTTTCCATATATGGTCTATGATGCTAGGAGATAATCTCATTCCATTAAGCGATGCCACCACCTATTTTTGAGGTGATGGCATCCAGAAGATGGAGTCTGATGGTAGGGAGGTGATAAAGATGGTGGAACGAGAAGAGCTGCAGTGGACTACAAACCACTTGGGTCTTGCAGATGCTTCACAATTTAAAAAACGTTTGTTACAGGTGTACCTACACATATTGTTCAGGTTCAGTTCCAGATAGTTTGAAAGATATTGCCCCTATTATCAGCTGCTTGTCAATTAATTAAGCTTGGATAGAATTCCTGTTTGGTACCTTTTAGTTTTGAATGAACTTGAATAATATGTCAATTTCTGAGATTTCATATTTCACACAGAATTCCT
The DNA here is from genome assembly GCA_030765055.1 of Mantis religiosa. Taxonomy (NCBI): domain Eukaryota; kingdom Metazoa; phylum Arthropoda; class Insecta; order Mantodea; family Mantidae; genus Mantis; species Mantis religiosa. The sequence continues at coordinate 17,312,456 of CM060958.1, forward strand.
TTTCAATGTAGATCTTCTCCCAAACATCCTAGGGATGCTTACCTCAGTAATGTAGATTGTTAGTATATCTGCCTTGCATTCAAGGGATCTAAAGTTTGAATCTTGGTCAGGGTGCGTTACTTGGTTAAGGTTTTTTCAAAATTTTCCCTTATCCTGAAAGATGAATGTCAGGTAATGTCTAAGCTCTGTGGACTTTAGGTTCATTTGAGCATCATTTCACCCATTTCATTCATCGTCCGATATGACTTAATGCATGGAGGACACAAATTTAAAAAAAAAAATCATACTCACTTGATGGAATTTGTTCTTCTACACTAGCTGTATGTAGGCCAAGATTTGGATAGATAAAGTTGGACTGAAAAGGCATGGACTTAGGTACTTACAGCATAGTAAGTTGCCACAAAAGGTGCATATCTCATTGTATATAAGAACCCCTAGTGGTTTGCCAGGAAACATGAGTCAGTTGGGGAATTTAATGTCATGACAACACATTGGCCATGGTAGCTCAATGATTCAAGAGCAACTGGACATAGACCGGAAGATCCATGGTTCAAATCCCAGCCACGGCAGTGAATTTTTCTGTCTAACTCTATCCTACTCACTTGTTTTTCAGCCAGTTTCAATAAATGAATTTGTTCTTTAATTTCATGATTTTGGTTCCATTCAAGTTAAAATATTTACACCAGAACAGAAGGACCCAAATAGTAACCCAATAAGAGTGGCTATGATGGGGGTAGTGGCCTTAGAAATATGCACTGAGAAATTATTGTAATTGAATTTGGATAGTGTAACACTTTATAAATTTGTAAGTTTTAATTCTTCACAGCTTTTAAAATCTTAAATTGAGACAGTGATATTTATATTCATTATCATGATTAGACAGCAAATGACTGCTTACTCACTAGTGAATAACTTTTTAAGTAAAAAAAAGTTTTCTCAACAAATGATAAGAGTTTTGTTGGGATGTGTAACAATAATGCTAATGTTTTTAGATTAAATTTAAAATTAGGCTTGAAGATAAAGTGTGGGTACAAGGAATATCACCATTACTCCTTACTGTGCCTTCATTGCCTGATAAAAATGCCAGTATTCGATTTACCCAAGAAATGTATCAGAAGTTAATTTTCCAAGTTGCTCAATTAATATTAGGGAATAGTGGTTTTAAAATGTTTGTTAAAAAGGGTAAGGTATAATTATATGTTTAAGCTTGTTTTAAATAGAGTACTGTTTGTTAAACATTATTGTATTCTATCAATTTTCGTCACTAAATAAATTATTCTGTTAGCAACTTGTGTGTTGCATTTATTTTTTCATAAATTAAAATATCCTTTATATAGTCAACATGAAAAATTCAATGCCATTGCCGGGATTTGAACCACGGATCTGCTGGTTTCCGTCCAGTCGCGCTTAACCTTTGAGCTACCAAGGCCAACGTGCCGTGCTGACATTAAATTCTCCATTTGACTCATATTTCCCCGGCCATGGCATTGAATTTTTCATGTTGACTCTATCCATCAAAAATCTTAGCCTACATACGGCTAGTGTGGAGAAATGATTAATTTCCATCAGTTAACTAAAATCATTTACATACTTTAGACAAACTTTGTTTGCATGACAAAGAGGTGGAATTAACTGTTGCTTAGATAGAAGAGGGCATCAACAATATTTGCTGTCATTAAGTCTTATATCCACATATTTGTGATGTTGGTATTATCAGCCAGTACTAAATCATATTCCATCTAGTAATTTTAACACAGTATACCCATCATCCATTTCTTCACTCTCATACCAGGTATAGGGCTGATTGCCGTATCCTGGACATTCTCTTGGATCCACAGTTCATTTGTTTAGTTTGCGGACGTCTAACCCCAGGCACTGACTTGTAAGCAACAATGAGGGAAGCTCCAAGTAATGATGTTCATTAAAATAAGAGAGAATAATGAATTTTATATATGTGCACTGAGGCGGTTTTGCCAGTGAAATCTTGCTCAGTTCTCCCCTTTGTGAAGCATATCATGATGATGGGTTTTATGACGGGCGAGGATTAGGTATTCGGGGGAATTAAACTTGGTCGGGGATTTCTGTAGGGTATCTCTGCATGGGGGTGTGGGTGCATCCTAACTGTTGTTGTAGTTCTGACAGAAATACCTCGACTGTTTAACATATCAGTTTATTGTGTTCCTTAGTCACTCATTGCACTTGCCACCTGTGATGTCGCTACTATTATAGAAGTGTGATACATGCTGCTGTGTCCTGTGTGATGTATGTTTATTTCTCCCACGCGAATAACTTTACCTGTTCGAAGATAGTGTCTCGCATGCAAATCAATCTAATTGTCTGAAATATGTATAGCTCCTTGCACCCGGACAGAGTTCTTGTACTGTTCCTCAGTGTGAACAGTGCAGAGTGTAATGTATGTTATCTCTTACACGCGAATAAATGTAACAATTCCAAGATTCACTGTTGTCTGATGCGCGGTCAGATGTGTCGAGTTCCTTGATGTCTAGTCTGTCGAGTGAACTATCGTCTCTATCAAAGTTCTCTCCCACTCTTATTTTTTTTTAAATTTGAAAACTCTGTTTGGCATTGGTTGATTTTTATCCCCTCTCCTGGTAAATGTTCAAATGTCTCAGTTTGTATGTTTTTTTGCCAAGCTTTCTCTTTTCCCACCAGAGAGAGAAATTATGCAATACACATGTCTTCCCAACTTCTGGTATAATCCTAAGGTCTGTTATGAGCATGAACGAGCTTTTCACCGCCAAACTGCCTCAAGCTAAATCATACAATAGCTGATAGTTTCCGGTTGCAATTATGTGTACCTGTCTGAGAAGGTTCAATAACATTTCTGTATTATTCATATATGTCAAATATGATCTTCAATTATAACTTAACTGTCCCTGTGGGTTATTATTGTTAATTATTTATTATTATTGGTCCTGTCCTATACGGACCGCACCAGCAGCCATCTAAAATAGCAAGCACAACAAAACAATTTTTGCAATGTATGACACCCACATAGACACCATGGAATTGTATCATACCCATGTTCATTAAAGTGGTGCATAAATGTTTTAACTTTTTTTTGTTTCATTTATACCCCATCTTTGACTGCAGTGGTCATATCGGCAGCAGTTCTCCTTTGGCATATATCGATGGTGTTCACTCATATACATCAGGTTGCTTTAATACCTTTGCTTTGCATTCTTATATCATTATTAAGAACTTTTTGTCCTGTCACTTTCAATTATATTCACTTTTTCCTTGCAACTCGAAAAACTAAGACTACTCTTCAGTACTCTTTCTATTGTACAGTCACACGTAGGTCCTTCTTGGATTGCAAGACTGCTCACACTACAAGCAGACATATTTCTGCTTTCCCTCTCCACTCAGATGTTTGTTTTCCCAAGAGCTGGTACACTCACATGAACTGTTAGTCTTAACATGGAGAACATACGCAATTCATACACTTTTGCTAATAACTTAAAACTTCACAAAAATTTCCTTTATGTCATCACTAAATACCAATCTATGTAAAATACTATTGATATATACTTAGTTATATTTAAAAGCCCCACATAAAACAAAAAAAAGGAATTTCTTCAGACTACAGACTTCACTTGATAAAATTTATCAGTGCTTCCTATCGAAGAGTTGATATTGCTTCCAGAACCTAGAAAGCATGTGAATGTTTGCAAATAAATTTTGAAAAAAAAAAAAAAAAAAAAAAAGGTATCCAGAGCAAATAAAATATTGTTTGGCATGCATTTTGTGTTATTCTTCTTTTTCTTCTGAAATTAGCAAAAAAATATGTGTTTGGAGGAACTTAGTAACAGTGACGTCAAAATTAATCTCAGAAACTATTTGTAGTTGGTTTATTAATAATACTCGTCACTTGTTTATATTTATGAGAGACTAGTTTCAAAGGCATTCGCCTCCATTTTCAATCTCTCTCCAACTGGCATCTGTTGTTGTCTGCTCTCTCTCTGGTGGTGGAACTATGAACTTCTTTGTCAAATTATCTACTAGTGGGATTTCAAAGTTCATTACGCGATCCTTATTTTTCCATATGAATATGTTCTCCCATGTCAATTTATTTTGGTTCATCACTCCTTTTAATAATTTTGGATTTGGATCAATGTCATGGTCAAAGTCAAAGAGCACTTTAGAAACATCAGATTGAAACAAGATAAGTCAGCAGTAGCATTTCACTTTTGGAATGAAAACCATGACATTGATCCAAATCCAAAATAAATTGACAACATGGGAGAACATATCATATGGCAAAATAAGGATCACGTAATGAACTTTGAAATCCCACCAGTAGATAATTTGACAAAGAAGTTCATAGTTCCACCACCAGAGAGAGAGAGAGAGAGCAGACAACAGATGTCAGTTGGAAAGAGATTGAAAATGGAGGCGAATGCCTTTGAAACTAGTCTCTCATAAATATAAACAAGTGACGAGTATTATTAATAAACCAACTACAAATATTGAGATTTAACTGTATTGGAACACCACAGTGAAGCGAAAAATTATTAAATTTTAGATGAGTCGTATTTTTAACACATCTGCTTCACTTTTGTACCTATTTTGAGGACATGTTTCGCAAATTGTAGAGCCATAGATGCAAACGATGATTTGCGAAACATGTCCTCAAAATAGGTACAAAAGTGAAGCAGATGTGTAAAAAATACGACTCATCTAAAATTTAACTACAAATAGTTTCTGAGATTAGCAAAAAAATATTAAGTTCAGAAGCACTATTAACAATGAAGTATTCATTTGTTGAATATTTGCATTTACGCTCACCTTAACCTTTCGAATGTTAGAACACAAATGAAAAGTTTTCAACAATTTGAAAAAACAACTTAGAATTAGAGTAGCTACAAAATAAGAATGAACATGGGTTTAACCAATACGGTGATCATAGTGTCCTGGCATTGATCAGGCGACAAAGATGGTAGATAGATCTGTCTGTCCACAATACATACAGATGTTAACAGAGAAGTTTGCTTAATATTTCAGTATGTGTATGAAAACATATACAATGATTGTGTGGTAATATAATCTGAACCTTAAAACCTTGAACTCGAGAACAGTTCACCTATGTAGCTATCATTCATATGCACACAAAACAAAAGCGACTCAAGTTAGATGTGTTAGAAAAAAGAAGGCGTTTGCTACAGTGAAACAAAATAGTGACATTTCAACGATTTATGAATATAGTTTTTACTTTAATGATGCCAGATTTGTATACTTCCTGTAATGGACTTTAAACCAACTTTTGTTTAATTAAAATACTTAATACAGAAGATATGAATGTGTAGTTATGAAGCATTTTTACATCCTGAACCTCCTGTACTTCTAATGTGCATTGTGCGCAGAAATTTTAGTCTTGCAGCAACACTATCGCTTCTTGCTTGATGTTTTCCTAAAGATCTAAATATGGAAATTTCTAATTTGGTCAACTGTTGCCTTCTTTAACAATGTTCGTCACAGTATGAGCACTCATGTGACAAATTTGTCTAATTCTTGACTCTGAGCGAAATTTGTACTTTTGAAAATGTTTGACAACTGTTTGAACTGTTTGAAACAAGAATGTTTTTAGCCTGCTTATGTAAAATCTTACGAGTTGTTTTGCAGTTACTACTAGACGCATCAGTACTAGGCTTACTAAGCGGTATACTTACTAACTTTGAAAAGCACATGTGCACTCTTAAAAGATTGCCACTTTATTGAATGCAAGGAACAAAATGCAACTCAGCATAGCACATGTGTGCTTTTCTTCACTGACAGTTGAATGATTCTTTTTTAATCTGGAATATTTACGTATCTCAGAAACCAGATGTGCTACAAACATGGAGTTTGGACAGTCATCCTTAGAAAAAATAGCTCTGTAACACGAGAAAAACAAAATAATTCTGTAACGAGTATCTTTAGAGTATGCAAAGAAATTAGCTGTATGGTAGCGTGTCAGTATACAATGCTTAACGCTACAATGTCACACGCAACACATTGGTTAGTAGCAATCGACCAGGCACGCCTAGCCCTGCCTTATGTTCATTCCTATCTTAACACTGTAAAGTAATGCAATAATTAAAAAAATATACAATAAGCAGACAGACATATATGCTTAATTGGAACACCAAAGTTCTAGCCAGTCGACAAATTCTTGATAATACCTTCAAGTAGAGGTGAATGCATTGAGACTAAATTGAGGTATGTGTAAGTACAATGTGTCAGTCGACCAATTGTATAATTATTAATTATTGCATTCATGTTAATTCTAATTTGATTTTTCAGTTCTTAAAAATTGATAAAAATTTGTAGTTAATTCTTTGAACCAAAAGAAAAATAAAACTAATCACTGAGTGTTGGACTTCACCCAACTCTGTATTACTGGTAAATGTAACATGGATGTGGCATGGTTGAAAGGACACAACTTTAGTTATGGAAAATGTCTTTATTCAAATATTATTACACTTATTGGGCATCACCCGTTGGCATTGATCTGATTATATCGGAATCTCCTGGATCAGTGATAGACAATGTGCACACCCTAAAGTATTTTCCGCATGCTGTCCCTAGTTCAATGTTGTTTCCAGAGTAATGGTGCACGCCGGTCTTGGCCAACATAGCGTAATATTCAATCTCCGATTTCCTGAAACACACAGTTATGACATTAGCTAGATCTTTAGTCACAATGATACAAAATGCTAAATTTGAAAGAATTAAATTTCAAGCATTGGAAAACATAAATGACATCCTATCAGAACTTAGCCTCTGCATTGGTGATCAATAATTTAAGTGGTATGTCAAAAGTGGATTTGATTGGCAAACTAACAAGGCCTTAAAATGAATAAAAGGTGAAATAATATGAAATGGATCATAAAGACAAACTGAACATGTCCATAAATAATTTTTTTCATAGTCAAACTGAAAAATTCAATGCCATGGCCAGGATTTGAACCACGGATCTCCTGGTTTCCATTCAATCACTCTTACCCATTACACTACCATAGCCAACATGCTGTATAACATTAAATTCTCCAACTGACCCATATATTTTCCCAGTAAACCACTAGGAGTTCTCGTATTCGAGATACACCATTTCTGGCAACTTACTATTATAAGTACATGAGTCCCAGGCTTCATCATTAAGCTCTTATGTTAATTGACGGAAATGAATCGTTCCTTCACATTAGCCGTGTAGGACAAGATGTTTGAAGGGTAGAATTTTAGTGTCATGCTGGCACGTTAGCTAATGGTTAAGAGCAACCAGACAGATCGGGAGATCTGTGGTTCAAATCCTGGCTATGACATTGAATTTTTCAATTTGACTTTACTGTTGAAAACTCTTGTCCTACACATGACTAGTGTGGAAGAACAATTTCTATTAATTTCATCTTGAACACAAGCAATCCTGGAAGAGATTGTAAATTTATCTGAAGAAACTTTTAATCTACAATGTACAATCAATTCACCAGGACACCAATAGAAGCTCCAGTTGCAGCAGAGTTCACCCAATTGAACATTAGCCAAGGATGTTAACAAGATCCTAACAAAACACGTTCTACGTAAAAATTAGAAATGTATGGAGCATGGCGTACCAGTTCGACTCAAAATTACATTAAAATTTGACATTCTTTCGCTTACATCCTGTGAAAATTTTGTCACAGACCAATACTAGAGTTATAAAGGGTATAGTTGGTTGCATATGCAACTGCCAACCTCTGCATCATCAGTCCACCTTGGTTTGCAAATATTGAAAAAATGTGCACACATCTGCCATTGTTAGAACGGCAACAATTTACTGTTAAGTCTGAAGAGTATCTTATAGGTTCCTGGCAATCAGCATTTATGGTCATTCCCTGATACCTAGGGTCAACTCCACTTCTGTATGCCTAACAATTATTGAAGCTTGAGAAAGACAGCCAGGTACAGTAGCTATGGCTTTTATGGATCTCTTGCCTTTGTGTAATGATGAACTTTGTGTGCTTTATAATGAAAGCTTGCTGAGAACATACGACGTTAGGCCAGGAATGTGATGCAGTACTATATTGTGTAAGAAAATAGGGTAGGAAACCCCAGAAAAAGGCATGCTGTGCAGTTTTAAAAGTCCATGGCATAAGGTACTTGTTTCGAGTACTCCAGATTATGACCTGTATTCCTTTTGCACTGTTTTGTGAGTAAATTGTGATTATGAGTACAAAATTTTCTTGGAGACAGCAACTTAAGCCATGCAACGGTAACTGACCAGTTTAGCTACTACTGAGAGATATACATGTCTTCAGTGGACAAGTATGACAGGTTGGCAGTGCTGGCCATATTTCAATTGCTGACTGCTGGGGTGGATACAATGATTAATGACTGTGGATTTTGCAACACCCTACTGGTGAACCACAACTAAATATCCATACTAACATTATAGTCGCACTGGTAATCTCTCCAGCATCACTCATCCAAGTATGCATTGGAAAGAACCAAATGGATGTGCATTTAGCAGAGTTATCTGTGGCACCATGTCAAAAACCATTAGCTGATCTCTTTCAAGAACTCAAGGACATTCAACTGGCTACAGTGTATTGGCATTTAGAGTCTTGGCAACAAAAACTCACTGCTGAAACACTGCACTTGACAGCTAGCAATTAAATTGGTATCCTCAAAGAAAAAAATGGTAACCCGTCAAGGTTGGTATTCTGGGTGGTGGATGACAAAATGGAAGTAGAACTGGAACTGGCTCTGTTGCCGGATATTGTCATTTCCAACCACATTTTTCAGTTATGAATCTCTAACTTGACTGTCGAGTTGTTTTTTTGCAACATATTTTATTTGAAGTGGGACAATGTCAATCACCAAGTAATCATTTGCAGCAACGTGTGACAGGCATTGAAAATAAGGACTCAAGAATTCATTGAAAAAGAGTACACAAATGTCCATCCTCCTACATACATAGCAATCTGTAATTAGTTATTCATTGAAGTTCACTACTTACGTACATTTTGTATGCAGGTTTAACACTAAAGAAAGGAGGACATTGTTTGCTAGCCATTCTGGCCAACATCCCAACCACATTATAGCCTATGTTATGTGAAACCACACGAACTGTCAAGTGCATTGTTTCAGCACCCAGGGTATAGTGATTGCGGGAAAAATGTTGGCAACAATGAAAGTTTTCTGCTACTGACCTCCCTTCAGACCAAGATATTGTATGCGAAAAAATTTACGGCTCATATGCTTGAAGTATTGTTTACATTCTCCCTACTTTGAGGATCTTCTTTACTCAATGTCCTGCAAAAATTCTTTCCAAACTCACTTGCAATATTGCATCCTGTAAATCACAAATGCCATCCAGAGAATTAATCTCCTATTACCTACAATCAGCTGGTAAAATGGATTGTCTTTCTTTCCTGTTTTTGCATCTTGGCACCACAGTTACTCTACTAAATGCTTCACTTTCCTTCCAAAGGAAGAAACGTAAAGGATTTGTATGCCAAAAGTATCTGTCACACTAAATCCACTATTTCACATCATGAAACAATGGTGCAAGATTAATAATATTAATGAACCTAAACATAGCAGTGAAACACAACTTATGTAGTTTAATTACTGATTAGCAGCAACCAAATAAGGTATTTTCATAATAGAGGTAGTTTACTTCTAACAATGGCACATGTGGTGAACATGTAGTTTTAATACCATCTGCAATATCGAAGTCACCTGCACTGCTATTTATGGGCAACTTAGGTAGGTTCCGTCAGTACTTGTTTCAGCCTGTCCAATGTGGAACTTAGAAAAAAAAAAAAAAATTTGCGGGACATAAAATAAAAAATATCCTCTTCTGAAGTAACTGGGTGAACGTTTAATACTTGGAGCTAAACCTCCAGCGCCTGTGAAATGAAGATGTGCCCTCCCAATTCATTTACCTCAATTTGGAAAATCCAACTCTTGTTCGTTTCATGTTATAGCTTATTTTGAGACTTCTCCATAGGATTCCCATTAACAAAAATATTAATAAAACATTGGGGGGAATGCCTACTTCTCAGTCTCACCTTAAAGGAGGTGTATTATTTGCGATGATCACCAGCTTCGCCTTGCCCTGGCGTAACGTCTTCAGCGTTTGCTTTAATCCGAGTACATATTTTCCAGATTTCATTACAAGCGCCAGACGAGAGTTAATACTCTCCATCGCCTTTTTCTGAAATCAAATATAACATCTTATTATTCAGACTGCTCTCATAAAATCCTATAGCAAGATATACCTAGAAAGAATACCCACGTGCGAATCATATACTAACCTGCTTTTTCTGGGCAACCATTGTTATTGTTTATCTTCTGCACCTAAGAATAACAAACACACAAATAAATTATATCGTTATTGATCTACTTAAGTTACTTTTATGAAATAATTTAAAGGAGTATTATTTATTTCTTCATCATACCACACAACAGAACCGACTTAGACGTCCACGTCCGACAAAACGGAAGTGCACAACTTGGTGCTTTCAGAAAAAAAAGTAGCTATGTTTACGATCGTCTCCAACTCGTCTGCTCATTGCTAGCTGTGCTGAAACGGTAGTACTCCAAATTCAAAGGTTAATACCAAGAGAATTGTGAAAAAAATAATGTTCTTTGGAAAATTTTATAGGCGAAAGCTTCCTCATATATTCAATGAGCTAGGAAACAATAATAAGTATCGCTAAGTAATATCAGCGTAAATCATACTGTTTCTGAACGCGCTTTTTTCTATGACGTATCCAAAAATAACTGCGCTTGCGCATGTCCTGAAGTTCTCGGAGTTGGGTTCAGCCGCCATTGTTCCTCAATGAAGTGAATAGTGATTGTTTTATATATTTTAATTAGTTAATGTGTGATCGCTATTAACAGGACTATCTAGCACAAGAGTGTAATTTGTTGACAGTTTAGTTCGAAAGACTTTACACCAAGAAAGAAGAAGTGTGTACGAATTAGGTAATGTCTGCAGGCGTGTCAGACCAGGTACGTAGAAATTGCTTTTGGGCGTAGTATAATTATTAAAACGATCAAACAGATGGATTTAGATGTTAAGTTCGTCATTTAATTACAAATATATTATTTCTTTTTCATGGATACCCACTTCACTGCTTTACAGCGGATGAAAGGACAAGGGAATCAAGGTAAGCAATAACAACTAACACACTTGTCAAGAATGAATTACCATCTTTAAATTATAACCTAGCTTAGACTAATGGATGTCTTGAGTTAAGAAGGAATCATTTTAATCCAAGGACTTTAATAATTAACGGAGCTGCATGAAATTTAATTAAAGGGGGAAGTGAAATGTGCACTTCATTGTGAAAACCGATGTTACCAATGACAACTTCAGTTTTATTGTGTTGTGGACTTATCATTGGTCAGTAGGGAAATACTTTCTTATTTGTGAGCACCTGTCAGTTATTCCGCAAACCAAACAGATTGCACCTAAATAAACAGAGAAATATGGCAGTAACCTTGAAAAATCAGTCTCAATTGCACTTCCTTTTTTCAGTTTCTAATGGCCCAAAGGACCACGTAAATGAACATGAAGATTTCGATTCATGGAGGACCCAACATCATCAGGTAAATATTAAACAGTAGCAAAATTTGCTACATAATTGGAGTGCATAATGGAAATGTATTGGATATACACAAATCTATATTACAGTTTATTTACAGTAGTCTTCATTCCTATAAGATTTATTCACTCTTCTAATGTGTGTTTACAGTGATGTCTTCCTATTAATATTCTGAACTATTTGTATAGAATTATACCACTTTGTGATATAAGAGCATGCATTACAAGGAAGTATGTGTACATTCTGTACCACTCTTGTATTTCATGATTATAACTAGGTATTTTATTTTGTTAACTAAAGTTAGTTGCTACGTGGAATTTTTATGGTATCTGATAAGAGCCAAACTGGGCATATGTATATTATGTGATTTTTAACTTCAAAGCACTTAACCTCATATGCTGAATGAAGCTTCAGTGGTGTTATTTTGTATCATGTGCAAGATTTGATAAGTATTCAGGACCCAAATCAATTAGCTAATCAGCTGTATTTTGACAACATTTTAATTCTATACTTGATACTTTAAATATGTATAGGATATTTGTTTAATGGGAGCTGGTTCAGGAAAGGCTGACAAAATAAAATAGACTTATTCCAACTCACAATTTGTGATTGGTTCAAGTACAGCTCCATATATTGCCTAATGCACATATGTTGGTTTGGCATTAGTCACCATTAGAAGTATTACTACAAGGCATATCGACCTTGAGTCTCGGAGTGTTACATTGCCAAATTCCTTTACTAAAACAGCAAAATACTAGTAACTTGGTGTGTATTAAGTACAACATAAATGGAGCTGCAAGTGTGTGATATGAAAGGTTATGCAAGTATGTGCTACGGTAAATAATTAAAATGCATTTAATGATGCTAAATGCATTAGGTATATACATTCTGTAATTTTAACAATTTTGCTTTTTTAAAAATAAAAGACATTACAGCAGTCATTATTAGGGCCTGGATTTTGAGATTTTAACTACCCTTTTTTTCTTCGCTATTTAATTAAACTTCAAGATAGGTTATGTTAAAAAAAAAAGTGCTGACAGTGAAGTAAACTAAGTATTAAGAATAACAAAACATTATTGTAACACAACTTTAGTGTAGTGAAATTGTGTTGGAATAGTGTTTTGTTATTTTTTAATTCAATATAGGTATTTGTTTCAAGCTTTCTGAAGCATATGTAAATTTCATTTGACCCAGAAAGCCCTAAATGAGAGGATGTCACCTAAAATAACAAACAGCTGTTTTGCTTTCTTCAAATGAATGTTATTTTCCCATTGAAACTTGTCCTAAAACAGTTTCCACCACTGCTATAAACAGTAGGAAGGAGTTGGTTCAAGTTGCTGTAGCCTTTATATGTATTAAGACTTGTTTTCATTTTATACCACCTGAAGCTATTCTCTTTGGAAATTGGAAACTTGTCACTCAGTGATGCTCCATCTATCCAGAAGGTTCTTGAATGCAGTCATATTTTGAAGATATGAAAGTCATAAATTCAGTATTACCAATACAAAAGCATACATTAAAATTAATGCTAGGAACTGCTGCATTAGCATCTGTGCTATAGGTTCCATTGATATCATGCTCTGTTGAAAGAAGTGTTTCTTCATGCAAGAATGAGAAGATTTCTTCACGTGTACGTTATGTGATAATTAGTTAGAAAATTTAGGTTTGTATGTAGTTGTCTACTGCAGTGATGGGTTACAAAGGAAACAAAATGATTATCAAAACTCATAAATTTTACAAAACTAAGAAAATAAACTTCTTGGTGCTTCTATTGATGCATGAAGTAAATACCACCCCTCCCCCCCCCCCCAAAAAAAAAAACCATGATGCATGGCTTTCAAAGTGAGGAAAGCTCCAAATAATTTTGTATAAAATAAGATAATAATGACTTAAAGAACTAAGGCTACTCTTAAGTACTGTTTCTATTGTAGTCACACTTAGGCCCATCTTGCATTGCAAGACTGGTCACATAAGCAGACACATTCCTGCTTTCCCTCTCCACTCAGACGTTCCAATATTTCCTGCAGCTGGCCTACACCATGTGAGAACATGGAGAAAGTATGCAGTTCACACACTTTAACTAACAACTTACAACTTCACAAGAATTTCCTATTTATCATCACTGAATACCAATTTACATAAAATACTATTACTAATGCTATTGAAATATGCTTACAATTGTATTTAAAAGTGCCACATAAAACAAAATAAACTTTTCTACACACACTAAGGAGGCTTTACATGACAATCTGTCAAGCACTTCCTAACTACTGAAGAGTTGCGATTGCTTATGGAAACAAAGCATGGTAGTCAAGGTTACAAATTTATAAATAGACATTTTCAGTATTGAATGAGCTCACAGAACTGGTTACTTGAGTCTAAGCCATTGTCAAATTGTCCACAGCACCGTGGATGTTTGTGAATAAATTTTGGAAATATGCCCAGAGCAAATAAAATATTATGAACTGAAACTTCCTGGCGAATATGTTCAAGATCTCGGGAAACAAGCCAGGTGAAAAGACAATTAGAAATCGACATTTTGGGATCACACATCTCCTATCATCGGGATATTTTAATTAATGTTATAACCACAAATGTTACATTTAATGCAGCCTAAGAATTCTGGACTGGCAGAGCATTGTTTTGATAACAAACCATAGAGGCAACTTTCGGGAGATGACCATCTTGACAAAATGCAGCAGTCTCTGGGAGTGGAGAGCTAAGGTGGCTTTGGCCATTTCCTCCGAGAGGAACACACTTAATCGGGATGCTGGATTTCAGTTCAGCTCCTCTTGGAAACTGGCCTTAAAAATGGAAATCTGTCAATTTAAGCGCAGATCTATGCAGCTTGATCATCAAGTTAAGTAATTGCATTTCTTTGATCCAATTATTTTTCGATACTCACCCCATCTCCATTTTAATTTACTGAAAAGCCTTTTGTTCAGTGATGGGAGTATTGATAGTGTTTTGTCTTTGTTTATATTTGTGTTATATCCAGTGATACATTTGTGGTTATAACATTTATTAAAATACCGTGATGATAGAGATGTACGCTCCTGAAACATAGATTTCTAATTGTCTTTTCACATGGCTTTTTTCCAGAGAGTATCTTGAACAAATAAAATATTGTTTGGCATGAATTTTCTTGTTTTTCTTTTTCGCCTGAAATTCTTGGGGAAGCAACACTTCCTGCATTTCTAAGTTTCTAAGTGACACTACTTATTATCCAAATTATATAGGGCTTTGTGAGTGATGAGTCTGCCGTTCTCATTGTTGGGGGGCTTAGAATTTATTTGGTTCTGTTTGCATTGTATGCCAATTCATTATGTTTAGTTTCTGAAGAACTTTAATGCAGTAGAATGGATGTCTCAATGAGAAAAAATTCATAGAACATATAACTTGGTGATGTTTCATAAGTTGGAAATTTTCACTCTTCAGCGACACAGTAATTATCTAATATTCAAATTATTTTATTTGAAACATTTATGTATATATATATATATATATATATTATATATTGCTACACATATTGCTATATTGAGGGTTTTTTAAGAGGTTTTAGCTGTTTGGGAAATTCCTTGTGTTAACATGATACTGTATTATTAAATTATAGATGAGTAGTATTTATTACACATCAGCTTCACTTATGTACCTATATTAAAGACATGTTTCGCAAATCATCGTTCACATCATCGGCTTTAATGCGACATGATGCGAACGATGGTTCGCGAACCATGTCCTCGATATAGGTACGTAGTGAAGCTGATGTGTAATAAATACAACTCACCTATAATTTAATAATTATTTCGCTTCACTGTGGTGTTCCAATACATTTAAATTTCGATAATACTGTATGTAATCAGCTGACAGATTTGCCAGGCCACTGGCCAGTTAGAGAGTAAGAATGCATTAAAACAGAGGCAAGTCATTGGCACTAACAGCTACAGCAGGCAGCCTCAACTCATGGAAATACGGACAGTGAGCAAGGTCAGCATATTGATACTTGCAAGTGGACATTGTGTTGCAGTTGATTGAGGCAGGGGTTGTGTTAAATTGTGTGCAGTGGCAGCTAATGAAGTATAGAAATGACAACGCTCTCTGGTTCTGATATTGCAAATATTGCAGTTATTTCACCTGCTTTCACACACTCGGACATCAGGCAGAAAGGTATGACACCACAGTGCATTGAGTTGCGGCTGCCTGTGCTACAGAGTCATTGTAAATTTATATGCATTTTCAGATGTATGTGCTGATCTATTCTTTATTTGCAACCACTTCATTTAGCAGAATTCCATAGTGCTATACACAGTGTTTTATAAGAATTTAATCATTCTAAGTGTAATATTATATTCAGAACTTCACTGACTTTTATATCTCATGTGGATATTGTTCTTGCTGCTTGCAGACAGGCAGCAAGTAAATATGGAAACAAAGTACTAAGACACCTGCATGTTTTTACAAATACCAATCACAAGATAATTTCTTATCAATAATAATTTGTCACTTTTAACCGTCTATCAATCCTGTGCAAGCAATTTTTGTTATTATAATTGTTAATCTCTGAAGTTAGGTCAGTAGTTTAATATTGTTAATTACTACTTAAAAAATATACACATCCTAAATATTAAATATTTATAATCAATGAATACATTTTCATATGAATTTCCCAGCTTCACATTTGCTAAACTTAAGATTTCTTTTGAAGTACAAATACCCTATGCATACAAATTTTGTAGATACTCTCATAACAGTAACCCATAAGAAAAGTAAGGATAAATTGCACTTAATGCTCTTTATTATTACAACCTTATAATATGGAGGGAGGGAATTAATCATTATTTTCTATTTCCAAGCAGAAATTTTTTCATGTAATGGTCAGTGCAGATTTTATGTACAAACACTCCATTTTTGCAAAAGTCGTTATTTAGGAGAGGTTTTAATGCTAATATATTGCAGATGATGAATGGCAGGCACATGTTAGTGGTAGTGCAGATCAGTTTAGAGTTACTACAGTCTGATTTTTAAGAGAAGATACCTGGCAAGTGTCAAGCAAGGAGACAAGAGGGGAAGGCCGAAGCTGTGGAACCGTAAACAAAGGTTGTCATTTTTTGTTTTAAATTAACATAAGTCATGTCGGATGATGCCGAAATGAGCCAATGGTCCAGAGAGTTTAGAGTGATTGATGTTATCTTTCAGGATAAGGGGAGATCCTCAAGAAAACCTTATCCAGATAACTTGCTCTGACCAAGGTTTGAACTTGGGACCACATTCAAGAGGTTCTGAGTGTGGTCCCAAGTCCACTTGCCACACTGGTTACACTGGTGAATCTTGTGCATTTATCACTATTTTTGTGCCCAAAACCAAGTTTGCTTGTGCCTTCAGTGTTGTAAATGTTAGCATACTTTGTTAAAACCATAATATTGAGAATACATATCTATGAATGTAAGACTTGTGGAGGTAGAGGTTGACAAGAATTCATGGCTCAAGAGAAATATCAACTTCTGGTCAGGGTGTTAAATTGTGCAGTCTGTACAGTAAGACCTCGTTAACCCAGACCAGTTTTGGAAAAGAAAAAGTTTAGCATAGTAAATGGAGACTTGTTTTACAGACGATACATTGCTATTCTCAATAGGTGCATTACTCGAATTTCCTCGTCAGCAGCTGAATTCATTGCACTCACTCTGACTGCTTGAGACTAGATTGGAAGAGAAGTCATGGTAAAAGTGGTGGCCTGGTGTGTGTTACTTAACAGAAAAGAAGATTGAAAAAGAAGAAAAAATAAGAGTGGAAGAACATTTTATAAACAATTTTTAAAAATAATGATGGCCTTCCAATGTTGATGAAAGCATTCACAATTGGTTGCAAATCTACAATGGTGGAGGTTATAAACCAATTACAGAGGAAGCCATTATTGCGTCATGCAGTGTTCCTGAAAATGCAAATGAAGAGGATTCAGATTCAGAGTGTGTTGTTGAACCCAACTGTGGGTAATGAATGACCCATGCATAAGCAGTAGCAAACAGAGAAATTGATGCTTTATTTCGAGAATCAATCCAAAACATTGTCAAATAAACTTCTAATGTTATAGCAGATGTGAGATCATGCTGTTCATAAGCGATACACTAAACTGAGTCAGCAAAGGTTTCCTGCCTTTTTTACTAACGACTAGTTTGTAGCTAAACTGTGTACAGTGCAAGTACGTAAGCTATTACAATACATACAATGTATGTGTTTTTAGACAAGAATGTGCCAATAGTAGTTTCTAAATGCCATTAAAAATATTTCATTGATGTATGTGTTTCATTATCGTTTTTCTGTCCTCTGGATAACTCGGATATTCATTAACTCACATTGGCCCTGGTCCCAGCTGGTCCTGGTAAACAAGGTTCTACTGTACTTTTAGCTAGGAGAGGAAAATTTTTCTTTCAATGAACATGTTAATTTTATACAACCAGGTGATGAAAGGTACTGCGCATGCTCTTAAAATAAGTGAGGTGTACGTTTCTAGAATGTCTAAAGAGAAGCAACTTCAGCCAGATCTATTGTGTATTGTAATTCCTGGGAGACCAAGAGCGTCTTGTATCATGGAACTAGGCAGTTTTCAATTAGATGCAATAAAAGGGTGCATCTATAGCCATTGCATCCGAGAGGAGCATCCTACTGCATATAAACTTGTTTCTTTTTTTTTAAAGAAGCAGAACTATTTGAATAAAGACCTCCATGATCTGGGATTTTAATTTAAATAACAGAAAACTGGTATTAGAAGGATCAGATATTAGTGTTAAGGGTTTTTTTAAAGAGAAATTCAGAACAGAACATGAAGGAAATAGTACAATATAATGGGCATGACATAAATGTATTTATTATATATTTTACTTCTGGTGAATAAGGGGGAGAGACTCAATCTTAATCTGTGAAAATGCAACAGTGCAATTGATTGGTATTAAGAATAAATTACCTTGCAGACTAATGTATTGGAGAAAATATTTGTCATTGTTTTTAACACTCCACCATTTTTATTTTTTGAGTGACTCATTTCGAAGGCTGCTGCTTCCATTTTTAACCTTGAAGGTCCGACTGTCGAGTGTTGTTGCTATGTTCTCTCGTGGTGGAGCTATGAAGTATCAAATTATTGAGTGATGGAATTTCAAAGTTCATTACTCGGTCATTTTTCCATATTCAGATGTTCTCCCACATTGTTTTGGTTTATCACCCCGTTTAATAATTTTGGATTTGTGTCAAGGTTATGGTTTTTATTCCGGAAGTGAAAACCGATTACAATTTTTTTTTCTCAATTAATTTTGATGTCACTGTTACTAAATTCCTCCAAACATAGGTTAAAAGAAATTTTTTTAACAAGCCCACTTTTCAGAAAATTCCTTTTATAACTAATGTTTTCGAAAACCTTGCCTTAAGTCCAATATGTGTAATGTTAATTGAGAAAACTATTTGTAGTCTGTTTTAACACCTCATCACTTACTATTTAATTTTTATATAATGGAGGGACTAGTTTCGAAGGCCATTGCATTCATTTTCAACCTCGGTCCAACTTGCCAATATTTCCGTTTTTGAAATTTGTACAGTGCAAAGATACATCCTTGAGGAACAAATTTTCATTTCTTCAGATAATCCCCATCCTTCTCAACTGACTTATGCCATCTTGGAACCAGTGCCTGTATACCTGCATGGTAAAAGTCTGGTCCAGCATGTTTGAGCCAGTTTGGTAGCATTCTTGAGGTAGTCCTCATCTTCAAACTTCGTTCCATGAAGAGCTCATTTCAGTTTCCCAAACAGATAATAGGCACATGGAGCCATGTCAGGACTGTATGGTGGGTGTTTCATTATTGTCCATTCAAGTTTTGTGATTGCTTCCCTGGTTTTTTGACTGACATGTGGCTTGGGAACCCCTCTGACACAATCCATTTTTAACCCCAACACTTTCAGTAATCTGCATACACTATTCCAACGTAGAGTGACAATTCATTCACTGTGATGTACCTGTCAGCAAAATCAGTTTATTAACTCTCTGCACATTGCCAGGAGTTTGTACATGTGAGGCCTGCTGCTGCAAGGAAAATTGTATATTTGCACTGAATATTGCAGTGCCTTCTTTCATCATATAATCTGCTTGTCCATCGACTAATTGTAATGCAATTGACAACAGCATCTCCATACACCTTTCTCAACCTCTTGTGGATGCTTCCCACTCTCATTTTCACAACAGGAATTCTATGACAGCATGTTGCTTCTAACAGATGTCAAGTGCAGCAGCCATTTTGTAGGCATACTGTGACAGCGCCACTCACGGGAACAGGTTGAAATAAATTGAGCACAAACAGGAAGAATGTACTTACACTTTTGTAGAAATTTCAAAGATGTATAATGAAAATAGTATTTTTTGAAAAATAGTGTGCATTACTTTTGGAGTGACCGTCATAATATTGTGATGCAGGTTCTGCCAAAGCACTTGTTTAAAGCTATTCACTATACTAAATTATCTAGAGGCTGCTTACTTCCTTTGGAGCCTCTGAACATTAACATCTCATTTATTCATGTAAGTCTTATTTATTAAAGTTCTAAGGCTTTTATAGCCAATTTCAGTACTAGATATAATTTGGGCTTATGGGCCATGGTCTACTGGGCTCTTTCTTCTTCCCAGACGAAGAAGGGGTAGACAACTTCAGTTGCAGTAGCGAGGTCAAAGCACTCTGGTGGAGCTTTCAGCAGTGACTGCTGATGGCACCATAGGCTGCAGAATTTATATTGATTGCTGGAGGGGTGGTCTGCTGCGATTGGTCCAGGTGGACTGTGGGCTGGACTTGTCGACGAAGTGTTGCTGCCACAGGTGGAGTTCTTGACTTTGACTCTTGTCAGTACTGTTTGCCATATTCTGTTCAGTTTAAAGGCTTCCTCACAGAGTACTTGGATCTTGCTACTGCTACTGAAGATATCTGCTGCAGTTACAGATGAAGTGCATAGAAAGGAGAGAAAAGCACAGTAGAGCATGGACCACAAGCTCAGATTATACTGTATCTAGTCTTTATTTATTACGTGTAGTTACTGCACCTGCTTCTAATCTTTTATCACCCTTCTAACAGTTCCAAACTATTTGTCTAAAATATTTTCTGTTTTTGCAACCTTTTTCCAGTTCACCCAGGCCTCATCCCATTCCTCCATAATTCTATTTAATGCAGTAATTCATTTACAGTTTTGAGTTGCTTCATAGGGACAGTAATTCATGTCTAAGCCTCTTTAATCTTTTTATGCTGCTCTTGCCTAAGCAGAATTTTCTCCAACTGTAGATCAGGCAGCTTCAACTCAAGGAAATAAGGGCAGCGGGCAAGGTCAGCATATCTGCTAGCAAGCTGGCATTGTGTTACAGTTGATTATTTGAGTGCAGCAGCAGTGGACATGTGTAAATAATGAGCAGTGGCAGCATATGAAGTATAGAAATGGCAACATTCTAAGCTTCTGATATTGCAAATCTTAATTGTACTGTCACTGGCTGTCTTTTTACCATGTTGAACTTCATTTCCAACTGCTTGGGCGTTAGGTAAAAGAGTATGACGTCACAGTGCATTGAGTGATGCTGCCTGCTATAGATAAATCAAATTCAGTATAAGTTTAAAAATTATCTTATCCACTGTAGCTTTGAAATCTAGAAAGATTTTCTATTGCTGTTTCAGAAGTATTGGATATTGTGTAGAAATAAGAGGGGGGGGGGGGGGGGGGAATCTGATTTTTGTCATGTTTAAAACTGAAAAAAGTGTTTTTAGTACATGTTGCAACACGTATCTCTATGCCCTGTGTTATATCAACTTTATTGCAGTAAGATCAGGCATTATACATTACTAAAAAGTAAATAAATACATTTAAATTAATAGAAACATCTATTGTCTTCATTTTATGTTTTATCTGTTCTTTTTATTTTTTTATCAATTGAAATCTTACCTGAGTCTTTCCTAACAAACATACAGGGGACATTTAACACATCCTTCAGCAAATGTAAAGTATTTATCCAGTTGACCGAAAAGGGCTACTTTACATGTATAATTCTAACTAGCATTTTGTTTAAGGACAAATGTTTCTCTTGGGTGATTATCTCTTTTAGGTCTCTTTCTTTTTTTATTAATCAATGACTTGGCATATAATTTGACAGAAGACCTAGTTATGTACACTGACAGTACAACTTTAATAACATCACACTCGGATCATAATCAATTAAAACTTTTAGAACTACATAATACTAAATAATACATTTAATACTGCAAAGAACTGGTTTACTGCTAATAAGTTAATGTTAAATGAACAGAAAACTCAGTATTTTACATTTAGTTTGTCAGATATGAGGGTAAATGAATTGCCGTTTGTTAAACTCTTAGACTTCTGCCTAGATTAAATAAAAACTTGGATGGAAAAAGCAAGTTGAAAGTGTGTACATTATATTATCCAGAGTAATCTTTCTTTTTAGGAAACAGGTTCATAAGATTCTTCTATTGCAGAAAAAGGCACTATGAATACTTATATAAAAATAGCAAAGAACCATGTAAACCACTGTTTATTAAATTAAAGATTATGACCATGTACAGTCTATTTATATACAGATCACTAATTTATATCCGAACAAATATTAACCAATATTCTCTCAGGACTGATCACCATAATTTCAACACAAGAAGTAAGCATAAATTAGACTATCCGAGATGCAGATTAGCTCTTAGCGCAAACACTTGTTTTTATAATGGTATTAACATGGTTCAACAAACTACCTGAGGCAGCAATAGTTGTCCCAATTAATAGACTTAAAGTATGTATTCACAACTGGCTATTAAATAGGCCATTTTATTTAATTAATGAATTTATGGATAGTACTGTTGACATTACTCTGTAATTTAAATTTATGTAATCTGCAGCCATATAGGTAATTATTGTTTCATATATTTTAGTATTGTAATTATGGCATCATTTCTGGAAGTATTCTGGTCTCTGACAAATAAAGATGATTAATGTTAACTGTTGCCATAAAAACATATGGTAAAGCTAGCTGTGCTTTCATATAAATGTGGAACACTGGAGTTTATTCCAACAAGGGGAGTATCAAATCGTTCTTTCTTGAGAATAGGAATAGGAATTCCTTTCTTGGAAGTGTTGAAAACAGAGTTATGATAAATTAAATTTAAAGAGTCGATTAATGACACTAAACAACATTTAAGTGTTGTTTAGTGTCATTAATCGACTCCCTTTTAATTTAATGGGATAGGAAGGTTATATTTAAAACATTTACCTGTTAAAATTTGGGTTTAAAATTCAGAATTTAAGCATTATCTGATTACACTTGGGTTTCCTTGCTTGAAGTGGAGTAATAATAATAATAATAATAATAGCTTTATTGCCTGTAGACTTTGGGATACAAGGTTTTAGTCATGGTCAAAATCTATACATACAATACAAATTTTACACATATTTAGTTTACAATGTCAATCAACTTAAAATTATATTTACACTTCACTTAATACTAGTTATTCTTATTTACAATTCACTTAGTATAACTACTATATTTACAAATCAATTAAATTGTACAGACATTTTTCAATTAGGTATTTTTTCAAGTGTTGTTTAAAAGTATTTCCTTGTGCTAATTTAATATAATTGGGAAGTTTATTAAACATAATGATACCTACATTGTATGGGTCTTTCTTGCTTGATGTTTTAACCTTATAATCTCTATGATAATTATTAGTTCCTCTAGTGTTATATGAGTAATGATCTTTATTTAGTAGAGTAAACTCTCCTTTTGTTTTTATTAATAGAATAACCTTATATACATACAAAGATATCACGGTTAGTATCTTCTGTTGTTTGAATACTTCTTTTACAGATTGTCGATTTGTTAGATTAAAAATACATCTCAAGCTTTTTTTCTGTAGGATAAGAATTCTATTTAATTTTAGGTTACTAGTTGCCCCCCATATTTCGATACCATATTCAATGTGACAGTGGATTAACCCATAGTATGCCATTTTTAGTACTTCTCTTTCTAGTTTGTAAGACAAGTTTCTTAGCAAATATATATTAGCACACAACTTTTTACTGAGTATGTCTACATGATCATTATAAGTTAGATTTTTGTCAATATAAATGCCAAGAAATTTTATGCAATTTATTTGGTCAATTTTTGTGCTGTCGGTATGAATTTCTATCTCATTCTCAATGCTGTCGCGAAGCTCAAATAGCATAGTTTTTGTTTTATTAAGGTTTATCTGTAATAAACCTTATCTGGAGCTATTATTGCGTGGTTCATCCCCCTCTTTTGCTCTCAAGGCAGCCATCAACCTTTTGAGTTCGTGCTGGCGCTATAACAAAATATGGCAGTTAAATTTCTGCTTCATTCTTTTTATGTCAGATTGCTTCTGTGATGGAAATTTTTATAATTATTTTAGCTTGAAATGTAGTAAGTATCCTTTGCTTGTAAACTGGCATCCAGAAACAAAACTTTTTGCTCCAATATGTGGGAGAATATAATGAATGCTAACTGCAATTGTGCAATAAATTTAATATTTTCCTCTGTTAGAAATATCTGTTGAGTATTAAACTCCCCATTAAATTTTGCTTAATACAAAGAAAACATGTTTTTAGTTTTTACTTGATGGAATATTAATTGCTATAATGGTAGAATAATGGACAGTTTTTTTATTATATATGAATGTTAAATACTATGGTATGCTGTTAAATAAAAAGTGAAAGATTGGTATATGTTGCCCTTTTATGCAGATTTATTTATTTTGTGTGTCAGATAATTCTTTTCTCACTCATGTTCAAAAAAATCTTTCACAGTCATCCTATATATACTGCTCGCCAAACTAGAATGTGATTGACAGTAAGCACATGGAAAAATGCTGTAAATAAACGGGAGGGGATGAGTACATCATAACGGTTGTCAAAGTAACCATTAGAAGGACCAATTAGTCGAGACGTTTCCATGACTAAACCTTCATTGCCAATATTCAAACACGTGCTTAGCATGATCTGCGGGCGAGCGAGTTATGCAAACGCTGCAGTAAACACAATACCTTGGTTTATGTTTCTCTTCTGATAATGCTGCATAAACAGAATGCCTTCACATATAGGTTGCTGTTATTTTATATAAGGTTACAACAGTTAGAGATCCTGTACTGGCAAGTTCCTTTGCATTTTGTGGCAATTTCCCTTGGTTTACGTGTGTGTGAGTTCGTGTATCTCTGCATGTGTTGTGAACATTTGCAATTGTATTTTTTGAATGTTAAAGTATGTCTAAAAATAGTGACAAGCGAAAACTTGAACGTGCTTGGGAACCAAATAAAACTATATTTGATAAGAGTATTCCAATTAGAGGACAGGCGCGGGAAATACGAATAATATGCTCCGTGAGAGAATACTTTGAAGGAGAGAAATTTAAAGGGAAGCCTAATATTCCATTCTCTAAGATGCTTGATAGGACGTCGCATGCTGTAGGTATCAGTAAGAACACTGCGGTTAAGGTGGGGAAAGAAAAGTATTTTAAAGAAGAAAGTCAGGCATCAGGGTCTAAGTTAGAAATTCCCGGAAAAAAAAGTATGTAGGCAGCATTTCCCCACTTCAATAAGCATCAGAATGTCTCAGGTATGCCTCTTTTGTTATGATGGTCTTTACTTTGATGTGATCTTGCATGTTCTAGCGTTTGCATGTAGATCCATGACTTTTCTATTGTCTTTGTGTACAGTATTATAAATAATAATATTATTAAATACCCGTTGCAGTTGCAACTGAATCACCTTCGCACACGTAATCCTATCGTACTCTCCACGTGGCAGCAATAAGCGGCAGCATCTAGATTGGCAACCAGTATAATATATGGGTGCTGTTATTTTTCTATGAAACTTTTTTTATAATTTGAGTAACCAATGCAAGTAAAGTGATTGTTAGTGCTGTTATTTGCAGTAGTGATTTTATGTACATATTGATTCATTATTAAAGTTTTTGCTTTTTCTATGTTTGGAATTTTTTTGACAGGGTTACAACACCCCAATTTCAACATCAATGGCATCAGACCCCTACAGCATGTCCAACTACTACGGAACATCTTTCCCCTATCAAGCATTCGGTGTAGGTGATGGAACATGGTCAAATGGTGGAGATCCCATGACATTTCTGGGAGGATATGGGGGACAAATGGGCCATGACTCTTATGGAATGGATGGAATGTTTGGTGGAGGTGGAGGAGGATTTGGAGCATTTGGTCAACCTGCTGCAGCCGCAGCTGCGGCAAGCTTCAACTACTTCCATGGCAATGGCGACTATTCAACATGGGGGAACTCTGCAGCTGCAATGTCAAGGAAACCTCATTATGAGGATTACTATCGTGGTGGGGATGGAATGTATGGTGCTGCCACAGCGGCAGGAGTGGGGAGCTCGGCAAGTGGTGGAGTGGACGGGCTTAAAGCTGTGGAACAAGGAATGCAGGGATTGGGACTCTCGGATGTTGCCGGTGGAAATGGGGGAGTGAATCCAGGAGCGATAAAAGTGGTAGATGGCAAGGATCTGTCCAAGCAGCAGAATCAAAGTCAACAACAGGACGTTGGAGGTGGAGCAAAAGGTAGTGGAATGGATACTGGGGTGGGGGTGGGTGGAGGAATGGTAGCTGTTCAAACCAATGTTGCACCAACACCCTCTGCACCAAAGAAGATGACTTGGGCATCAATAGCTAGCCAACCAGCAAAGCCACAACCGCAGGTGAGCTCTGGAGGCATGAAGAAGAAGGGACCAGGAATGCCTCCCCCACCCATGGTGCCTGGCAAGCACAACATGGACATTGGAACATGGGAGGGTAAAAATGGAGGTGCAAATTCAATTGCTGGCCCCAAACAGCCTGTCGGTCCACCTCCGACAGCTAGACCAGCATGGGGAGGTCCAGTAAGAGGTGGTGGACCAAGAGGGGCAGGTGGTCCACCAGGAGGAGGAGCTGCTGCATATCCTCCTGCTGGGGCACCACCGCATCACCATCCTGGGCATCACCCTGGACAGGTGACCATTCTAACTGGACCTCACCATCCACATCATCCAGGTCATCATCCACAAGGCAGTGGCACAGGGGCTCCTCCCCCACATCAGCACATGCAGCAGCATCCTCCCGGTGGACCCGGCCCACATCCCAGCAACGTAATGGTGCCTACACCTCTGCCCTCTCATCCAGTGTTAGATGAACTGCGAGTTAAAAACAACTATAATCCACCAGACTTTGATTTATCTGCCAAGGGAGCAAGATTCTTTGTTATCAAATCTTATTCAGAGGATGATATTCATCGATCCATTAAATACGAAATATGGTGCTCGACAGAGCATGGCAACAAGCGGCTGGACCAAGCTTTCCGAGAACGAGAAACCAAAGGCGGTGGGGGACCTGTTTACCTATTCTTCTCTGTGAATGGTTCAGGACATTTTTGTGGGATGGCACAGATGGTGTCTCCAGTGGACTACCATGCATCTAGCTCGGTCTGGTCACAGGATAAGTGGAAGGGTCAATTTCGCGTTCGTTGGATCTATGTGAAGGACGTCCCAAATGTTCAACTTCGTCATATCCGGCTGGAAAATAATGAGAATAAACCGGTGACCAACTCCCGGGACACACAAGAAGTGCCGTTTGAGAAAGGGAAACAGGTTCTTAGGATCTTGCATGGCTATCGTCACTCCACTTCCATATTTGATGACTTTGTGCATTATGAAAAACGACAAGAAGAAGAAGACAGCAGGAAGGTGGTTCCAGATGTGGGTGGCCCAGGGAGCGGTCGGGGAGGGGGTCCACCTCAGCAGGGACAGCAAGCAGGCTCTGGTGGTGGAGAACGAGGGGGAGGTCACCATGGTGCAGGCATGCCACCACAACAGAAGGTAAGATTTACCTTAATGTAAGCAAGCAAATACTACAGTCCGGCCGCTCTATCTCCGGCTCTGACAGTTCTCGAGAGGGGGAAGCGCGTTGCCAGTTCTTTAGCGGGAATTTCAAGCAGAGGAACATGTGTAAATATTTCATGCATTTGCAGATCGTAACTTTGTAAATGTACGTGGACAACGTGTATATACATGATCCCAGAATAGTTGCATATGGAGACAATATACCATTTACTGGAAAAGAAATAACAAAAGGCTTCTTCGCACGAGTGGGAAATTCCTTTCTCATGATATACATGTCACCTTATAGCATCCTTTTGAAAAACATCAAGTGAAGCTTTAAGGTTGCCTTGTTGCCTTTCCTTTCCCGGTGTACGCAGAACTGCCGACGGCGAACTTAAATCAGCTGGCACATTTCCTTGGTCACATTCTTCCCACCTTCAAGGCGTCACAAACTCTGTCCAGCACCTTGGTAACAGGTAGTAGAGGTACACCATTGTCCCGCTCCTTCTTGAAGTACACACGTAGCCTAAATATAAATTGGCTTTGGCTCTTATAAGAACCAATTTTTTCTTGAATTCTGACGAACCAGTAGCCATATTATTATAATAGCAATAATAATAAGTCTTACAGATGCTACAAATCGGAATTCACGCACACACAGCAAATTAAACAAACCACCAGCGCGGAATCCATAAGCAACTAAAAGCCACTTGGTCCACCCGATTTGCAGCGGCAACACGGTGTTTGATTTGCAAGCCATGCCTAGCAGCGACAATGCTGATTGGCACTAGCAGACAATTTTAACATCCTGACCACGACACCGGATGTACAGACTCCCAGTACCGCCAACAGAAGCAGTTGGTGTGCGTGAAAGGTATGAGCGAAATATTCGAATAGAGTGATGTTATAAAGAATATCTTGCATGATAATGAAATTACAAGTTGGATGTCAATGTTTTGAAGCTAATATAGTCCTATACTCTCATTATAAAGATAATTCTGACGATATGTTTTCAATTACTCATTATTATATGTTGGTACTATTAACCTTCCCCCTCCACCTCCTGCAGCCACTAAATGTCAGAGCCGGAGATAGAGCGGGCAGACTATACTGGCTTTCTCTCTCACAGCTGGTAATTTATAAGAACAGAAATATGTGCTATGTGGTTATTCCACATAGGCTACAGGTTTACTCTGCGGATATTTATTTTTAATTGTGTGTAGTGAGGTTTGTATCTTAAAAATGTAGCACATTGGGATAACTACCCCCTTTCTAACTCAAAGGCAAGAATAAATCAACTAGCATATTCCAAGATCATAGCAGTAATGTTTATACCATACAGCAGTCAACTTGTGTTGTTAATACTTAAGATTATAAACACACTGATAAAAAATGTACCTTTTGAAGTAATGAGTTGGTAATTCAAACACAAACATCACTTATATTATCCTTACTTGATGTTTGTGTTTGAATTACCTACTCATTACTTTCAATTGTTAAATACATCACTGTTTCTAACCTTTTACTTCAAATAATAAATGTACCTTTGTTAAATATTGTGACTTTGTGGGTTCGTAGAATTAAAAGTCCAATTTGCCAAAATTCTAAATGTTCTTTATTTCCGTAGCAATTCACTGTTCAGTTCTCACGTAATAACATTACATCACATATACAACACCAGTCTGTCTACCAAGATCGATGACAATAACAAACAGTGACAGCAGATTACATCAATAGCTCTCGTTAGAATAACACTTCCAGCTGTCTCTCGTTCACAACACTGTTGCACAACTCACTGTTTTTTACAACTAACTCTGCGAGCCGTCACGTGCTTAAATACCTAATTTGTAATTCTAGATTGTTCTAACATAAACCAGAACCCGAACAATCTCTATCAGTCCAGAAATTTCTGGAAGAATAAAAAGACCAAATATTCTATCACATTCCAGAAGTGTAACTTAATCTATGCCGGCAAGTCCTTTACCTCAGTTATCTCTGCTTGCCGGCGCTTGTTTACAATAGCCGTGCTATCATTAACTCCTTAGCAAGGCTCATTACTACCATGATTGCAGTTACGCTCACCACGGGCTCGCACATCCCCAGCTCTGTTCCGGCCTGGACATCGTGATCGGTGTCTGCCAGTTTGAGCAGCCTCACTGGTACCTCCTCTCGGCACGGCAATAATGTACTGGCTACACAGAGTCCGTGCACAGGCGTCATCTGGTCCAGCATCATGTTTTTCGTCCGCTGGCCTTCCAATCGCACCGTCATCACCACCTCGCTTATTGCGGGGACCACCACGTGTTTAATGCCCGCTTTTACTACATATGGCACCGTAGGGGGGGGTCTTCCTTCAAGATGACCCTGCAGATTCCAAGGCGCTCGTTGGGTTGTCGGATTATCACCTCTTCTCCATTGAGCCGCAGGACCTTTCTGCTGACGTCGACCGTCGCCTCGTGACTCCTGAGGGCATCCAATCCCAGAATCACCTCCTCAGCTACCTTCATGACGAACAGCCACAGATGTACGGCACTCCTTCCCATGGTCAACTTCAGTAGGGCCTCCTCCACAGGCAAGGCCGCTCCGTGGCTCAGTGGTTAGACCGCTTGGCTCTCACCAAGGCGGCCCGGATTCCATCCCAGGCGACCGCAAAGTGAGATTTGTGGTGGACAACACGGTGCTGGGGCGGATTTTCTCCGGGATCTCCGGTTTCCGCCGCCATCTCATTCCACCGGTGCTCCATCTTCATCTCATGTATCAGTGTCATCGCCTGCGGTGCTGTATGTAGTAAAAGCGGGCGTTAAACACTACACATTTCATTTTTTTCCTCCACAGGCAAGTTGTTGCCCAATGCCGTCACAATCTGGTATGGTCGGCTTGGCTTCCTCGTCGGCAAACCCTTGGCCACATCAGGTCTGATGATGGTCACGGCCGCCCTGGTGTTCACCAGCACGCGGCACGGTTTCCCCTCCACCTAACCTTCCGCGATGAGGCTGTCATCCAAACGGCGGCTGACGGCACGCAGTATCACTCGAGGGGATGGTGCCGACGTGCCCCTCTCCACGACGGCCCTTACTCGTT
The DNA here is from genome assembly GCA_030765055.1 of Mantis religiosa. Classification (NCBI taxonomy): domain Eukaryota; kingdom Metazoa; phylum Arthropoda; class Insecta; order Mantodea; family Mantidae; genus Mantis; species Mantis religiosa. The sequence continues at coordinate 17,343,034 of CM060958.1, forward strand.
TTCCGGCTGCTCTTCCTGGTGTGAGCAGTCTCTCCAGGTGTCCTGGCTGTCCACACCCCCTTCCGTAAGGGAGGGGATCCGTCCCCTACAGCTGCTGTGGTGCGAGCGCTTAGCACTCGTGGTACCTCTGACGTTACTAGAGGAACCTCGGGCCGAACATTCGAGCTCCTCCCTGAGTGGGAGCTATTCGGATTGGGTTGGACTTGAGTGGGCAGTGCGTTCCCAACACCCACTGGAAATTGGGTACCTCCGGCCAGGCTACAGCCGCCCGGAGGGGGTATAGGGTTGCCTAATAAGTCCCAGGTGCTAGCCTGCAGAGCTAGTAGCTGGTGTGCTAGGTCACCGGCAGCCCTACCAAGGTTGTTTGGTAGCTGGTTCATTTTGGTTTGGCGTATAAGTGGCATATCCACTTCCATCCTGCTGCCGTGTGCAGCAGGGGGGGAGGTAGTTTATAAAATAGTTACTGTCCTATGGAAAAGAACCCAGGATGCCCGTGTTCTGGTCCTACGGGTCCGGGACTAATGGGGGTAGAACCTCAGGCATCAATTTGTCCACACCCCCAACACAGGCCACTAGGTCTTCGCCGGCGATCCTCGGCTGGTCTTCTGTCTCCAGTGTAGCGGACACTTCCTTGTTCTAGACGTCGGGATAGCTGTCACCTTGGCCGCCTCCATCCTTAATACTGCCGTTAGCTCCTCATGGGTGGTTTTGTAGTCGCCGAGCATTAGGCGCTGACGAATCTCCGTCTCTCATACCCCGTCAACGAATGAGTAGGCAGCCTTTCGGGATACGAACTCGGGTGGGAGGTCAACTAGGCCTTGGCTAGCCAGTAGCTCAATTGCCAGGGCGAGCTCCTGCAGCGTCTCCCCTGGCTGCTGTGACCTTGATTTTAGCTGGCTGCGGTACGCTGCTGCTAAGCGGTGGTTTCCAAAACGATTCTCTGTTTGCAGAGCAAATTTCTGCCAATTCCCTCTATGACTACTGCTGTTGTACATGTTTGTGGGCAACCGCTTCTTGCACTGTTAGTGACAGAGGAGAGTTCATTATATGGTTTGATAGTTCTCTACAAATTTCTTTGTTTAGTGGTTTTAACATTGCAAAGTCCATTCATGTCTTGCTGCACTTGTGTAAAGCAATGGTTCTCTTTTCTGCCTCATTCCATATTGATTGTTCAGTATCTTACTTTCAACTGTTTTGCTTCTCATACCTGAAGGTCCAGTGTGCTTATTTACACAAAGCCAAACACTGCATTGTACAAGGAAATTTTTCATTGACTTTTAAATTGAGGGATAGAACTAGAATCTCCAGTAATCAAATTAATGAAATCAGTGCTTGAAATGGGTAAATTTTTATTTTTGAAAGTAATGAGTCGGTAATTCAAACACAAACATTACTTAAATTATCCTTACTTGGACATGTTTCGGAGAACAGTTTGTCCAAGTAGTGATAATGTAAGTGATGTTTGTGTTTGAATTACCGACTCTTTACTTTCAAATGTTAAATACATCACTGTTTCTAACCTTTAGCTTCAAATAACATTTTTATTTGTTAATATATTTATAATGCAAGAACAAAAAAATAAAGGTGCCAGTGTACTAGTGGTGGTGGGTGTATTAATATTGTGCATTTCAAATGAGATTGTTTGTCCTTGAAAGCTACTAGGTTAGCAACCAGTTGGAGTCCTGAGGTGTTGTCAAATTGCATTCCCGTAAGTGGGGTTAATGAGGGCCAACTGAACCATATCTAATAAATACTATTTGCACCAAGAGCAAAATTCAGATTATTGAAAAAGTTATCCACGAGAAAGGTATGTCTAACATAACTGTGAAAGCTCCATATTTTTAGCTCAAATAGTTTTCCTAATACATATAAAGTATCAGTATATTATAACAAAGCATTGCCATGTAAGCATATTAATGAACATCAATGATTTGGCATGTATGCCAATAATTACTCAGAACTGAAACGTAAATGTTTGACATTTATGGATAAATCTGTAATATGTTCAGGCTATCATCATAACCAAAAAAGATCGAAGCAGAATACCCCCAGTCGCATAAGACGTAACTTAATTCGTGTTATAAATCATAAATTAAAATTAAGCCAAGGTAAATATTTCGGCCATCTATGTGTTGAACCTAATGTGATAATAAAGAATAAACAACCGGAAAAAGAAGTAATTTCTAATGATATTGTTAGAAATAATAATGAAAAGACCAAAATTAAAGTAAATTATGAGGATATAATAAAATCTCCAGTTATCTGTACGAGTGATGAGGAAGATATGCGAGATATGGGGAGCAAACATTTCTTATCAAATTTATGGAAACATAGAATGATAAATTTTGAACAAGCCAAAGAAGATAAAGAAATATTGTTAAATGGTGAAATAAAGAATATAGGACACATGGACAGCTCTACGAGCCAGGTCGTTACTCCAGGCCAAGCGGAAATAAATCCACAAGTCAGCAGTAATGTTGCCGTGCTGTACAATAACCTCGACCAAACTCTTCAGCTGAGCCGCTTGGAAGAAAGAAATACTTTAATGGCAGCTTTGAGACATATAATTAGGAAATTACACTAAAATAGCTTTTCCCATACCAGATGCAGTACACCGCATGAAATTGAAAATCTTAAATATACCAACTGACCCACAAGAACTACTGGGACTTGTTGAAAAGGCATATAATAGAAGAAATGAAAGCTTAGATTTAGAAGAAGTCTACAAGCACTTTGTACTGTGTTATGGTAGAGTAGCTTTCGATAGTACACAAAAATGGCCACATTGCTATGCAGTCATTAGGCATGATTTGTTAGACTATCCCAAAATAGTCAACCTTTTCCCCTATTTTTCCGGCTGAAGGTAATATAAATCTGAAGACATTTTTATATATAAAATAGCATCATCAAAAGATGTGAATAAGAAAATCCACCAAAACTCTGGTAGGGATTTCAAGATATATAATACACACAATGATGGACTCAATCCTATACTAACAGTTATAAAAGAACCTTCTAAACAAAATAAAAATAAAGCACAAACCTTTAAGGCATGCTCTTTTAAAAAAGCAAATAAGAAAACGAAGCCTGCCAGGACTAGTAGTGGCTATAAATATTTAAGAGAAGTGACTGCAATTAAGTGAATGCAATTAAGAGTGCTTTTTTGTAAATAGAGGGTATATTACCCTAGTTAGACAAGATGGCGACGTTTCCCCTCAATTTTCAGATACAGAGGACCCAAATTATCAAAATTGGTCAAATAAATGCTCAGCGGTCGAAATTAGTGATGATGGAGATTAGAAAAGTTATAGAAGAATTAGATCTGGACATTTTATGCGTACAAGAACCATATACTATCATAAACAAGCTCACAAATATATCAACAATGGCAAGAGCTATTTGTACTGGTGAAAATTCAATGGCGGCTTTAGTAGTTCATAACCCGAACTTACAAATAACCAAAATTACAAAATTTAATGCTACACATAATAACTGTATGCAAGTCTGTACGGAAAGAGGTAGTTTTTTTTTTTTTTTTTGTCCAATCATTGCCAATATAGTCAAGAAATAGATGAATATATAGAACTTATTAAACAAATTCATACAAATTAATGGAATTATGAAGTCATTAATACTTTAGATGCAAATGTCAAGTCAGAATGGTGGTATAGTGGCTTTAAGGACGAAAGAGGAGAGAAACTGGAAGAAATGATATCAGAGTTCAAACTACATATTTTTAATAAGGCCAACAATCCGCCAACTTTTGAAAACCACGCAGGAGCTGCATCAAATATTGACATAACCCTAGGAAATATCAGAATTACACCAAAAATTTTAAATGGGAAAGTAGGGCAGGATTACACATCTAGCAATCATAGACATAATTTTGTTTAATTATGTCTCTATATAATTAAAATATGATGAAAGATATTCTGTACCAAGTTTTAATTTCAAAGCAGCAAACGGATGAATTCAATCAAATACTCCAAAGTAAGCATTTGGGATGCAGTGGAGTTGAAGCAAATATAGAAGCTAGCAATTTAGAAAAAATTATACAATCAGCCATATTAAAAGCAATACCTAAAAGGGGAATTAAAAAATTTAGAGTTGATGTTTGGACTGATGAATTACAGAGCTTACGAAGGAAAGCTCGTAAATGTAGAAGAATATATCAAAAGACCGTACTTATACAAGAAAGAGAAAGAAATTTGGAAATATATAGAAAGGCTAAAGAAAAATTTAAAAAAGAATTATTTGAAACTAGAAGTAGATCCTGGAAAAATTTTGTAGAAACCTGTACATTACATAATATATGGGGAGCGCCTTATAAAATAATGATGGAAAAAATTAGAAAACCGTAAATATTGAATACAGTAAGAAGAGATAATGGAACATTAACTCAAAATTGGACAGAAACCACGGAAGAGTTACTACAAAAATTATTACCCAATGATAGTCAGGAGACCAACAACGATGAGAATACTGAAATAAGACTGAATTTGGAACAACCGTATTTGAATAATAATATTATTTATCCCTTTGATAAAACAGAAATTCAACAAATAATTAAAGATTTGAAAAAGAAGAAAGCAGCAGGACCGGATAATATTAAAAATGAAATAATAATATACACAGCTGAATCGTTAACTCCTATCCTTTGGAATTTATTTTATAACTGTTTATGGCAAGGGAAATTCCCCAATAATTGGAAACAAGCTAAATTAACCATATTGAAGAAGAGTGCGGATAAAGACCCTATGGTCTTATAAATAAACGTATAATGGAATATCGCACACTAATAGGGCTTAATGAGGACCAGTACGGTATCAGAAAAGGCAAATCTACGGAAGACGTCATAAATTCTGTTATTAGTACTACCCTCATATCAAAACAAAAATGTTATGGCAATATTTGTGGATATCTCTGCAGCTTTTGATAACGTATGGTGGCTATACTTTTTCACCAGGCTCAGACAACTTAATTATCCAAGAATGTTATATAATATCTTAGAGGATTATTGTAAAAATAGAAAAGTACAACTTGTTGGCGTATATAAGACTGTTACAAAAGCATTACCAAGGGATGCCCCCAGGGTTCGATCCTATGATGATGATAAGGATATAAGGGCGCTCAACTGCTTGGTCATCAGCACACTTACAGAAACTGATTCATGGCAACAGCCAGATATAAATTAGTCAAAACTTAAAAAACATATCAGAACAAAATGACTAAAATACAAATAACAATAAACAATACAAAAGCTATAATTTCCCACAAAAAACCAAAATCCACAAAAATACTACTTTCAGTAAAAAACCTGCCATGACAAGAGCCACCCGCCGAGAGGTGGCCGAACCAACCTGCTGCGACTCCCCGGGGCAGGGCCAGAGCCCTCAGCAGGTTCCTCCCCCCCCCCCCCCCCCCCCCACTGTCGCCCGGGCAGCGAGGACATGGCCCACCCGCTCCACATTGTCAACGAAAGAGCAGGCCCACGCACCGGTGAACTCGAACCCAGTCCCCTGACAGGACCGGAAACTGCGACCGGCGAAGACGAAAGGAGCCGATCGGCGCCCCCCTCCCCCAGACGATCCTCCAGACACTGCAGACGGAGAGGATCCCGGACGCCCCCGCCGGCCAGCCCTCCCCTCAGTGGTCCCACGACCCCTCCTGAGGAAGTCCGCTCCGTCATAAGAGGTCAAAAACCTCCCCTGCGACACACTGCATATTACCGGTCCACATGCTCCTGAAGCGGATGCCCCCGGCTGCAACCCCGCCGAATTCCTCCTCCCAGGAGCGGACCCGGTCGGGGCACCCACCGCTGTCCGCGACTGTGCTCTTGGCCCCGGCCGTGATCCTGCTGCAATTGATCCTTCAGACATCACCTCCCCGCCTGCCTCACAGGCTTGTGCCGCGATCTCACGTCCACGTACTGGCTTAGCTGCAACTGCGCTATAAGTAACGGTCCTAGGTACAGAAGGCTGGCGAATACGCAAGAGTTTCCAGGCTTCCACGAAGGACACCCTCGCTCTTACCTGGATCTCTTGGATCGCCTTCTCCTCCATAAAACGGGGACATTCTCTGGAGTTTGCTGAGTGTTTACCACTGCAGTTAACACTTTGCGGGTGAAGTGCATGCATTGTCATGCTTGACTTCCCCGCAGTCAATGCAAGTGGCAACTCCATTACATGAATCACTTGTGTGGCCAAAATGCTGGCATTTATAACACCTCAGTGGATTAGGTATATATTGCCTCACTTCAATAGCTTCATACCCTGCCTTAATCCTTTTCGGAAGTTCTACCCGATCAAAGGTAAGAAACAGGGTACGAGTGGGCACTAGTTCACCTCGTTCTTTGCGGTGAACTCGATATACACTTGTCACACCTTGTTCCGCCAAGTTTTCCTGAATCTCCTCATTGAACATACCATCCAATGTGCTGGTGTTCACAACACCACGCGAGGAGCTCAGAGTCCTATGCAATTCAATGCGCACCGGATAGCTCGCAAGCATATTGGCTTTCAAGATTTTAGCAGCCTGAGTCGAAACTGCTTCACACAGGAGCATGCCATTGCGAGATCTAGTACATGCCTTCACAGAACCAGCAATACCATCTAAGCCCTTCTGAATAACGAACGGGTTCACAGTATTAAACTTGCAACCTTCCTCAGTTCTATAAATAACTAAGTAGCGAGGACCACAAGACTCGACTACTTCCGTTCCACTTTTGATAATATTTTTATTATTAAATTTTGCCATAATAAATGAGCTAAGTTTCATCCCCCAGTGCTCCCCACCCACCACGGAGCCCAACAAGGGGTCATCCCACTGGGATGACAGGGCTACACAGGGGATATAGCGAGCTCGGCGTCCCAATCACCCTGTAGTTTTGTGCAATACCTAGTCCTGGCCATTGATTAGGGGTGGGTTAGTCCCTAAGCTCCCGTTTAGGCGAAGCAGAAGCCAAAGTAGTGTATTAGAAATGCGCACCCTCCCCGAATTCAGAAGAACACTTACGAGCTCAGATATGCATCCCTCAACCACCAGGACAAACCTTTCCACCGACACGGGTCTCCACGCACGGCCTACATGAGGGTGGGCCTGTTGACCGTCTCCCTCAACCACGAAGAAGAGCCCACACGAGGGAGACTGTTGGCTCGGGACCCCGGGTGCGCCAAACCCGCACCTACCTAAGTAGGCCCCTGGGGGGGGGGGGGGGGGGGGGGGTTCGATCCTAGGACCAACAGTCTGGTATATTATTTTGGAAACATTATTGGAACAAATTAACCCTTTCACCGATATGGACGTCATATGACGTCCAAGTTAAAATGCCCCAAACCGATATGGACGTGTATAGACGTCCTGCGCATACATGCATTTAATGCTCATTTAACACCAGTTATTTTAATCTTGCTATTTTACAATAAATTTAAATTAGTTCTATAAGGAATGTAAATGTGCCCTTAAAGGTTTTTTTTTTTAATTGTAACCTCCAAAACTAGATAAACACCCAAAGGCACATCTGCAGATTCACACCAAATGATATTGGTTTCCTTGCGAACTTCTTTTTCGCAACACACTACACATTTTCGAAATGGTTGCGACTTTTTTGGTTGTGGGTGGTATCCTTTTAGGAAAGTGTTTTCTCTCAAGTATGAGGGGTGATGTGGTGAATTTCCTACCCCCTAGTATAAAGAGGCCTCTGAGTATTGTAATACTCAATTAGGTTATGAGCTCTTTATACGCGCAAGTACAGGTAGATGAATGTCTTGCATGAATTTACAGTTCTGAAAATTACTAAACAACTGTGCATAGTTACATCCAGTGGTATAAAAATACTTTTTTTTTACCATTTAACTGTTTTCTGTAAAGAGGCATAGCTAGTAATAGCTGATCCGCATCACCCATATTTGACCCGCCATTTCCCCAAACAATGGAGTGGCTAACATGCCATCTGTCACATGCACACGTCACTGCTACGTAAGTACTAAAGATCTCCTTCATAATCGTGCAACAAATCTTCCAGATTTTCTACAGTAATATCAGAAGCCTGTACACATCATACCAAGCTAATTTATTTGCTACATTACGGGGATAAGCCATGGTTAACATTGAAATTTAACAATTTCAAATGTGCCGTTCATTTAGCTCTTGATAGCTATAAGAAATCACTCTGAACACAAAGAGATTATAAATATTTAAGTTTGATTTATGAGTCACTATGTTTACATTCAAACTTCACTTACTTGTTGTATAATTGAAACGTTTTCAAGATCATTCGATCTCATCCTCAGCTGTTTGGTGACTAAATGAACTTTCCTTTTCTTCCACTACTACGGAGCTCCGATGACTCTGCCATCTGGTGTTAGGGGCTTTAAGTTTTAATACTTCATTTAATGCCGGGATTTCAAAATTTATAACTTTATCATGGTTTTTGTTTATGAATATTTTTTCCCAAATATCCAATTCTATGGGTGTACTTAAAGATTTTAACAGTTTAATGTTGTGGCCAATGTTGTGGTTTTCTGTCCAAAAATGGTGTGAAACTGCAGATTTTTCTGTTTGTTTCAACTTAATGTTCCTCTGGTGTTCTTTTTGCCTGGTTAACAAGTTTCTCTTAGTTTTTCCTATGTAGCTTTTTTCACAGGTTTCACAATTAATCTGATAAATTCCTGATTTCAAATTGTTGGGGATTGTATTTTTCAGTGGTTTATTTAGCACAACATTAAACTGTTAAAATCTTAAAGTACACCCATAGAATTGGATATTTGGGAAAAAATATTCATAAACAAAAACCGTGATAAAGTTATAAATTTTGAAATCCCGGCATTAAATGAAGTATTAAAACTTAGTGCCCCTAACACCAGATGGCAGAGTGATCGGAGCTCCGTAGTAGTGGAAGAAGAGGAAGGTTCATTTAGTCACCAAACAGCGGAGGATGAGATCGAATGATCTTGAAAACGTTCCAATTACACAACAAGTAAGTGAAGTTTGAGGTAAACATAGTGACTCATAAATCAAACTTAAATACAGAGCGAAAACAGCTGCATAAGGCTACTAGAAACCTTGGTTGAGAAACACTGTAATAACAGATGCTGACAGAGAGTTTTCTTTCCAGTGTGTGAGTGTGTAACGTAATATATTCTTGTATGATTATCGCTTGGTATAGCATAAATAAACTAAACTTGAACCGGAGGAGTCGCTTGCGTAGCTATACATACATACATTGGCTTGTATACACACAGAACAAAATGATTCAAATATTCGGCACGTTCGGTTGCTACAGTGAAACAAAGTAGTGAAATTTCAACAGTTTATTAATGTAGTCTCTACTTTATTGTTACTGTAGATTTATATTGCCTTTAATGAATTTTAAACCAGTTTTTGTTTTGTTTAAATAACGTAATAAATATGGCAGATAAGGAATTTTATTTGTGATGCATTTTTACAGCATTTAACAATTTAAATGTCCTGTTCTGTTTATTGGGTATCCGTTTCCGGCCCCTGAAGAGTTTAAATGGCCATCGGCGAAGCGGTTAAGAGCAATAATATCTGCCTTAAGGTAGTGGCATATGCAGATGATATTGTATTCTTGGTGGAAGCCGATTCAAGAAAAATATTGGAAGAAAAGGGAAATAACTTATTAAGGGAACTTTTTAATTGGTGTAGAAAATGAAAAATGAAGATCTCATCAGCTAAATCGAGTTATGTAATCTTAAAAGGCATATTTAAGCGAAATCCAATTATAAAATTCAACAATGAACCCATAAAACGCTTCAAAGAAATGAAATACTTAGGAATATTTCTGGATGAGAAATTAAGTTTTAAATGTCATACAGATTATGTTAGAGTAAAGGCAGGAAAAATAATGTTAAAACCTGTTAGGTTAGCTCAACTTGACTACAAAATCCTATTAAATACAATAACCACGTATCATACGAGTATCTTTGGTTCAATAATAACCTACGCAGCTGCGATTTGGGCGCATAGAGCTAAGATCATTGTAATATGCAATCTATTAAGAAGTTCTCAGAGAAAAATATTGTTAAGGTTTACTGGCGCCGTTAATACAACACCAACAATGGCACTACTAGTAATTACAGGCATTTGGCCTATAGATTATACTCTGCATTATCGAGGAGCATGTTTTTGGATAAAAAAAAGGAAATGAGAGTAAAGTATTTGAAATTATGGGTGGACATTATCAGAAAACAAGGGCCGTGAAGAATAAATTATTAGAAATGTGGCAAGAGGAATGGGATATTATGAAAGAAGGAAGGAGAACATATTCTATTTTTGGATATATTAGAGAAAGATTAGAATATAAATATAAAAATTTCAACTATACGAAAGGAGTAATTTCATGTTTTGATGGGACATGGCCCTTATGGCACATATTGGAACAAAATTAATAAATCGCCCACCGATGCCTGTGATATATGTGATACACAAGACACACCAGAACATGTGTCTTTGAATGCTTTAAATATGCGCATTTAATTGAGGAAGAAAGAAGATCATTACAGGGTTATAGGATTTATGATATTCGAGATAAAGATTTATTTTGCCAACTACAGTCAATGGCCAATAGAATTAGTAAATAAGCAATTGAAATAAAAATTCCACAAAGAGTAATTGTTCCTGTACAAGAGGAAATTTTCGTAAGAAGATCTGAAAGATTACAAAATATAGGCGATGATATAATTAATCGTAATATGAATCCAAATGTTATAGAAGAGGATATTCAAGAAAGAGGAAATGAAAACGATGAAGAAATAAATATCAATTGAAGATAATATTATATTAATAGGATGATAAGATTGTACTGAAAGTAAGAGAATTAGGTGCAAGAGATTACCAGGGGAGCCGCATAATTTATCTACAAATGTGGAGCTTACGGAGGACGGCAAATCAGAAATAGTTGATGTCCTATGGCATATGACACTGGAGGAGATGGCTGCGAGTATATCAATACCAGCAGCAAGGAATAAATTTTATGTTTTAATTGGAAGTGGAAATTAATTTTGTGTGTTAAAATTTTTCTTGGTTTTAAATTTTAATCGTGATATTAATTTTATAAATAATATTTCAGGAAGTTAGAGTAAAGTTGTATGTGTGTGTATATATATATATATATATATATATATATATATATATATATAACATTTATAACTTAATAAATATATATATATATATAGTTAAAAATGATTATATTCATGATTATCAATAATAATTTTGAAATGTTATATAATTTTGTTAATAATATTTTTGTTCTTTTAAACTATAATGAATTGTAAGAATATTTTATTAATTTTTGAAAGAAGGTAAATTAATAATTGCTTATTTTCAAAATTTATGGTTGGTAATTAATCTGTAATTGATAGCTTTGTGTGGTTAGGATATTTTTGTTTGGTTAAATAGTAGTACTGGATACCAGTATCAATGGTGGCCGCCGGCTACCAGCGGCAATATTTTGCTATGGGGAATTTTAAAATATAGTTAAGTTAATAACTGGATTACCAGTTATGTGTTACTGGAAACCAGTAATATTATATTTTTTGTTTAAAATATTGCTAAGTATGTTTGAAATTTTTGTTAAAAAAAATTAAATTAAGTTTATAAAATTTTGAAAGGGATGGATTAGGAAAAATTAAATTTTTAATTATATTACTTTCTTGGAAGTGTTGAAAACAGTGTTGTTATGATAAATTAACTTTAAAGAGAGTCGATTAAAGACACTAGACAACACTTACTTTTAAATTTTTCCGGAACTAGTTTCAGAGGCTTTGCCTCTATCATCGGCCGGCTCTCGACTGTTCTCATTGGTGTAGCTGACGATACCTTGTCACAGGTCTCCTCTGGTGGCGGCTCAAGGAACTTGCTGAACAAATCCTTCTGGGGGATGTTGAAATTGAATACTTTGTTCCTATTTTTTGAAATGAAGATTTGTTCCCATGTGGATAGTTCTTGTTTTCCTGATGTATGTTTCAGTAGTTTTGGTTCTGGATTTATGTTGTGGTTTTTTTCCCAAAAATGTGTGGCAACTGCTGATTTTTCTAATTGTTTATATTTTATGTTTCTAAAGTGTTCCTTTGCTCTTGTTTCTAAATTTCTTTTTGTTTTTCCAATATAAATTTGACTACAGTCATTGCATTCAATTTGATATATACCAGATTTTTTGTTTGATGGAATGGCATCTTTGATGTTTGAGCAAATTAGGTTTTTTAAGGAGAAATGGTTGACTGGTGCTAGTTGAATATTTTGTTTTTTGAAGACTTTTTTGAATTTATCATAGGCCCATGGATGGTAAGTGAATTTTTTGAAAATCATATTAGTTTCTGTAGATGAGAGTTGTGGTTTCCTTTAGTAGCTTCTTCTTTTTTGCTAAGCTCACTTTTTTGTCCACTAATGATTTGGGAAAGTTATTTTTTTGTGCTATTTCAATTATTTTGTTGTATTCTGTTTTGTATTCTTCTGCTGTGAGAGGGATGTTTACCAGTCTGTGTGCTAAACTATTGAAGATTGCCTGTTTGTGGGATCTTGGGTTGTAGCCATTAGCTTTTATATAGTTGTCTGTCTGTGTTGGTTTTCTGTAAATGCCAAAGTTTAGTCTGTTTTTATTCCTCATTATTTTTAGATCCAAAAATGGTAAATGCTCGTCTTTTTCTATTAATACAGTGAATTTGATGCTTTTTTCTTGGATATTTAAAAGTTTTAGTGCATCACTGATGTGGTTTTTTGGTACTATTGTAAAGATGTCATCTACATATCGTTGCCAGAGTTTGAACATCCAAGGGAAACCTTTGTTGATCCTTATTTCTAATGCACTCATGTACAGATCGGCCAGGAAGGGTGATAGTGGGTTGCCCATTGCTAACCCTGAAGTTTGGTGATAATATTTTGTTTGAAACTGGAAGAAATTTTGTTCTATGCATAATTTGGTTAGTTCAATGTATTATCACCAAACTTCAGGGTTAGCAATGGGCAACCCACTATCACCCTTCCTGGCCGATCTGTACATGAGTGCATTAGAAATAAGGATCAACAAAGGTTTCCCTTGGATGTTCAAACTCTGGCAACGATATGTAGATGACATCTTTACAATAGTACCAAAAAAACACATCAGTGATGCACTAAAACTTTTAAATATCCAAGAAAAAAGCATCAAATTCACTGTAGAAATAGAAAAAGACGAGCATTTACCATTTTTGGATCTAAAAATAATGAGGAGTAAAAACAGACTAAACTTTGGCATTTACAGAAAACCAACACAGACAGACAACTATATAAAAGCTAATGGCTACAACCCAAGATCCCACAAACAGGCAATCTTCAATAGTTTAGCACACAGACTGGTGAACATCCCTCTCACAGCAGAAGAATACAAAACAGAATACAACAAAATAATTGAAATAGCACAAAAAAATAACTTTCCCAAATCATTAGTGGACAAAAAAGTGAGCTTAGCAAAAAAGAAGAAGCTACTAAAGGAAACCACAACTCTCTCATCTACAGAAACTAATATGATTTTCAAAAAATTCACTTACCATCCATGGGCCTATGATAAATTCAAAAAAGTCTTCAAAAAACAAAATATTCAACTAGCACCAGTCAACCATTTCTCCTTAAAAAAACCTAATTTGCTCAAACATCAAAGATGCCATTCCATCAAACAAAAAATCTGGTATATATCAAATTGAATGCAATGACTGTAGTCAAATTTATATTGGAAAAACAAAAAGAAATGTAGAAACAAGAGCAAAGGAACACTTTAGAAACATAAAATATAAACAATTAGAAAAATCAGCAGTTGCCACACATTTTTGGGAAAAAAACCACAACATAAATCCAGAACCAAAACTACTGAAACATACATCAGGAAAACAAGAACTATCCACATGGGAACAAATCTTCATTTCAAAAAATAGGAACAAAGTATTCAATTTCGACATCCCCCAGAAGGATTTGTTCAGCAAGTTCCTTGAGCTGCCACCAGAGGAGACCTGTGACAAGGTATCGTCAGCTACACCAATGAGAACCAGTCGAGAGCCGGCCGATGATAGAGGCAAAGCCTCTGAAACTAGTTCCGGAAAAATTTAAAAGTAAGTGTTGTCTAGTGTCTTTAATCGACTCTCTTTAAAGTTAATTTTAATTATATCTTTGAAATTTTTAATTATTTTTATGTATGTTTATTAGAAATGTGTGGATTTTTGTTTGATTAGAGTATATTTTAAAATGTTTGTAAAAATTGTTTTTTTTTTATTATTATTATTATTATTATTATTATTATTATTATTATTATTATTATTATTATTATTATGTTTTTTTATTTTATTTATAATCTGTAAATTGTGTATGTTTTTGTATATGTTTTTGATGTTTTAATAAATGAATAAAAGTCTGAATATTTACCCCGGATTAAGAAATTAGGTGCCGGGGTATAGTATGCAGATTTTTATTTTATTTTCTTTTTTGTACATACCAATTCTGATACAGAAGTTTGCTTAATACTTCAGCATGTGTGTGAGATCGTATACAATGATTATCACATGGTAACATAATCTGAACCTTAAAACCTTGAACCGGAGAACAGTTCGCTCACGTAGCTATCGTTCATATGCACACAAAACAAAATTATTCAAATTAGATGCATTCGACGAAAGAAGGTGTGAAGGTATTTGCTACAGTGAAACAAAATATTGACATTTCAACATTTGTGAATATAATTTCTACTTTAATGATGCTATATTTTTATGCTTCTTGTAATGGACTTTAAACCGATTTATGTTTCATTAAAATACTTAATAAATACAGAAGATATGATTGTATATTTATGAAGCATTTTTACACCATGAATCACCTGTACTTCTAATGTGCATTGTGCCCAGAAATTTTAGTCTTGCAGCAACAATATCGCTTCTTCCAAGCAGAAATTTGCGCCCATCATTGGTTCTCCTATATTTGAACCCCAAAGATTTCAGAATATTATATATAGAAGATACAGAGCCTATATATTCTATTTTTAACCCTCATTAAATTGGTCAGCCTTTTGGCAGTTGAATATTCACTCTTATATAAATCATAAATTGTTCTATGTAAAACACACTTGAAAATTGTCCAAGTTGGTAGCACATATTTTGGCTGCTCGATGTTTCACTGGAGATATAAATATGGAAACTTCTCCTAATTTGGTGAACTGTTTGCCTTCTTTAATAATGTTCATCACAGAATGAGCACTCACATGACAAGCTTGTAAGATTAATTCTCCGCTCTGAGCAAAATTTGTACTTTCAAAAATGTTTTTAATTGACAAATGTTTGAAAAAGGTATACACATTAACAAGAATATTTCTAGCCTGCTTATGTAAAATCTTAGGAGTTGGTTCGCAGTTACTGCTAGGCACTCAGTACTAGACCTGCTAAGTGGTATATTTACTAACTTTGAAAAACACATGTGCACTCTTAAAAGATCACCACTTTACTGAATGCAAGGTACAAAATGCAACTGCAGCATAGTATGTATGTGCTTTTCTTCACTGACGTTTAAGATTCTTTTCTTTTTTGTCTTATCTTTCCCTGTCTCCGAAACCAGAAGTGCTACAAACATGGGGTTTGGACAGTCATCCTCAGAAAAAATTGCTGTGTAACATGGGAAAAAAAGAAAATAATTCTGTGAGAGCTTGTTACCACAAATTAATATTTTAAAGTTATTTTTGCATTTTAGTTAATTGATGGAAATTAATCATTTATTTACACTAGCCGTATATAGGCTAAGGTTTTTGATTGAGTCAACATGAAAAATTCAATGCCACGGCCAGGATTTGAACCATGGATCTCATGGTTTCCATCCAGTCACTAACCCATTGAGCTACCAAGGCCAACGTGCCATCCTGACATTAAATTCTCCATTTGACTCATATATTTCCTCAGTAGACTACTAGTTGAAGTCTTGTTCCTTAAATTTGAAGCATTTCCTGGGTAAGAGTAATGTAGTGTAACATATGTTCTCCAGTGTGCAGGAAATATACACTGTTTCTTCTGAGAAAAAATTCTTATGCACATGTGCTGTGACTCTTGTGCACTGCCTGGTGCACCTCTTTACCCAATAAAATTTTAAATGAAAACGTCGTCATTTTAAGTATAAAAAAAAAGTCCTAACTTTCATTGCTGCCACTAGAGTTCTTTGCACTGTATATTGCTGCCATCTCTATCACACACTCACAAAGAGTCCACATGTATTTAAAAAAATAAAGCTGTTATAACTTGAATGCATCTCGTAAATGCTGAACCATGTGGCAGTTAAATTAAAATAACAGCTTTTTATGTGATTTGCATTTAATTTTAATATACTGCACTCTTCTTGTTAAATAATACTAAATTTTTGGATAATTATGATGCTATAGCAATAAATTTTATGTTTTAATGATTTATACTATCCAAAGCATTATTTAAATTCAGCACGCTGCAGTGGTGCAGGTTCTCAATGCAATATTTTATTTCATTTGTGATGCAATGACTACATCTTGTAATTTACTTTCTATAAAACCAAACTGAAAGTTGTTCACATTAAGTTAAAAAAAAGTTATTGGATTTCTGATGCTTTTTCAATTATTGTAGGTAAATATTTTTCACCATTGCCTATAATTGCTTAGAGGTGCTCTTTCTCCATTTTGACTTTCTCTATTACAATTATACAATAGATAACAGGAAATATTGTACTCTGCTGAAAAATCTGATATCAAAATTTCACTGGAAATAAACCCAAAAGACCAAGATTTAACGGCATGTGCGCATAACTCAAAAACTGAATGTAGGCTAAATGCCAACATTGATACATAGGCTCACTATCTTTCAAATATGTGACATGAGGATTTTCAGAAAAATACCATCACCTCAAACCACACTTTACATAAACCAATTTTACATGGAAGATTTTTTGAAAGTTTTGATTTTCTCAAAATATGGCTATTAAAGATGTTGATTAAAATTTATAATTGTATTAAAGATAACTGATAAACATTAACTGATATATAAAAATATACAAAAGTAGATCTCTTCAAAACAATGTATTACAAATGTTTTTGCTATAAGGCACGATAGATGTACATGTTTTTTCTTCAAAGTCCTTTTGATATTCAGTTGTTTCTCAAGATTGCATTGAAACACTTTAAGACAAGTATATGGCATCAATATTTGACTATAGCTATTCCGTTTGTATCTATAAAAAATGTTTAATGTAGCTGTTTCCATAACTGTAAATGAAAGGTAGATGAGAAAACAAGAAGTCGGTTAGTCGGTTTTATCGCACTACATAATAGTCCCTCCAGGCATTGGGAGACACATAAACATTATGGTTTGTATCACTCCGCCAACAAACATGTGGTTGAAGTTATCTGCCGTCAGCTGTTTCCAGCTGACTATTCCAAACCTTGTATCTTCCACAGCAGCAGTGCAGGGTTAGAAAAGCACTCAGCTTATTTTTGTTAATTGATATTAATCATTTCTTTATACTAGCCGTATATAGGCTAAGGTCTTTGATAGATAGTCAACATGAAAAATTCAATGCCATGGCCGGGATTTGAACCACGGATCTCCTAGTTTCCGTCCAGTCGCTCTTACCCATTGAGCTACCATGGCCAACGTGCCATCCTGACAATAAATTCTTCATTTGACTCATGTTTCCCCGATAGACCACTAGGGGCTCTCGCATCCGAGGTACACCATTTGTGGCATATTGAAAGAAGAGTACCTCCAGAGGTGCTTCCAGCAGTGGCAGAAGCGCTGGGACAAGAGTATCAACTTCCAAGGAGACTACTCCGAGGGTAACAGTGCAGAACAGACAAAACAAACTGTTGTGTATTATTCATGATGTTCCAGAAACTTTTTGATCACACCTCGTATATATTTTAAACATTTCCAACATATTCGTTCCTATTGGTTTTAATGCTTAGCTTTTCTCAAATGGGAAGGATATTTTTTCTTCTTTCTTTTCCCTTCTGGTCAACCAGTGAGAATAGAATTTCAAAACCATCGCACAGCAACTGGCTTATAAACTGATTTCACTAGTTCTTAAGCCTAACAGTATTACTCTATCCTCATTTACCTATAAGGAAATAGAAATGTGAAATAAAACTACTTTTACAAATGTTCATCGTGATTAAACATGAAATAGATGGCCTAAAATTGTTTAAAATTATTTTGTTAAAGAGTGTGTAGAGAAAATAATTTAAATATCAGATCAGACTTCTTAGGTAAAAGTTCTATGGGGGAGATTGTTGGGTGAAGAGCATAACTCAAATGAAATAATGGATAAATACTAAACTTGGTTTATTTTATGAATTAATTTGGTTGTGACTGTTATTAAATTCCTCCAAATATTACATAACTAAACTGGTATTTTAAGTTCATCTGCCAAGGACCCAACCCCCGCCCCTGCCTGTCAACCCAAATTGCAGTTTACCACAACAAAGTTCCGAGAGAATAAGGCATAGTGGGGAAATTGCGATGCCAATACCCTGCCTGGACAAGTGGTTCAGTTAAATTACAGCCCATACAAAAACATCTGGCCAATATCTTACGCCTTAATTATGTTAGGTATTATTTTGTAAATAATAGCTTCTCAGTTTAAGTACATATACGAGTGAATTTCTTTTGTGTAGGGCGCATGTTTTTTAAATGGTTCTACTCCTTGTGCAATATGCATTCTCTGTCACACATATTCACTGTCGTTGCACAGTTTTGAAACTGAAGAATAGCACATTCCTGTCAGGGACTTTCTTTCGTTGATGAACAGAACACTTTACAAGGAAAATGTTACAAACACTTTGTTCTCAAAAATGGCTCTTAATGCTTTTGATGAAAATAGCATTTTTTTTTTTTTTTTTTTTTTTTTTTTTTTTTTTTTTTTTTTTTTTTTTGCATCACCGTCATCTTCAGTATCACCTTATCATTGGACGTAATGGACACTTCCCTCTTGGTGCCTCCACCTGAGAAATGAGTCCGGTCATGACATGGTGGGATGAAGTTACCCCAAAGGCCATAGTTGCCATATGGGGAGTGTTGGTATACCTACACATTTTTTTCATGACAAATGAAATGTTTCTTTCGAGTTTTCTGGGAATAACCTTCTGAAGTCCTCTTCATTCTGATAGACTTATATAGGTAGTAAACCATGAAAGAGGGAAAGAAAATCTTACTACATAAATTTCTCGTTACTAGTTCTTGTTAAAGCATGTGACTTACCATAAGAAGAATAATCTACTGAAATTAGCATAGTATGCACCTGCCTCTTTAATGTAGGTTGTAGCATTTTTGCCTCACACTCAAGAGGTCTCGAGTTTGAATCTGTCAGGGTGAGTTGTCTGGATAAAGTTTTTCCAGGGTTTTCCCTTATCTTGAAAGATAATTATCTGGTAACTCTTCAGCTCTATGTACCCTGGGTTCATTTGAGCACTACTTCACCCATTTCATTTATCTTCTGATATGAATTAAAGTTGGACATAAATTAAAAAATAAAAATAATAAGCAAAGTATGAGTTAGGATGCCTGAAAGAATAAGAAGGTACTGCTTGCACTAATAAGATATTTGGTTCAAATGTCATAACATTTGAAGTTTTTTTTTTTTTTCTTCTATGCACACAAGAACGTAATTCTTCTCAAACTAAAACACTAAAAAATAAATAAAATCAATATCAGGTGCAGAAATGCAGGAACCATCAGCATATATACTATCCTCAGTCTTCTGGACATAGATGAAATTAATGCCATGGTTGTACCTTGTAAGCCATCTTTTGTCCTTAACATGGCTGCATTGAAATTCAAGTACAACTCCCTTACCCTCTTCAAGAATTCCATCAGGATATCTCATTCTCATAGAGGGAGTTAACATATGAATTACTGTGGGCTGCACATGTTGAGTTATATCGTAAAGCTTCCACAACACACCTAGACTATACCATGATGATTATAATATAGGAAATATGCATTCACGTTGTTCTTTGTACATATTTTGTGGTGAAACATAGTTACTCTTGTGACGTGTTTCTGATACTTGCCCTCTCTGGTCCAGTTGTCTAGCATTGCTGGTGTTGGATTCTATTTCTTTCTTCTATCTCTGATGTTCACTAGTTTCTAGTAAGTCCTGTGGTTAGTGGTAGGTGTTATGATCTGACATAGTCTATGAAGAACATCTCCTTCAAAGTTCATATACTACATGGCAAAGCATGGAAGCATATCAGAAAATATGCGAACAAGAGTTGTTTGTGGAATCCTATCATACTTACAAAATGAGTCTGTGTGTGTACGTTCTGTTCAGGTGCAATCATATCTTCTGGACAGCAATATGTCATACATCGGTACGTACAAGAAATCATATATAACAAGCTTCAATATTGTAACAAGGAGAAAGAAGAGGGAATCAAAATCCCTTTGTTTGAAGCGACAAAAGGGCAGCAACAGTGGTAATTTAACTTTGCATATAATAATTGGCCAGTCTTTAATATCAGGCACACAGTTTCCAAATGCTTTATTTGTGTTTCGTCACTTACTGTATTCCAGGTTACTAATATTTCGCCCTTCTGGTAAACAAAATGAGCAAATACAGCACAAGTCACTGAAGACCAATATGTCTTTGCCATGTAGTACAAAGGAGAAAAGCATTGTTTTTTCTACTCTTAGTGTCCATTTCATTAACATTAACTTTTTCTGTTCTTTTCAAGTCGCTTATCTTAAGCTTTTCCTGTATAATTTCTATTCCATATGTTGCGACTGGCATCACTGTCATCCTTAAGAATTTTATCACTATGGTTGTTAAGTTGGCTGCTGCTGTAATGTTTGAGGCTCCTATCTCTGCAACTGGTCTCTCTTGAATGTTCACTTCGAAAGATGTTGCTGTCGTCTGCATGTAATTTCTAAATATTTATATTTCCCTACTACTTGTACTGAGTCCTGTGATGTGGCGTAGTGGGCTGTAGCATTGCACTTTGGTTCCCTGTCACAGAAAGTGCTGGAGATCATTCCCACCCCTGAGAGGTAAGTCTCAGGTATAGGAAGCAGTGTCCACTCAGCATCATGAGGAGCTGTACTAAGTAGCGAACCCTGGTCTTGCAAGTCAACGTTCCAGCTGAGGATGCCGTGATGCTGATCACATCTGCCCATATCGGTTGGATGATTGCCCAATCTGCCTTGCATATGTGGACATGAGGCCAGTAGTCGGGTTGGCAGACTCTGGCATGCTTGTGAGCTGTTTTACCGTGGGTTACTTTACTACTTGTACTGGCTCGTTGTGTAGTGTTATTGTATATTTGAGTGTTGATTTCCTTCCATTCCTGAAGGCCTTTGCAATGTTTGTCTTTGTTGACATTCAGGTTGTCTGTCCATGTCTGTTTGTGCTGTTTGTGCAAGAAGCCCTGTGTTGTTTACATGTTGCAGAATTCTAGAACTGATTCAGGAAATTGTAAATGTGCCTTCATTGGCTACTGTAATTAAAGCTGCATCTATTTTAGGATGATAAGTTTCCTCTTCCGGATAAGTGTTCAGTCCCTTCTC
Source organism: Mantis religiosa (assembly GCA_030765055.1). Lineage (NCBI taxonomy): Eukaryota > Metazoa > Arthropoda > Insecta > Mantodea > Mantidae > Mantis > Mantis religiosa. The sequence continues at coordinate 17,364,576 of CM060958.1, forward strand.
CAGATAATCTTGTCCACCACTGCACTATAGGCCTGTCTCAGTAGCATAGATGGTAGCGTGTCTGCCTAGTGTTCAAGAGGTCCTGAGTTCGAATCTCGGTCAGGGTGAGTTACCTGGATAAGGTTTTTCCAGGGTTTTCCCTTATACTGTTAGATGAATGTCGGGTAATTCTAAGCTCCATATACCCCGAACTCATTTGAGTATCATTTCACCCATTTCATTCATATTCTGATATGATTTAACATTGGAGGATGTAAATTACAAAAAAAAAAAAAAACTGCACTATAGATGCAAGAATTCCAATAAAAGTTGCAACTTCATTACAGAAAAACCTGCTACTTTGATTACTACAAGAAAAGACTGTTGGGCCTATGTCTTTGTGTGCACGTTCCATTTCTAATAACCATATCATTCACTGAAAAAGAATTTACTCAAGCCTGAAGCTTTGCACATCACGTGGATTTGAGTGCAGCATATTCCATTACAGAAGACATTGAAGTTTTAGTGAGATAAATGTTTATAAAATTTCTTATCAGTCAGAATCAGGTGACTGTCTATGAGAAAAACTAGAATAAAATTAGTATTTATTTTGTTCTATATAGAGATTTATTTTCTTCAAATTGATTTCATGTTTTCCAAAAAATTTGTAGTTACCACTTTTAGTCTTTCCTCTCAGTTTTATATATGAAAATCCAAGAACATGTCTGGAAATTAGTTTTGATATTTGTTCTATGGCTATATTTTTGCTCTATGTGGATATTTCAGACTGTGGTCAAAAACATATTTAACCAAGAAAACTTCCTAATGCAGTGGTGTTATTTGAAACTAAGGCTCTTCTTTCTAATATGCAATGCAGCGATTTTTTTTCTAAGTCCTTCACACTTTCTGATGTTTTTATATACAATCATGATTTTTAATATAATTTCTTTACTTTCTAGTGCAATTTCGTGCTGGAGGGCATTCTTCTAATGTTATTAATTGTTTATTTCCTTACTGCATATGTAGCCGTATTGAAGAATTCAGTTTAGCAAACTATTCTTGTTTCTCCACTGAACGCAATGCTGCCAAGATTCTTACTTATCCCTAAATTAAACTATCTAGCAAACTAACACAAAGTAGTATCTAAATAAATTTAACATTAGTGTTAGCGCTGTGAAAATTGTTACGTTACGTTTTTTAACATCTGTTGGTAAAATCGGGCATTAGTGTCATTTGACATCATGCACAATCTGCGGCAGTAACCAAACCAGTCTGTGAGCACATACATTTTACTGATTTGTTGAGCCATTATCTGATTTTCAACAACATAGTGAACTAATCTTAAATATTTGAAGAACGCACAGAACAAACAGCCTTCACTTATAACAGTACAATAGGCACTTTTGCTGTACAGCAAGCCTACTTTTGTAAAGCAATAAAACCTGACGAAACATGGTCAGTATTTTCCAAAACTTATCTGCGCTAATCGCATCCACGTGTCCTTTTGCATTTTTGCAGAGGTTGGCTCCATGTATTACATATCTTTCTCATGTTGGCAGCAACACGAGAACTGCAGGTTGTCTGCTTGCACATGCGTATACGTGACCTTTGGACTTAGAAAATATTCTCGTTTCGCACAAAAGAAAGTTTCTGCGAAACTAACAAGTATTTACAATACAAAATAGCACTGTACATTCAATTTTCAACATTTACAAACTATTTTCAAACTCTATCTTACAATCAATTTTACCATAAAAATATATGGAATCTAATAAGTTTCACACATCTGTAGTTAGAATAAATCCTTAAAGAAGTATGGTAGTAGCTGTTCTGTTTTTAACTTCTGTGAATGTGTAATTAATGTAGTTCTTTGGAAATAATTATCAATATGTATTGATTAAACAAAAGTGTTTGCTACATGTGAGAAATGAACATGTGATCTTGTCACATTGCTAAGAGAAGGCATATGGAAGTAGCGTGGTGTTTTTTTGTTTTGTTTTCCATGACTGTACATGGTGAAGAAGTAAAAATGTATGTATTCCATAAATAGAAGAAAAATCACTTCATATTATATTAAAATGATTATATGTTGCAAATATTGAGTTTTTTTTTTTTTTTTTTTTTTTTTTTTTTTTTGTGGATGCCCTTTAAATGTTAGTTTTCAGTGTTCCCATTCTAAATTATCAGGTTAGAGGGCTTTTTATGTGCAGTAAATCTTTGATGTATGTGTCTGACATAAGGTATTATTATTATTATTATTATTATTATTATTATTATTATTATTATTATTATTATTATTATTATTAATAAACTTTATATAAAGAATTATGCATGATTGGAGGAATTTAATAAGAGTATTGTCAAAATTAATTGAAAAAAAAAAAAACATAGTCAGTTTTTCTGACATTTCCTCACTTTACATACTCCCTCAATAGTATAAAAATATAAGTGACAAAGTGTCAAAAAAATGACTTCAAATAGTTTTGTTCTGTTATATAAGGAAACTTGCATAGTAGTGAATGTGAATAGAACAAAAATAGAAGAAATTAAAACCAACTAAGAAGTTAAACAAGCATACAGTCTGTCACCAATTGTCTTCAATATATATTTAGATGATCTAAGTCAATGGAAAGATGATGTTAACCCAGGAAATAAGATAGGAAACAACAGCCACGTTAATATCCTGTTGTATGCTGATGAGTTATAATTATACAAGATAGTGAAGAGAATCTGCAGCAATCATTTAGAAAAAAAATATAATTTAAAGTTATCTGCAAATAAAACTAAAATAATGGCACATTATGGCAAATATTCTATCAGACTATCAGATCAAAGATATGTGTTGAAGAATATGCTTAGACCAAGTCTCTCACTAAATATTTAGGATCTGACATAAGTGTTACTTTGAATAATAAAGAGAACAAAATTAATAAATGCAACACATACGTGGAACAAAAAAGAGAACATTACTAAATAAAACATGAGATAAAAACTAAAGTTTTACAAGACAATGGCTGCACCAGTGCTCATGTATGGGAGTGAAACGTGGATATTAAGACAGAATGATAAAAGAAAGATACAGCTGCTGAAATGTGATTTTTAAAGAAGGTGAAAGGTTGTACAAGGAGGCATAAAATAACAAATGACAGTATGCGGAAAGAGCTAAGTATATTTGAGTAAAAAAAAAAAAGAGAATAAACAATGTGAAACCGACCCCTGCCCCCCCCCCCCCCCCCTCTCAAGACCAGGGAGTTACCGAGCTGTCCCCGAAGGGTGCCCAGCGCCTCCGTGAGGCTTTCCATAGGGCAAGACCTAGAGACTAACAAGGAGCTCCCCCCCCCCCCCCCCCCCATCTGGTCCGAAAACACAAGATGGAATGGAAGTGGATACGCCACTTACACATGCCAACCCCAAAGGGGAAGGCTACGGATCAACCTCGTTAGGGCCGCCTGGTGATCTAGCACACCTACTAGCTATGCAGGCTAGTACCCGGGAATATATGGCTTTCCTCAACGCCATCCGGAGACATACCCGATCTCCTACGGGTATCGGGAACCACCGTCCCCTCAAGTCCAACCCAATTCGAACAACTCCCCTACAGGAGGGGCTTGGCAGTTCGGCCCAAGGTTCCTCTAGTAACATCAGAGGTACCACAAGTGCTAGGGTCTGCAGCACTCGTACCACAGCAGCTGAAGGGGACATCTCCCCAATGGGAATCTCAGAGTAGACAGTAGAAGATTACCACAGATCACATACATTTACAAGCCTAGAGGAAATAGGATCATAGAAGTGGATCATTTGCTCTGAGAAGTTTGCCAATGTTGCCTAAAGGTTTGATTTCCAGATAGTTAAAGAAACTAATTCTAACTTCTCTGTCAAATAATTAAATATTACATATCATTAAAAATAGCTGCCCTGCGATTAAGCATTTTGTACTTAACAGGCCTTCATCATTGAAAATATGAATTTCCAACTCAACAAAAGTAATGTGTAGTAGGATGTAAATTATAAAACAAAGTACAATAATACATCAAAAGTTCCTCTTACGGTTTATCAATTATACAAAATTAATTCAAAGAGGAGTTCACAGGGTATTTATAGAAAATGTTTGTTTTATAGACATACAAATGTCTTGAAAATATAACATTTTAATCAGAACTTTTATGCAAAGTATAAACTTGAAAGAAACGTAGGGACAGTGAAGCACAAATTAATACAAAATTGAATCGAGAATATATTGACACATTGCTTCACTCACACTGTTTATTCACAGGACATGTTTCAAGAGCTCTTGCTCCTATCCTCAGCTGATACTCGACTAGTCAATATATTCTCGATTCAATTTTGTAAGAACTTTTATGATTAGAAATAAAATATTTTCAATATAAAGGGTAGGTTGGGAAGAAAGAATTTCATTTTGGAGTGAAATCTCGTATCAAATTTATTGGGAAATGCAATACCTTATCAACCTACATATGAGGGTGGTTCAGTAATTACCTGTATTAGGAATGAAGATGCCAGTTTTTTTTTTTTTTTTCAAGCACAAATTATTTATCAATTCCCAGCAGTGGGGATGGGGATTTTTCTCCGACCAATATAATTCCTCATCTTCCCCAGAGTCTGGAAGTATGAATGAGAGTGCAAATGTGTGCATGATCTAATGATTAAAACCCAGCGAATATGAGTTAACACCTTTGAGATGTTCCAAAGGAGAACGGCTGCCGATATGACCATTGCAGTTAAAGGCAATGGAACAAATAAAAATAATTATTTCTTAACATAATCCCCTTTTGGGGATATACACTTCTCCTAGTATCTTGCCATTTTTAATCCCTCCAAAAAATAAGAATTTTCAAGCTCTGCAAAATACACTTCTGTCTCCATGACTACCTCATTTCATTTAAATTTTGTTCCTAATAGACATTTCTTTGTTTGGGAAGAGGGGAATGGTCAGCAGCAATTCATAATGTAATTCATGCAGTTCGGCAGTGGCAACTCCAGATGAATGTGCTGGGGCATTATCGTGGTGAAATAGAACTTTCTTCTTTGCCATATGGGACCATGTCTTCCAACTTCTTGTCGAATTAGGCCAATAACTCACTGTAGTATGCTCCAGTAATTATTTTTCCTTTTTCCAAGAAGTCAATGATTATGACACCATTTGCACCCCAAAAAATTGTCAACACTTTTCCCTGCTGATGGGACTGTCTTTGCCTTGTATGGAGCAGATTCTCCTGAAGCAACCCATTGTTTGGATTGATGCTTTGTTTGCAGAATATAATAATGAATCCATGTCTCGATAGTGCTACCTCAATGCAAAAAGTCCTTCTGATTTTGTTTAAACATCTTCGAAGTTGAAAGCTGCACCCACTTATCTCCTGTGGGCAAACACAACACCCATCAAGCTGACAGTTTTCTGGTCTCCAACATATCATGCAAGATATGAATTACTATTCCTGTACATACACCTATGGTCTCTTGTCACCTTGCGAACTTTTGTTTAAGTGGTCAGCGATAAACATATCGAGGACTTTTTCAATGACTTCCTCGGTAATTACATCTGCGGGGCATCATTGGCGCTCCTCGTCAAAAACGGATGTTCAACCATGCTTAAATTTGTTATAACAATATCTAACCTGTCAAAGAAGGTGAGTGATCTCCATAAACAGCCTTCAATTTCACTTTTTGTTCCTCAGTGTTTTCTATCTAAAAGAGAAAAACAACAATCACTGAATGATTCTGCAGTTTTTCCATTTTAACACCCCCCCCCCCAAAAAAAAAAAACCTTATTGAAATGTCAAACTAACCTATGAATTGGCACCAAATTCATTTTGACATGTAGCAAATGACAGTACACAATCATAAAACAGACTTCCCTTAGGAATACCATATATTTTTATAAATATGTGTGCTTATTGAACCCTCATAGATAAACAGTAAAAAAAAAAAAAAAAAAAAACTGAACAAAACCTGATGTATTGCATTAATGTGATTTTCTCTACTCGCTCCTCAAGCTACTTTTACAAAAGTTTATTCTACCTACTTCTTGGTAATTGGATACATTTTCAATTAATTTACAGATTTCATTGTATAATACAGCAGCTAGAGCTATTGTCGAGAAAATTAAAAAATAATAATAATGAAATTTTTCCATGTGTAGTATAATTTGGAATAAGATTTTTTTGTAAATCTGTAGTATATCCTTGGAAATTGTCTAACTTTAATACCACTTTGGTATTTAACCAGTTTTTCATGTTTCAGTTATATTCACAGAAGCAACATACTGAATGTTTCCTTTCTTTTTTATTAAGTCTCAAAACATGTATTTCCGTTGAAATATCAGTATAAAATTTTTGAGTGGCATGCAGTACTTCTTTAATGTACTATAAGTAAGTTTACGATATGTCAAATGATTCTCTGCAGTGAGGCGAATGCACTAAAAACTCACTCATGTCAGTAGGTTGGCAATGGTCAACATATTGACTTCACTTCACGAACACAACACAATATTAACTTCACTTTACAAAAGCTCCCCTATCACTGTGGTATACAAGCAGTAGGAGAAAGTAAGAACAGTGTCTACCTCCTCGAAGATCAATGCTGTTTCTCTGTATTTTCACTACTAACTTAACCACACTCATGTGTGTCTTGAGTACACTGAAGACTCATTTCAGACACACGTTAGTTTTTCAAGGGAACAAGACATATTTTGAGTGACCCATTATAAATAGGTTCCCAAATAATGACACCTGCACTCAAACAGTGGTAAGAGGAGAAGTTAACGTTGATCGATACAGTCCTCTGTAGTAATAAAGGAGGTGAATCTGGAAAGTGTTCACAACTAGGATAAATGTTTTTAGAACAGTTGATAGCCTGTAAATAAAAAGAAAATATTGTTTTTGTGTAGTAGCACAGATCATGCATAATAAATAAGAATGTTACAGCATAACAATTGCTACTTGCATACACCCATGTTTCCTCATAAAATATAGTAATTATTTCAGTGTATTGTGAAAGCTGACTTTTTGGCAGTGCTGTATTCATTAGTCTTTTTATGTATTATGTACCATATACCTAGGAGGCAGGAAATGTATTGCATTCCACGCAAATATTCAATATAAAGATTTCACTAGAAATAAAGGTCCTGTTGATGCAAAGAGAATGGAATGTCAAAGCCAACAACTGACGCACCCCTGAAGAAACACATTCCCATAGCAGTAAGTCTCAATCTGCAGCAAAAAATAACCAATATTTACATACCAAAGACATGCAAGCTAGATGCCCACACCCTCCAACAACAACAAACATGGCCAAACTCAAAGAGAAAATAAAACAGAGTGTTGTAAAAGAGGCTGCAAATACAGGGTGTATATAAATGAATATCGGGTTTTTAACTCTTTATAATATTACATTCAACTTACAGTTACAAATGATATGTCAAATGAAAAAGCAACTCAGTTTTACCAAGAACCTTATAAATGTTCAATGTGACTACACTTTGTCACACAGCACACATCAAGTCTATAGGCGAGTTCTTCCCAAACATTGATAAGTGTGTTTTGAGTAATAGTAGCAACAGCTGCTTCAATTTGGTTTCTTAATTCAGGGAAGTCAGCTGGTAGCGGAGGCACGTACACACGATCCTTGATGAAGCCCCAAGGTAAAAATAGCATGGCATTAGGTCAGGAGAACATGGAGGCCTGTTATTGGGGCCCTGCAACCTATCCAGCACTCGGGTACAGTGACATTCAACCAAACGCGTACTTTGTTATGCCAGTGAGGTGACGCACCATCTTGCTGGAAAACGAAGTTCTCTGGCTCGTTTTCTTCCAACTGAGGGAAGAGCCATTGCTCTAGTTTATCAAGGTAGGAATTGGCAGTTACAGTAGGTTCACCAAAAAAGAAAGGCCCATAAAATTTTTGCCGGGATATTGCACAAAAACATTGACTTTAGGGGAATCTCATTGCATTTGTACCATCTCGTAAGAATTTTCTGAGCCCTAGATGCGCACATTATAGTGTTAACATGTCCACTAAGGTGAAAGGTCAATTCATCACTGAAGACAACAGGATTCATAAAATCGTCATTGTCATGAAACATGTCGTTTGCAAAGTTGGCACGTAATCTGTGGTCTGTCGGCTTTAGAGCCTGTAATAACTGTAAACGGTAAGGACGTAGCTGTAAGCGTTATCTTACAATTTTCCAAACAGTCAACACAGGAACTTGTAATTCACGACTAACCTTGCAGACTGATTTCTTGAGGCTACAAGTGAATGACTCTGTCACTTACTCAACAGTCTCTTCACTTACTCTTGTTCATCCCGTGCTCTTCCCTTTACAAAGGCAGCCGGTATCTTCAAACTGATTATACAATTACAAATGTTATTATCACAAGGAGGATCGCAACTGAACTTAATGCGGAATGCACTTTACACAGTAACTACAGATTCAGTCTTTGCAAAACACAAAACGCTTAAAATGCTTTCTGTTTACTCGTCGCCATCTTTGCTACTGTCGCTGTCTAGCAGATTGCGGCAGAAACATTGCACGCACATGCACACTGGTGCCAACAAACAAAACTGTTTTGAGTTGCTTTTTCATTGGACATATCATTTATAACTAATTTTAATGTTATAAAGAGTTAAAACCCCAATATTCATTTATATACTCTCTGTATAATAGAGGAGATTAATTTAAAGGTGTTAACACTGGCGGCAAAGAAGAGAAAAGCCCAGGCATGGTTCAACCAATCATTCTCTATGGAGAGGAAACTAGTATTGGACTCCCAATTGGCAGAAGGTGCTAGAAGTAAACTGGTATTGGACTCCCAATTGGCAGAAGGTGCTAAATGAGAACTAGAAAAAGGGAGGACATCTGACTGGAATTTTTCATAAGAAAGCCATGGTAAACCAGAGCTGGACTGGCACAAACCAGGAGCTTAGACACTTCACAACATCAATGGTGACTCACAGACATTACCACAAGACATGTAGGAACAAGATTTTCCATGTACCAGATGGCACTTTGTGTGAGCTATGTCATAATATATGTGACAGATGCCATACCTTAACATATACAAATTGGCATAAATCAGTGAAACTTTGTACAAACTAGTAGCAACCAACAATTGCACAACTTGTGATTATCATCATAAGCATAAATCTCTTTAAAATTTGACTATTGCTTAAGCCTACTATATTTTCCTATTCCAGTTGTGCTTATAAGTATGTAATAAAATCATTTCTACAGACATTTATCTTAACATGAAATTGATAGGAAAATAAGCATTTTTTAAGAATAGAGTTTTCTTGGAGGTACCCATCATTGAGGGGAAAAATGAAACAACTGTGGCTGATTTTCTCTTCACTGCATTTAATCGAGATTGTAGCATATGGATACTATGGATACTTGCCCTTACCTACCCCACAGGATATTCCAGGGAGTTGTGGTTCAGTGGAAGACCTAAGTCTACCATTAAAATTAATCCTTTAATGCATGAATTATTTTGCTACATGTCACTCTTGCTGTAATTCATAAACTGGTTTTCATATCACTTTCTACATTATCTCAGTGCAGTCTATTTAAATAGACATGATCGTTAAAGCATTACGTAATTGAATGGCTATCCTTTCAAAGCCAAATGTTGAGTTTGATATTCAGCAACTGCTGTCAAATGTGCCTGTGATAAAGGATGGCGAGGGCCCATGTAAAATAATTGGTGTGATGGCACACATGGATGTTGATGGGATATCATTTGACTTGCAGTCGCTTCAATTTTGCCTTTTTATACTAAAAAAGCACTACAATGTAATTGTAAAAATAATATATTTACAAATCAAAAGGCTCAAAAGGTTGTTATTAATAAAAGCCAGTACAATATTATTTTAAAAAAAGTTCTAAAACATTTCTCATGCTGAAAGAGCCTAATGTTGCCATATGGTTACACCATGCATTAAAGTTAAAAAAAAAAAAAGATCAGCAAATAGGGATCCTTTGAGAAAGAAATCAAAGATAGACATTTTTGTTATTCATTGTACTTTCACTTTAGAAATTACAGCTCAGTCTGCAATAAGAATGACAGTGGCATCCTATGGTAAAAAAAACTCATTTTCAGTTTATTTTCCAGAGGAAAATAATAATTCTTTTAAAACGTTCATACTCAATACAGATTGCACTGTTGGTTTACAACATGCATACTAAAGTGTGCTGTAATTAATACATTTGTCTTTCTTTTACAGGAGAGAGATGGAGGTGGTAGAGGACGTGGTGGAAGGGGAGGGGGAAGAAATTAACAAGGACACCCTCCCCTTTAGATTGCATCAATTATATAATACATTATATAACAATTCTGATTTAAATAATTCTGTACTAGAGGGTGAATTTTCTTCATTTTTTATTTTATTTTTCTTCTAGAAGAAAATGTATGGAATTTGTGTGTAGGAAAGGTATTCAACGCATTTGCATATTTACACATCTAACTAGAGTCCATCTCCACTGTCACATATATGAGAGGAACTGAAATGGCAAGCTAAATATATTAAAAGCATAGTTCAGTATAGAGCATAGAGAATTACGGAAGAGTACTATTGTGAGGTTCTCTGCATTCTATGCTGGCTTGTGAAAAAAAAATATGGTTTGCCTTTCGAGTCGTTCTCCCTGTTTGACATCTTGATTTTCATGTTTTCTTCGTTGTTAACTGTGTAACTTGTTTTTTTTTTTTCCTTTCTTTCTTTCTTTTTTTTTTTTTTTTTTTTTTTTTTTTTTTTTTTTTTTTTTTTTCCTGCCTCCCTTTGAAAATTTTGTTCTGCCTTTTTTGTGGATAGTGCAATGTTTAACATCTTTCAAAATTTTATACTCCATAGTTGTGGAAGTTTTTACACCACCTGTTTTGGCAGAATGGAATAAAAAATATGTCTCATAGCTTATTTGTTTTTGTTTTTTTAATTTTCTTTTATAGTTGAAGTGCTCATACAATAGTGTGGTAAATGTATTCTGCCATTTTCTTATGTAGTGGTAAATTGAAATGTTTATGATAAAGTGACACCAATATTGTTTCAATTTCTAATCACATTTTAGATATTAAAAATGATGGAAACAACTCCTTACAGACATTGCATTTGCGGCAGAGCAAAATTGGCATAATCTCATATTTACTTTTCTGCATTTGCCTGTGTTAACCAAGTAAATTTGATTAAGAAAGTGAATTGTGACTCAAAAATTAAAGCTTTCTATATCACATCTAACATGCACTTTATGGTACCTTACATAAATACCCAATACCCCATAGTTTTTATTTTATTTTTAATATGATTGCAATGCAACTGAAATCAGACATTTTAATTTTCCATTATACCACTATATATTTCATTGCTATAGAATAAATAATTCAAGACTCATCATAACTCTGTATTTATGTAGAACTGGTACCAAAAGCCGTGCAAAATGGTAATTGTGAGAGGCACTGTTAGAAAGCTTTCTTCTATTTCCATTTACTACCTTTAAATATTGTAATGCATATTTATGTTTGTTCAATAAAAAAAAGTTCAAGTTAACCGCAAATGACAAGCTCAAAGGGTAATTAAAAAAAAATATTAGTCAAAATTTGTCATTTGTATCTATGTGCATTTTGAAATGTTGTAGTGGTTAAAATAACTGTGGAAAACAAAACAATATTATACAAAAAAGGAAACCTGATTTTTTTGTGAATAATTAACTAGTATCCATAGCAGAGTTTATTACTTTTTTATTACAATCTCAATTAAGCCATTTCAAGTTTTCTAAACATTCTCACATGCAAAAGCAACATATAGTTGAAATTATTTGAAAGAAAAATTATGGTAGATGCAGAGAATTTCCCTCTTTTTAATTAGTTTTTTGATTCATTTTATATATAACATTTGCACACTTGATAAAAATTGTGATAGTGTTATACTCGTAAATATAATATGGATTTACTCACAGAAATTTGTTCAATCAGCATGGTGGCTGCTACCCTGCAGTTATTAGAACATTACATTAATTTTACTGACACACAATGTATAGCAACAGCTATGAAGGGTTAAGTGCTACAAATGCTTCACTAATTTTATTTTTTATTCTGTGTTTACTTTGAGCAGATTTCTGTCAGTGATCCTTGTACCAATCTTCTTTACACTGACAGGGAGAGATGAACATTTTGCATGGAACAAATAACGGTCTATTGAAATGAGAGGCTACATGCTCTAACTGCTCTAGCTCTAAGAATAGCCATTACTTTTATATTAAAATTGAAATAAGAGCGTTATTATTTGTAAATAATGACAAGAACATTTTTAGAGGTGGCACATTGATGCTGGTATGTCATATTGGCCCCTTGTACTTTGGTTAATGCTTGTAGCAAGTTCCGTGCAACATGTGCGTCACCTAAATATTTTCAGGGCATTGTTGCACTGCCAGTGTAAATAAGTAAATGTATAGAGATATAAACCTTTGTCTAACACTCATGTTGTGTATTTGTGAATTGTATAAAAATGATTGACTTTTACTGGTTGGTTGGAACCTGCATACTGGGTTATTGATGCCTGAGAGGCAACAAGGGATACACATTTGGGTTCCATTCTTAGCAAGTTGCCTCGGGTCATGGTCTTTAATAAATGATGCTACTAATTATCATAGCCTCAAAGGGTTTTCTAAAATATGAATGGAAAAAAAAATTAAATTCACCCACTTAATTTGTGTTTCAATGGTTAGATCCCACTTGTCAGGATCAGCAGCGGTTTAGCCAGCCATGGTCCAATCATTCAAGTAGTCGAGAAGAAAATGTGCTCTTGGAAACTAACTCTTTTAGGACACTACAAGGCTAAACAAAGTGTTGATAGGAACATGGCTATGAAATAAAATAATGATGGATTGGTGATAATGGTAGATGCCTTGGAAATGGATTGTATTTTAGTTTTTTTTTTCTTTCTTTTTTTCTCTTGCAATGTTGAATGGAACTGTAGCAAATACTGATGGAATCAGTGCGTTTCTAGAAGCTGGGAGTAGCTGCAGAAGAGGATAAAGAAGAGAAATTATTGTGTGTGTGTGTGAGTGGTACAGTAAAACAAACAAACAAAAATCTTAGTGAATTCTTTTGTTTTAGTTGAATGGGATAATGCAAAAATTCAGAAACTATATTATTGTTCGGTTGGAAGGAAGTAATGGAATGGCAAAGGATTGAAATATACTGCACTAAAACAATTCAATAAGCCTTTGTTTCTTTTTTTATTATTGAAGAAAAAAGTAATTTACAAAGTATACAAACAACTATTCTGCAAGAACTATAAATTATACTTCAAGTATGAACTTAATTGATAACACTGCAGTTGAGAAGTGTATAGTGATAATCTGATTTTGAAAACTTTAGTGCAGATTGTTTCCATAATAAACTTCACACAACTACATTTATTTAATGTTCTTGTTTTCTTTCGGGGTCTGGACCATCGCAAAGGAAAATATTAGTGAAAGTATATATCAAATCGAAATGTTGTTTGTTGTTTTTTTTTTTTTTTTTTTTTTTTTTTTTTTTTTTTTTGGAACATAGAATGGAATAAAAGACTGCAATCAAATTTAAGTCAACTAATTATTTTAATGGAACATAGCTACTTTAAAGAAAGAATGTTCCAAATAGTGATGAATTTACTGGACACTTTCCTTTTTAAAAAAAATTAAACTTTCCAGCAAGTTGTTCATACTATCGAAACTTTCAAATGAACCTCAATCAATTGGTAGCGGACATAACAGTAACAAGCGATAATCGTGTGTGTGTGTGCGCGTGTTCTTGAAGCGAGTGGATAGTGCTGCATTTGGTGGGCTTTGGGTGCAGATTGATTTTAGAGTAATGTGACAACCGCAGAAGAAAGAAGTTGCTACATGGAAATTATAAGCAATTATCTCCAAAATTGTACAGCAAAAATTGTATTGCAGATAAATAGAATTTGAGTTTTTTTCCCATGTAAATTATATACAATTTTTGTGATCAGAAAATCTTGTGGCTAACTTCAGAGTATTATACTGGCTGATATAAATTGAGAAATAAGGTATCTATATCTGATGTCACAAGAAGGAATGTTCAATTCTCGCATAATTTATATATCAAGCAGAGAAACAATGATTGCATCAATCAATTTTTTTCTTCTTTTTTGTGTATGTGTGTATAGAACTTTGTCCATTTTTTTAGTTTAAAAACTTATTTTTTTAATTGATTTTTTGGCAATTATGGTTTGACATTTTTAGCTCTTTTTTTCTAGATTACGGTAGTGAAGATTGTTCATAGTTTGTGATCAATCTCTGGAAAAATAAATATTATAAATACTTTGTAATATTCTTCCAGATATTTTATAATTGCATTAAATATGCATATGTATATAAATATATATAAAATTACTTTTCAAAAATGTCATAGTGATATTTGGGGTTTAGAATGCCAGGTGGTTTAAACATAAAATCATGATGCTTGTTTGGTTATAGTTAGTGTTTATATATATTATAATTATGTTTGAATTTTTCCTTCAAGCTTATGTTCTATTGTTGCAATGTTATTAATCTGCACTTGTTTATAATTTGATAACTTAAGAAAATGGACAAAGTTTATGGGATCCGACTAGTGGGAGATATTGTTGCTAGCTAAATAAAAACATCAATTATAAGTGTTCTGGGATTCTTTATTATCATTTTTTTTCTCTTTCTTGGCTGTGTGCTGTCCATTTCCAACATTATTCCTTAATCCTTAAATTTGTAACAACTAAAATATAATACAGCTTAGCATTTCACTTCATGTGCAGAAAAGTTTAACCAGTTTAACTCTAACTTTGTAGTTCATGAATAGTTTTTGAGAAATAATATACTTGATTTTAAGTATGTATGAATACTTCAGAGCAATTAGTTGAGGCTCTGATGAAATTGACTTGCTCAGAAATTTTCTGTAAAAAAAATATCTGATCCACTCTTAGTGAATTTAGGGAATAGCAAATGCAGCAAGTCTAATGTTGAGATTTGGCAACCAAGAACACAAACCAAACATTCCATGTTCCCTTATGTAACACTCAGAGATGTAAGAATTTAGCTGTATTGGAACACCACAGTGAAGCGAAATAATTATTAAATTATAGATGAGTTGTATTTATTACACATCAGCTTCACTTACATACCTATATTGAGGACATGTTTCGCAAACTATCGTTCGCATCATCGGCTCTAATGCGACTAAACCTATCCCTCAGCCAGCAAGAATATAAAAAAATACCATTAAATCTTAAAAACTGCAATTAAAAATGGATATAGAAAAAGCCTTGTAGATAAAAAAATAAAATCATTCAAACTTCAAAAAAGATTAAAACAGATCACAGCTCTTTCACCAATGAAACAAGAAATTAGATATGCTAAATTTACTTACCATCCCTGAGCCACAAAAAAGTTTCAAAAAATATTCAAGAAATACAGGATTACATTGGCACCAAAAAAACAATTACAACACTAAAAATCTACTTAACAGTAATAATACTGATAAGATAAAACCAGAGGAAAAGTCAGGCATTTACAAGATTAAGTGTAAAGACTGTGAAAAAATTTACATAGGGAGGACAAAAAGAAACATGGGCACTAGAAAGTAAAAATATTTTAGGCACTTAAGATACAAAAATATAGATAAGTCCGCAATAGCAGCTCATTTCTGGTCTGAAAATCATGAAATTGAAGATAGCACCAAATTACTAAAATACGTACAAAAACATAGTGAACTCGTCATATGGGAGAGAATATGCATAGAAAAACAAAAAAGTCAACTAATGAACTTTGAAATCCTGCCAGAAGACCCCACATTTAAATTCATCACAAAACCAACAGGTGGCAGCAGCAACTCCAGAACTACCCACACCATTGGATCAAGCTTTAGTTGTATTAGAGCTGATGATGCAAACGATAGTTCGTGAAACATGTCCTCAATATAGGTACGTAAGTGAAGCTGATGTGTAATAAATATGACTCATCTATAATTTAATAATTAATACTCAGAGGTGTTATTAAATTCTATGAAAAATATGAATAAATAAGTTGAGCATTGTTGCTGTAAAACCAAAATTAATCTTGAAATAAACTTCATCAAACACAGAAGTTAAACATTTGAAAATTTAACAGTTATTTTAGCTCTTGTTTGTGTTATAATTGAAGCATGTGGTATATCTGTATTAAGAATTTATAAAGTTTAAACTTTCCATAAATAAATACATCAGAATACAGTAGAAGCCCAAAATAATGTTGCGGGACATCCTTTGCCTTCGCATTATAAGCTTACCGAGGTAGAGATGTAACACCAGAAAGGACAAAAATAAATCCTGCGCAGTTGGAGGGAAGTATGCATGTAATAATAAATACTTACAGTATTAAACTGTTGTATATAAGGTAAATATATTACAGTACTGTTAAAATTACTCACCAGTTACAGTAGTTACGTGAGTTCTGTGCCAGTGACCTACTTCCTTTGCGCACTGGAGAGAGTCTATGACCAAGCGTCACTTGCATCTTCTGCTAGTGGTAGAAGATGGAAGAATGCAGCAAGGCCATATTTCACAGACTTGTCTTTATTAAAATGCATACCTTAAGATATATGAGCACTTCCTCATCTTTGCCACTGAGAAACAACAGATCTTCTTTATTGTTTTACTTCTTTGCTTTCACAAATGTGTTAATATACAGGAAAATAAAAATCTGGGTTGATGCCTTTGTGGCTTGTAGTGCATGGAAGTGAGTTAGCTGATTCTCGTATGAAGATATGTTTCATCTTCATAGATAACAGACCTTCCTTCATCTCTGAGACTTTTTTATGGCACGTAAATATGACACGTGCCAATTTCTTGTATACCTTTCCTTGTTTCCTTCCACTTGAAACCTATGCCACATAAGATGGTCTTTAAACTAGTGCTTCCCCCTTTAAAGGTAATGGAATCTTGATGTTTCAGGAGTCCCAAATTTTGACTGTGGGTACAGTTTTCTCCAGAATATACAAATTATAAATTGATGGCAAATTACACGCCTATCAAAGTCATCAATGACAGTAATTGTTTCTGGTACACTATGTATTTTCCAGATGTTTCAAAGAAGGTCACTTGTGCCTCACATTTCTCCCCTTTAATTATTTTTACGAAATTTTCTCTCAGATACTTTTGTTGCTGCATGTATCCTCCCTTGCATTTTATTAGCATATCACCAGAAACTGCCTCCCGTTTCAGAATAGATTGCCATTATTAATAACTTGGCGGTTTGGTTGTGAAGTGTTTTTCCACCAAGTTTGCTTTCAATTGGAGGCATTTTAATCTGAATAAGAAAATATATAAAAGCGTACACACATACACACAGACATTTAACTGCAGAGGTTCTACCCAATTAGCCCAAAGATCCTTAGGTCCTAGGACTCTGGCCTCCTTCAACCTGGGAGCGATGGATAACTCCGGGGGTCTTTTCATAGGGCAATACCTGATTTCTTAAAAAGCCCCCTGTTGACGTCAATATGGGATGGAAGGGGATATGCCACTTACGCGCGTCAACCCCGCAGGGAAGACTACCGAAAAACCTTGGTGGTGCCACCTGGTGATCTAGCACACCTTCTACTAGCTCTGCAGGCTAGTACCTGGGAGTTATGAGGCAACCCTCTACCCCCTCCGGGCGGCCGTAGCCTGGCCGGAGGTACCCAATTCCCCGTGGGTGTCAGGAACACACTGCCCCCTCGAGTCCAACCCAATCCGAACAACTCCCCATTGGGAGGGGCTCGTTAGTTCGGCCCAAGGTTCCTCTAGTAACATCAGAGGTACCACGAGGGCTAAGGGTCTGCAGCACTCGCACAACAGCAGCTGAAGGGGACAGATCCCCTCCCCTATGGGAACATAAATGCAGACAAAATGCTTATCACCTGTGTGATTAAGAATCAGCATTTCTAAAACTTTAAAATCTTAACATGGCGGCACCAAAGCGTTAGAAGTTACCCGGTCAAACCTCTCCATGATACTGGCCATTTCAGTGTATTGCGTATGACCGAGAGTGTAGGCTCAGCAACTGGATTCTAAATGACGGTGCACATGGTTTATACCGGCACAGAACCATCATCCGTACAGTATGCTGAGAGATGTATTCGGTTGCATGATCTTAATTTATATTCCACTGTACATGTTTTACATCAACCTAACTTTTCCTTGTTTTAAAAAAAAGTCAGTAAGTTTTGTGGCAAGATGGAGAAGATGAATGCTGTTTTATTCATTTTGCATCTCCATCCACAAAATCACATTAAACAAAATTGTTGCATCAGCTTCATGTAACATACTACTCATATAACGTACTCATTAGAAAAGTAGTACAGTCCTTGCAGAAAAATGTCCACACAGTCTACCAGCTGAATTAGATCTGCAAATCTGTTGTATTAATCTAAGCAGAATTGCAGGTATTGTAATTAAATTTATTCAAGTTGTTCAAAACCAGTACAAAAGTGAATCGAGAATATATTGACACATTGCTTCACTCACACTGTTTGTTCGTTGGTCCTCCAACGAAGCAATGTGAGTGTGAGTGAAGCAATGTGTCAATATATTCTCGATTCACTTTTGTGCTAATTTGTGCTTCACTGTCCCTACGCTTCTTTCAAGTTTATACTTTGTTCAAAACCAGTTAGACTGTCTTCAACAGGGACATGTTTGTGTTAGTATTTTTCCATTTGAAACCCAGTTCTTTCACTATTCTGTTTAAGGATGACTTACTGCTCTGAATGTTAATGCTTTCTCTTAAAATAAGTAATTTAGGTATTGTAGGAGCATTTTTTTCAACATAAAAATGTTGAATCCTTCTACTAATGACACATTTGTCGAAGTTATTTATTTCTTCTTTCAGAAGATGGCTTTTTACCTGGATTCCAAAAATAGGCTTTGATTTCCAGTTTGTTTGCATTCTTCAACAATTCTCTTCACTGTTCTGATATTCCTGTGTCATCTGATATGCACCTTTTGGAAAAATCTTCTGATGTAACCAGTTCTTTGCTTTTAGCTTCCTTTTTCATGTATGCTCATACATTTGAAACAGTTTTTTGACTCTGACTGTGTAATGTTTTAAATCCTAATTTTCAGGGTACACTGATGGCATAATTTATGCAATGATCGCCTGCCTTGGTAGTGTGGTGGTAGTGTGTCTGCCTCACGTTCAGGAGGTCCCGAGTTCGAATCTTGGTCAGGGTGAGTTGCCTGGATACAGTTTTTCCCAGGGTTTTCCGTTATCCTGAAAGACGAATGTCGGGTAACTCTAAGCTCTATGGACCCTGGGCTTATTTGAGCACCATTTCATCAATTCCATTCATCGTCCGATATGACTTAAAGTTGGAAGACGTAAAATTACAACAACAAAAAAAGCAATGATCAATGTGTTAAAAAAGGCAACATGAATCAGCAAGGACTGTGCATCAGATGCAGATGATATCACTACCGTCCCCCTCTCCACTGCAGTGTGTGCTTTCATTTAGCAGTATTATATATGAGCTGGTGAAAGAGGCATCAGTCATTACTTTCCTGGAATGCAGTGGTCAGTGTCAACAAACAGGGCTGGTGGTGAAAATTATACTGTGGAACCTGTGTGCAGAATATTTTTATATCAAGTTTTCAAACAAAAAAAATTAATAAACACAATGAACTACAATATTTTTTAACATGAATATACTTTTATCCGCGTTAAATTGGAATCCACTGTATTTTGGGCTCGCCTTGGTAGCGTAGATTGTAGTGTGTCTGCCTCTTGTTCAAGAGATCCCAAGTTCAAATCTCGATCAGGGTGAGTTACCCAGATAAGGTTTTTCTAGGGTTTTCCCTTATCCTGAAAGACGAATGTCAGGTAACTATAAGCTCTATGGACCCTGGGCTCATTTGAGCCTCATTTCACCCATTCCATTCATCGTCCGATATGACAACGTTGGAGGACATAAATTTTTAAAAACAAAACTGTATTTTGGGCTTCTACTGTAGTTTGAAGACAAAATGTGAGCTGCTTTCATTGGAATAGCATGAGATTTGGCAAAACTTGTCAAAAATATGTTGTGGTTAAACTCTTGAGGAAAAGAATACTTCAGTAATTTATAGAATTACTGTATTTGAAAATGTAAAACCAATAAGGCATAAATACTAAATTTCCATTAAAGAAAGGAACTATTCAGATCATGAAAATAAAGTAAAAGATGCAACTTAGACAGCATGTTTAAGTATTTTAAAGTATTATATATTTTGAGATGCTGACAGAAATGGAAACGAAAGGAAGGGGGAGAAAAAAACTTTTCATGTGAATCACAAGTTGGTCAGTCTTAGTATTATGTTTACACAACAAAATCTGTTGACTTAAAAAATACTAATCAAAGAATGTGGCTGCTGATTGTGAGAAGCATTTTATTAGGTCATATCATAAAAAGATATGTTGTGAACTAAAAGGGTTACACAGAAATGGATTAATTGATAAGATTTAAAATATGAACTCAAATCTTGCTAATTCCAAACAATTGCACATTTTCGTATAATAAACGTTATGTCCAACCTGAAAAGCAAAAGCTTGACCTTGATCATTGATTTATTGCTCAGTGTGGTTTGAATAAAAACAAATCCTGCTGCACCTCTTGCTTGCTGTTCCTTGAGGTGCTTCAGGTGCTGAACTAAAGTTTAATATAATGCTCTGCCCACCTCAATAGTGTAGATGGTAGCGTGTTGGCTTTGCATTCCAGAGATCCCAAGTTTGAGTCCCGGTCAGGGTGAGTTATCTTCATAAGGATTTTTTCCAGATTTTTCCCTTATATTGAAAAATTAATGTCAGATAACTCTAAGCTCTGTAGACCCTGGGCTCATTTGAGCATCATTTCACCCGTTTCATTCATAGCCTGATATGACAATGGGAGATAAAAATTAAAAAAAAAAAGAAAAAACAGTATTATGCTGGTTCCTGAGTGGAGAATAAAGGCATATGTCACTGCGGCGGTAAGAAGAATGCAATAATCTAAATGACACTGAAATGTTTTAAAAGTGGGTCACTATTTGCTGACTTTGATTTATATATAAAACAAATATCTTCTTTGTTAAGGACACTAACAATTTCCAAGATCATATCAACAAGCAGTGTATGGAATTTTCTCTATCCTTTTTTTTTTTTAAGTCTATAGCATAGGGTTTATCAATTGTTCAGGAGTCATTTCAGAGGCAGTTCTCAGAAAATTTGAAAATAACTTAAACATATGGTATTTAGATAGAGTCAAACTGAAAAATTCAGTGCCATGGCCAGGATTTGAACCATGGATCTCCTGGTTTCCGTCCAGTCATTCTTACCTTACCATGGTCAACGTGCCATCATGACATTAAATTCTCCAATTGACTCATATATTTTCCTGGTAAACCACTAGGGGCTCTCATATTCGAGATACACTGTTTGTAGCAACTTACTATTGTAAGTACTTGAGTCCCAGGCTTCATCATTGAACTCTTATTTAAGTTAATTGATAGAAATTAATTGTTCCTTCACACTAGCCATGTATAGGCTAAGGTTTTGGATAGAGTCAAACTGAAAATTCAATGCCACGGCTGAGATTTGAACCATGGATCTCCTGGTTTCTGTCCAGTGGCTCTTACCATTAAATTTATCATTGCGAATGTGCAATCATAACCAGTTGACTCGTATATTTTCCTGAATAAATCACTAGGGGCTCTTGTATTCAAGATACACTCTTTGTGGCAACTTCCTATTGTAAGTAGTAGTAGTTTTATTCATCCGTTAAGTCAATACAATGACATTGGATACGTCAATACAAATATTTAGAACAATACAAATAATATAAGTATAAAAATAAAAAAAATAAGTTGCATCAAGTGTAATTAATAAGATCTAAGCATGAACTCATAAATATATATAGTTGCATGGCTTTACAACTACACAGCATTTAAAATGCATCACAAATATATACAATTATATGGCCAGCTACAGTGTATCTAGAAATTCACCTATATCATAATATGAATCACGTAATAAAATTTCTTTCAACGATAGTTTGAAACACCTCATGGATTTTATGTTTTTCAGATTGGCCGGTAGTTTATTATACAGAGTGACTGCTGAATATCTAACTCCTTTGGAATAAAGTGTAGTTCTATGTGTTATTGTTCTTAAGTCTGTTTTACCTCTGGTGTTATGATGATGTATTTGATTATTTGTGGTGAAATTTTCAAGGTTTTGTTTTGTATAACATAGCAAACAGTATATATACAGACTGGGCAGAGTCAAGTAAGTAAGTACTTGACTCTGAGTAAGAGTGACTGGACAGAAACCAGGAGATCCATGGTTCAAATCCTGGCCATGGCATTGAATTTTTCAGTTTGACTCTATCCAAAACCTTAGCCTATACATGGCTAGTGTGAAGGAATGA
The DNA here is from genome assembly GCA_030765055.1 of Mantis religiosa. Classification (NCBI taxonomy): domain Eukaryota; kingdom Metazoa; phylum Arthropoda; class Insecta; order Mantodea; family Mantidae; genus Mantis; species Mantis religiosa. The sequence continues at coordinate 17,386,991 of CM060958.1, forward strand.
TTAATTTATATCAATTAATTTAAATATGGTATTTAATCAAAATTGCTTAGAGCCACTTTTGAGAAAATCAAAACTTTCAAAAAATGATCTATGTAAAGGATAGGAATGGAGAGCCTTCTTGGAAATCTTCAGTCTCAAGCTTGGATGATGTGGAAGTTACATAACAAACTTTCATTTTTTAGTTAATCTATTCAAAGGGTAACACACTCAGACCTTTCTATAAAAAAGTATTATTATTATTATTATTATTATTATTATTATTATTATTATTATTATTATTATTATTATTATTATTATTATTATTATTATTATTATTATTAAAGAAGGCTCAAAACATGAATTTCAGATGAAATTTTGGAGTAGAATGTAATACATCTACTACATGTTAGTAGTATTGAAATTAAAATAGAGAATACAGGGACTCAAGAATGAGCAGTACATGTAGATACTGTCTGCCCAACAACAAAGGAAGCTAGAGTAATGTGTAAGATAATCACTTTTTCTGTCCCTACAGTGTTTTTGCTCACCTTCCCAGTATAACAAGGATGCTAGATTTGATTAAAATGCGCAAGTGTTGTCACACAACTCACACATGCATAATCCTATCACTACAGTTACTGGTTTTATTTGTTTGTCAATAGACTGCAAAGCAGTTTCTGACATTGCCAGTTACAATCTAAAAGTTTACAATTATAGGATATAGAGAAAAATATAAACAGTATAAAAACATATTTACAGATCATAAACTTTGTACAAACATTTATCCATTAAAAAGTATTTTAATTTGTTTTGAAATTGCTTCCTACCATTTAATGCTTTAATTGATGTTGGCAGTCTATCAAATAAAATCTGTCCCATTATAAAAACATCTCTATCAGTAGATCGTTTAGAAGTACAGTCTCTAAAATAGTCATTGTTGCGTCTGGTATTAAAATTGTGTACATCAGCAGTCTTCAAATTTACCTTACAACAAAAAGAATTGCTTTATATACATATAGTGAGTATAGTGTGAACATTTTGTTTTGTTTGAAAATATCTACACAAGAATCAGTATTTTTTAAGTTAAAAATTATCCTAATACACCTTTTCTGTAGAATGAATACTCTGTCAAGATGTATCCTTGGACAACTTCCCCATATTTCAATTCCATATGATAGGTATTGGAAGATAACACCATAATATATATTTTTTAGTAGTTTGGTATCACCGGTTGGCTTAAAATGCTTAATTAGAAATATTGATTTACTAATTTTTTTACATAGATAATCAATGTGACTACACTATGTCAATTTATTGTTCATATAAAGCCCTGATCTGGCAGCATGGGTAACTCATTTGCACTCCTGCAAACTCATTTCCTAGTAAACAGATCCACTAACAGAGCAAATAAATACTTAAAACCCTCTCCCCTTCATTCGTCAATTGCCTTCCTGTGGTGGGCAGACAGTATTTATATGGCTTTTAGAGAATGTGAGATTAGTTTTCACAACATTGTTTTCCAGAGGCAAATGAAACATGTGGTAGACATGTATACATGACTAGTGTGAAGTAATTATTAATTTCAATTAATAAATTATAAAAAGAGTTTAATGGTGAAGCCTGGAATTCAAGTAGCCACAAATGGTGTTCTCAAATACAAGGGCCCCTAGTGGTTATCGGGAAAATATATGGGTCAATTGGAAAATTTAATGTCAGAATAGCACGTTGGCCATGGTAGCTCACAATGGGTAAGAGCGACTGGATGGAAACCAGGAGATCCTTGGTTCAAATCCTGGCTATGGCATTGAATTTTTCAAGTTGACTCTATCTATCCAAAACCTTAGCCTATTTACAGCTAATGTGAAGAAATTATTAATTTCCACCAGTTAACTTAAATAATGTGGTAGACTTTTTATCAATGCTGGAAAGATCCTGAAACATTTTCTTGCTTGGAATGAATAATGCAGAACAGAATGTGTGTGGTCAAAATGATCCACTCTTGCTATTGGATGACTTGATAACAAACAGAGCAATGTATAAATGTGCACTAATGAATTCAGCAGAATTTTACATAAATTAAAACCATAATAAGTAAATTTCTTATAAAACTGATCCAAAATTTAACTTCCAGCGGAATTAAGTCCCCCCCCCCTTTTTTTTGTTAATTTCAATTACCTCCTACAGCGTAGAGATAGGTAGAATCAGACTGGAAAATTCAATGCCATAGCCAGAATTTGAGCCACAGATCTCCCAGTCTCCATCCGGTTGCTCTTAAGCATTCAGCTATGCTTGGCCAACATGATAGAATGACATTAAATTGTTCAACTGACTCATATTTTTCCTGGTAAACAACTAGGGGTTCTCATGTACAATGAGATTGTACCGTTTGTGGCAACTTACTTTACTGTAAGTACCTAGTCCCAGGTTTCACAGTTGAACCATTATTAGGGTTAATTGACAAGGGACCGGGAAATCTGTGGTTCAAATCCAAACCTTAGCCTACACACAGCTAGTATGGAAGAATGATCAATTTCCTTCAACATAATTCATATTGAATGAAATGATGCTGAAGGTAGCCCAGGTTCCATAAAGCTTAGTTAGAGTTAGGCGACATTCATCTTTCAGGAAAAGGGAAAACCCTGGGGGAAAAAACCTTATCCAGATAACTCATCCTGACCAAGATTCCAACTCTGGACCTCCTGTATATTAGCCAGAAATGCTACCCCACACCAAAAAATGGGCAAAAGTCTAGTGTAGCTGTAGAGGGTAATAATATAATCAGCAAAAACATTAGGATAAATATTCTTTCATTATATTAATTGGTGACAGGTTGTTAATAGTATAAAATTAAGTAAATCAGGGAGGGAATTGAGAAAAATGTATGTTACTTGTTGAAAGTCTGGTGCATCCTAATTTCTATTTCATTAGCCACATTGCTTAATTTAAAATCTAAATCTCTATTAGATCTATTAAATGAGATTATGCTTATAGAAGTGCAAAAAATATTTAAAGCCCAAGAATTTATTTTACTGATATTTAAATTGTTTGACAAGCTGACAAGCTATGGTGAAAATTACCAAGCAGAAACTTAATGCTGTTTGCAATAATTCAACAAAGAGAGAAATTCTGTATTTACATCAAACCACGGCTTGATGCTCAATTCACTACTACTTGCTAGTTTTAGCTTACAAGCAATTTCTATTGTTTTATTTATATTACCCAATGTTTATAGATGTAGTTTTATCACACACAGCATAGAAACAAGAGGGATACAGGAAGTTGAAGCAATAAGTCAAATCCATAGAAAGTGAGTGTATGCTGTCTTTGAAATTCATTTTGTATGACAATGAGAAAAACAACAATACCCACTTAGCACTTGGTAAAAAAGTGTGAAGTGTTAAGAAATTCAAACCATTATTGGATGTCTTAAAATGCCAATAAGTTGTGGCATCTCACTTTTGTGTTGTAAGTTTTGTCTAATGGTATAAAAGTTGTATAAAATTCATTCCTAATGAAGATTTCACATGTAAGACTTGAAGTTTTCATGGCGAGCGTTATTGGTTAAGGCTTCAGGGTGATCAGCCAAGTCAAATTTAAGAAGATCAAGCTTTTGGCCATTTTACACTCCATGGCCTGAAGCTCCTGATGAAGGCCATGGAGTGTAAAATGGCCGAAAGCTCAATCTTCTTAAATTTGATGCGGCTGATCACCTGTGAAGCTTTACTCAAGATTTCACATGTTTGGTTATTCTGTTCAAAGACAAAACTTTTTCCAAAAATACTTATTTGTTAACTTTAAAGAGAGTCGATTAAAGACACTAGACAACACTTACTTTTAAATTTTTCCGGAACTAGTTTCAGAGGCTTTGCCTCTATCATCGGCCGGCTCTCGACTGGTTCTCATTGGTGTAGCTGACGATACCTTGTCACAGGTCTCCTCTGGTGGCGGCTCAAGGAACTTGCTGAACAAATCCTTCTGGGGGATGTCGAAATTGAATACTTTGTTCCTATTTTTTGAAATGAAGATTTGTTCCCATGTGGATAGTTCTTGTTTTCCTGATGTATGTTTCAGTAGTTTTGGTTCTGGATTTATGTTGTGGTTTTTTTCCCAAAAATGTGTGGCAACTGCTGATTTTTCTAATTGTTTATATTTTATGTTTCTAAAGTGTTCCTTTGCTCTTGTTTCTAAATTTCTTTTTGTTTTTCCAATATAAATTTGACTACAGTCATTGCATTCAATTTGATATATACCAGATTTTTTGTTTGATGGAATGGCATCTTTGATGTTTGAGCAAATTAGGTTTTTTAAGGAGAAATGGTTGACTGGTGCTAGTTGAATATTTTGTTTTTTGAAGACTTTTTTGAATTTATCATAGGCCCATGGATGGTAAGTGAATTTTTTGAAAATCATATTAGTTTCTGTAGATGAGAGAGTTGTGGTTTCCTTTAGTAGCTTCTTCTTTTTTGCTAAGCTCACTTTTTTGTCCACTAATGATTTGGGAAAGTTACATAAAAGCTAATGGCTACAACCCAAGATCCCACAAACAGGCAATCTTCAATAGTTTAGCACACAGACTGGTAAACATCCCTCTCACAGCAGAAGAATACAAAACAGAATACAACAAAATAATTGAAATAGCACAAAAAAATAACTTTCCCAAATCATTAGTGGACAAAAAAGTGAGCTTAGCAAAAAAGAAGAAGCTACTAAAGGAAACCACAACTCTCTCATCTACAGAAACTAATATGATTTTCAAAAAATTCACTTACCATCCATGGGCCTATGATAAATTCAAAAAAGTCTTCAAAAAACAAAATATTCAACTAGCACCAGTCAACCATTTCTCCTTAAAAAACCTAATTTGCTCAAACATCAAAGATGCCATTCCATCAAACAAAAAATCTGGTATATATCAAATTGAATGCAATGACTGTAGTCAAATTTATATTGGAAAAACAAAAAGAAATTTAGAAACAAGAGCAAAGGAACACTTTAGAAACATAAAATATAAACAATTAGAAAAATCAGCAGTTGCCACACATTTTTGGGAAAAAAACCACAACATAAATCCAGAACCAAAACTACTGAAACATACATCAGGAAAACAAGAACTATCCACATGGGAACAAATCTTCATTTCAAAAAATAGGAACAAAGTATTCAATTTCGACATCCCCCAGAAGGATTTGTTCAGCAAGTTCCTTGATCCGCCACCAGAGGAGACCTGTGACAAGGTATCGTCAGCTACACCAATGAGAACAGTCGAGAGCCGGCCGATGATAGAGGCAAAGCCTCTGAAACTAGTTCCGGAAAAATTTAAAAGTAAGTGTTGTCTAGTGTCTTTAATCGACTCTCTTTAAAGTTAATTTATCATAACAACACTGTTTTCAACACTTCCAAGAAAGTAATTGTAATACTTATTTGTATTAACGGAACCTTAAAATTAGTACTTCAGATAAAAACTCAATATGAAACTTTTGTTTGGAATGTACATTTGCTTCCTCTTTTAATTTAGTTAATTGGTAGAGAAAGTAATAAAAGGGTATACAAATAGAATCCTGTTAAATACAATGCATAAAAAGCTATAATATGTTCGACCATTACTATTTTAGTGATTAATTATTGGATTTATGAGATGGAGCCTTAGCTCAGTGGTTAGATTACTCATCTCACCTAGCCACCTGGGTTCAACTTCAAGGGATGGCATGTGGAATTTGTAGTGAATGAAGTGGCATTTGGACAGGTTTCCTTTGGTTTCCCCCAACATCCACTGTAGCTGTTACCTTCCTTTCAACCATTGCACCGATATTTCATATCATTTACTTCAATCTCATACCACCAAGTGAGTTAGCTCAGCAGTCTCTCTGTGGCCGGGTCGCTTCCCATGACCAGCCTACCTGATCCATGGGTTTTCCCATTTCACCAGGATGTGAAATGCTGGATAGAGTAATTACATTCCTCAATGACACTTCGTCCTCCAATAGGATGGTCTCCAAGCCAGTGTTACGGGCCATTTTTGGGATGTTGGCTTGGATGCCAATTGTACCTGCCTGCTGGGGAGTTTCCAAATACTCAATAGTAGGGACCCTTCCCTCTGAACTCGTGACTCCTTGGGTAGGCTGCCTCTCTCCTCTAGCATCATACTTCCTCCCAAGGATGCCCCATTTGTGTCATAGGCATAATAGATCAAGACTGGTCACAGTGCTTAATCCCCCATAAAAATCTATCTTATTAATCACCCTCATATACCATATGTGGGGTGGACATGTGAAATATGTTCTCGACCAGGCACCCACCCTGGAGGGAAGGGAGTAAAAAGGAAATGGAGGAGAAAAATTACACTTAAAGAAAGGAAATGAAAGAGAAAACAAAAATTATGGTACGTAACATTAATTTTTTTTATAGGTTCAGTAAATGGTGCTTTAACAACTTACTTAAAGGATATTACAGTTTGAATCTCTGATTTGAATTGGAAATTACCAATGCAGTGAGTGATAGATTGAGGTATTAAATGGTTACTGATATGTTCCAGAATCAAAGTTAAAGTAAACAAATAGATGGGCAGTATGACTGATGGAGGATTTAATCTTGGAGAACTAGGGATTAGAAAACTCATTCATTTGAATGATCCATTGTGTATGGACCATCAATTTATTAGAGTAGCTAGTAATAGCTGTACTTCACCAAAGTTCATTAAATGTGGCACAATAATTGAGTAACTAGTCATTGAACTTATTGTTTCACTGCTAGTTGCAGTCATGTTCTCATTAGGTCAGCAAAATTTCTTCCATATCCTAACCAAGCTTTGTTGTTTATGATCCATGCTGAAAGGTGCATAGTCAATATTATTAGGAATAATATTACTGGTAAGTATGAGCACATATTTATTGACTCTTGTGATTTGATGTATGGTTGACGAGGCCTTTTTACAGCTTTCAGGGTAGACTCAGCATGTTACATATTTTAGACGGTGGAGTGCTTTATAGAGCAAAGTGTGTTAATGCTTGTAGAAACTTCTTTCTCCAACTTACAAATCATTAAACTAAAACTATTTCTGGGAAACTTCTTCCCCGTCTTCAGGAATATCATTGGGAAGACAAAGAGAAATTTGAAAATTAGGATAAAAGAACACTTTAGAAACATCAGATTCAAACAAATGGATAAATCTGCATTAGCACATGATAAAAAGTATCACAATATGAAGAAGAAATAGTGATTAAATATGTAAAGAAACTATTGGAATTGTAAATTTGGGTAAACATCACCGAAAAACAGAACCTCCTCATGAATTTTGTAATCCCCCACCATTGATGACATCCAACTGACAAGATGAATATAGCACAACAATAACTTGTAGTATTAATCAACTGTTGATCTGAATATGACCCGTAACTTAAGTTGGAGAAAGAAATATTTAAAAATATGATACAGTTTACTCTTAATATTCTGTTACTTAATATGTAATTTAAGATTACATACTGAGTGTGCTGTGCTAGTTGGTATATGCATATAACTATGATAGATATTGTATATGTATCCTTCTTCACAATAAGGGTTCCTGATTGCTGAGCTGCAATGAGGTGCACAAATTTCACTGTACCACTAATAACCTCTAGCAACATGGTGACAAATTTGGTGAACTTCTTCAAATAAATTATTTATCCTATTCCATTCTATGATGAAGGATACGTGCTGCCCATTTTGTATGAGTTTTTTTTAATATAATTCACATCATGACGTGTAGAATATGGATTAGAAATCTATGTGCAGCTGGTTTAGGAGCTGCTTGGTATTCTTTAATATCTTTATTGTGGTATTAGAATTTTGGCATATGACAGAAAGAAGCAGCCACCAATCTTCAAGGGTTTTTATAAAATGGAATTTCTGTTTATTATATGTTTAACTTCTGTTAGCATTCTAACAGAAATTAACAAAATAAATTGTATCTCAAATTTATATATCTTAATTTCAAGAAGTTGGCAAGTATGTCAGCATTATTGAATAATCTCTTCCACATTTCTTTCTTATAGTATACCTCAAAAATGCAAAGAAATTATGGTTTTTAGGAAATTGAGCAAGGATTTTACAAAGAAATAAGGCATAAATTTCACTGCTATGTTAAATAATAGAGATGTGAACGAAAAGGTTTGTCTTTAGTTACAACCAAATAAACACTAACTCTTTGAATGCCTATCATCAATTTTAAGCAATACATATTTATAAAAAGAAAAGGGGTCCTTTTTAATCAAACATTGATGCAATATTAGGATTTGTTGCAGAAGATAATTTACATTTTGAGTTTGATGTGCATAAGAAAAATCAAGCTTGAAAGTTCAGATAGTAAGAGGGACAAATAGGCCATAAATCCAACTGAACTTGTAATTATATAGCAATTTACACATGTCCAATTAAAACACAGTAACTATCCAGCATGGCAGTAAAAACTATGTTATTCAGCATAACCAAAATACGAGGGCTATCCAGAAAGTAGATTACGTTTTCGTCTGTTTCCGCTAGGGGCGGGGCTAGCGCGGCCATCTTGGTGTCAGAGCGTTGCGCAGCTGAGTCGGCATCTAGCCGTGCTAGTGAGAGGTTCGTGCTGTGCTCCGTTCAGATACTGTGACGGTTTGAAATGTCTGCGTTAATTGAAAATCCCGCGAGGTGCGTGCAGTAATAAGGTTTCTGACTGCAAAAAACTGTAAACCGATAGAAATCTATCGGCAGCTTTGTGAAGTGTATGGGGACAACATTATCACTGCAGGTGGAGTGCGTCAGTGGGTCATCAGATTTAAAAATGGCCGAACCAATGTTCACGACGAAGATCGAAGTGGGAGACCCAGCATAGTGACTGCCGAACTTGTCGAAAAAGTCGATGCTAAAGTCCGTGAAAATCGAAGGTTCACAATAACGGAACTTCCTTTGAGTTTTCCACAAATTTCGCGAAGTTTGTTGCACGAAATCATCAGCGAAAAGCTTGGTTACCACAAGTTTTGTGCAAGATGGATTCCAAAAATCTTGACAGAGGACCACAAAAATCAGCGAATGGCTGCAGCGTTGAACTTTTTGGACGTTTACCATAAGGATGGTGACTCTTTACTCTATCGCATCGTTACTGGTGACGAAACATGGGTAAAACACGTGAACTGTGAAACGAAATTGAGTTGTTTCCTCATCCGCCGTACAGTCCCGACCTGGCACCGAGCGACTTCCACCTATTCCCAGCAATGAAGAAGTGGCTGGCTATGCAGCGTTTTGATGACGACGCACAGCTGCAAGAAGAGGTAACGAAGTGGTTGAAGGCGCAGGCGGCCGAATTTTTCGACGAAGGAATTTCCAAGCTCGTACATCGGTACGATAAATGCCTTAATTTGAATGGTGACTATGTCGAAAAGTAGTATTTGAGTGTGGCTTTCATCTGTATATAATAAAATTTGTTTCCTATACTTTGTTTACTTTTTATTCCAAAACGTAATATACTTTCTGGATAGCCCTCGTAAATTTAAAGGTACGCAACAAGAAACTACCATTTTGCAGATCACAATTTGCACTGGTCACTTAATACTGCTGCGGTGTCAGTAAATGTTGAAGCAGAAACTGTAGGTTCCTATAGTGTAGAATATTTGGGAATTGATTAAACCACAAGGATTATTAATGAGCAGTTGGAAATAAATGATATTAGAAATAAAGTTAAAAGGAATATTTTAAGGGGATTAGGGTATAAATGAAATAAATATAAGGGAAAGAGTTGCCTTAAAATAGAAAGGATAGACTTGGCCGGATGTGAAACAATAGAACAAAACACTGCTAAAAGACTCCGATAGCACGGCGCCAGTCAAAAATGCCAAGCTATAAGGAAAAGGTGCATTTGAAGGAAGCAGTCCCGTTGAGAATGCCATGAGTCATCCAACCCTAGGAGGGTGGACCGTGACTGCTGCATAGGGGAAGAATGAAAATGACCAATATGATGAAACTGAAGAAATAAACCCTCCCAATAAAATGCTGTGTAAACCATGTGATAGGCATGATATAGAGAAGAAATAGAAAAGGGGTGGAAATAGACAAATCTAGGGAAAAAGCTGAGAGAAGGGCGGCAGGAAAATCGATACTGGTGTTTATAATATAGGGGAGAAGAGGTGTGATTTGAAAGACGATGAGGAGTAGATTTAGTATCTGATGGCGAGATGGTAGCAAAATAAAAGTTGATAAATAATAATTTTTAGATGAGTCATATTTATTACACATCTGCTTCACTTTCGTGCAGATGTGTAATAAATATGACTCATCTAAAAATTATTAATTATTTTGCTTCACTGTGGTGTTCCAATACAGTTAAATCTCGATATAAAAGCTGATAGTTGGAAGGAGGGACAAAGCGGCGCAACGAGGGTGATAGCGAGCGAGGTAAACAAAGCAATAGGATGATCAGCCTAAGTGTAAATAAACGAGTCCGGAAACTGAAACCTGACTTTTCATTGACTGCTGAGAACAGCTGAACCCTGAGGAAGAGAACTTCTGCTCACTGATACCTAACACTAAAAGAATATTCCCACACCACAACCGCACTCCTTTTACCTCACCCTAAAAGTCAAACAGTCCATCATGCCATACCGCACCAAAAGGACACCCAACTAATACCACACCAATGTCTACCGCAAAAAGATTAAGTTTGAGTCTAACATTCTACAGTTTTTGTCGTTTGCCTCAGAGAAGAAGAAAAAACAACTTAGCCGTCGACGTCCTGAACCAGAAATATCGTCTCTGCACCCGCAAAAAGAAAACTGCCGATCAGAGTAAGATAGGCCCTTAATGCCATATGGTAACGAAGAGTTGTTCCATATATAAGAGACTGACGGTTTTCAAGTTTTCCTGGATGTGCAGGGCGGCCATTTCGGTCAATCGCAGCAGCTGCAAGATAATGGTGTCTGCGAGGAAAACCAAACTGGTGATCCGGAACGAGATGCTGCTGCTCTTCGAAGATAATTCTCGAAGGCGGGACAGGAGCAACCCTTCAACCTCTTTTGAACCCGCCTCGGTAGCGTAGATGGTAGCGTGTCTGCCTCGCATTCAAGATATCCCTAGTTTGAATCTCGGTCAGGATGAGTTACCTGGATAAGGTATTTTACTGTGTTTTCCTTTATGCTGAAAGTGGATGTCGGGTAGCTCTAAGCTCTATGTACCCTGGGCTCGTGTGAACATCATTTCATTCATCGCTGGAGGACATAAATTAAAACACACACAGACACATACTTTCAAGGCGGCCGGTAGTGGGCTGATGAGGTCAATACACCTGGTGACTGCCAGATAGTACTAGTCTGGACATATATAAACTCGAGGGTATCCAGCAGGGCAATACACACAGTGACGACTGACCCCCCCCCCCACCGCCCTCTAACGATCAGGGAGTTACCGATGTGTTCTAAAAGGGCTTCCGGCGCCTCCGTGGGGCTTTCCATAGGGCAAGACCTAGAGACTAGCAAGGCCCCCCCCCCCCCATCTGGTCCGATGGACACAAGTACTAGTCTGATAACAGATAACATTGCAATTGTTTATTTGCGACCGACAGAGGAACTACGTGTGCTCTGTATAGGGTACGTATGTAAACACGGTAACTGCAATCTGTGCGGGTTGCACTTGTTTGAACAATTGAAATTAAAGTTAATTTTTGGACACTCTTTAACTGTCGTGGCTCTCGGTGTTTCAACAGACTTGAGATTCTTGTATATGCCGTAAATCCAGGATACGGGACCAGTGGCTTCCCTTACCTTCCAAAAGGAATCATTCATAAGGATTTCAAATCCGAGAAAAAAGATTCCATTGCCCTTCGAAGTTAAATCCAAGACTACGGGAATTAAAGGCTATCATGCTACCATGTGCGATTTACTGCTCGCTAACGGAAAGTAAGTCCCTGACAGGAACGTGCTACCCTTATCTGTTTCGAAACAGTGCGGCAGGGACACTGAATGTGTGTCATAAGGAGCAAAACCATTAAAAAAACAAACATATGCCATATACAAAAGGAATTCAGTCAGTATATCTGCTTAAACCGAGAAGGTATTTTTTTTAAGTAAAAGGCGTCAGATGTTTTTGAATGGGCTGTAGTTGAACTGAACCAAGTGTCATAAGTAGAGTTCGGATTTATATACATTTTTAAAGTATGACTTTATACATACATCTATGCATAAAAAATTCTGCTAAATATGTTCTAAAACTTTATAATGTGCATTTTAAGTAAAGCACATTATATCACATTCCTCACATGTATTAATCTTGAAGCAATCAAATAGTAAATTATTAAACACAGGTACTAATTAATTCACATTTATTAGTCTTTCAGTCCATTTTAGTATCAGTCCTGTTTACTGCAACAATTAAATATTTTTCACCGTTTTCTGAAGCAAACAATTTTCTTCTATGGCTTAATGTTTTATATTTCTATGAGCAGCTGTTTGTAAATGTTGCGTAATCTATAATTTTTTGTTGCAGTATACTGTGACTTTGTGGGTTCGTGAAATAAAAAGTCGAGGTTACAAACTCAAAAAATTTGCACTCTATTTCCGTAGAAATACGCTTCTTACACACACACACTATACAGCATACAAGGTCAACAAACACAGCTGCTTACCCGCACGCGTTCAATTACCGACTAACTGTCTTTGGCGGGCGGGCTGCCTTTTTATAGATTACTAACACACCAGAAATTTCTCAAACAATTGAGACCCGGCTAGAACAAAGGCGAACTCTCAAGAAATCCGTCTCCTCCCGCCCACCATTTCGACTGGCTTTTATCTACACACTGCACTGCCGTCTCTTTGATCTGGTTGTCCGTGCCGCCTCCAATCAACAATGGCCAGGCGACAATACCTATAACAGTGGTATATAAAATATAATAATCACTAATAATAAAAATATAATCACAAACTCGAAAATTGCATTGATTTTTAAAATATTCTGAAAACATAAAACGTGATGTTTTAATACTTACACGATACTTTATTTGCAACTGTTTTTCAGAGTAAGATTTCCATCAGTCCACAGTCGAAGCAACTTTCAGTTGTAATATTTCCCTTCCTACTGCTCACACTTCAGAAATTACGATTGCCAGTCCTTTTGTACAAGTTTAAAAGTGAAGTGAGAATGACCGTTTTTAATTCTTGGAGATCTTATCGTTGCCACAGGTGGCTTCGTTTGTAATAATTCAAACCCTAATGAATTTTATGATGTAACGGCCGCACCGAACTTTAGCGCATGATTGTTGATCCCTATTTGGTTTAAGTTGTTGAACGCCATATTTTTGTCATGAAGGGTTCATTGTTGATTTTTTTATTTTAAAATATTTATTTGTCAATATATATTTTTTTATTGTATAGTGACGGGTTCCACTCTTTGGGTAGAAAAGGAGGGCGTCTAGACACAACGGAAGAGTCTAAAATGTCTTAGAGGTGTGTCAAAACAATGAGTATTTTTAACTTCAATTAGATTTATCGACTAAGCTACGGTTCTAGCCTCCACTGATAGTACTTTCTCATATTTCGACGACCTTTTATTGATTTAGGCAAACTAACTCCTACACAAACAGAGCAGTAACGAGATTTTCTCGTATCCTTCTCTTCTTCTTATCCCTCTACAGCCCAAATTTATTTACTACTATAGAAAAACTGTTTTTACCAGTATTATTGTTTAAATTTGCATTATAAAACTTACAAGTATTTCTTAAGTTAAATAATTTTAATTAAAAATACAATTTTGTTACTTTGAAGTCACAATGGGGCACAAAGGTTACAACAGAAATTACCTAAGGCATTACATACAGATGAATCAAATAAAAGGTATATTAAATAACCAGCTTTTTACTGTCCATTCCTCTACTAATTTCCAAACAATGCACTAAATCATAAAATTACAATTCTGTATAGGGCAATACAACATTTATGAAAAGAAAGATAATGCATTTTAGACCTAGGAAGTCCATATATGGACATAAGAAAACAATGAACTATATATAGAGTCGACGTGAAAAATTCAATGCCATTGCCGGGATCTCCTGATTCAAATCCCGGCCACGGCATTGAATGTTTCATGTCGACTCCATCTGTCCAAAACCTTAACCTATATACGGCTAGTGTGAAGAAATGATTAATTTCCATCCAACTTATCCAATGAACTGTTTAATCTCTTAAGTAGTAACATTTATGCCGCTGACAGGATAATTTTGAACAAATTTGTTTGATAAGTAATCGAAGAAAGGCAATGCTCATCAATGTTTGTTTTTAATTTTCGTCCTCCAACGTTAAGTCATATCGGACGGTGAATGTATTGAGTGAAATGGTGCTCAAATGAGTCCAGGGTCCATAGAGCTTAGCGTTACCCAACATTCGTATTTAGGATAAGGGAAAACCCCGGAGAAAACCTTATCCAGGAACTCACACTGACCGAGATTCCAACCCGGGGCCTCTTGAACGTGAGGCAAACAAGCTACCATCTACACTACCGAGACGGGCTGTTCATCAATGAATTTTTCAAAATAGTGTATTGGGGGCTGTAGAGAATCAGAATCTGCAAATAACTGCCCTTTCTTTGGAAGTATTGGTTGAGCCAATCTGTTTATTGATGTTTTCCACATGATGTTATTATAGTTTGTTTCAGAAATATCTTCATCTCTATCTTCTAAATCTGGAATAGGCAGAGACTGCTGCTTCATTTATACATACTCATCAACTGGTTCATCTCACTTTCTGGTATAATAGTGTTGGCACTAGTAGCTTGAATCTCCTTTTCTTCATCACTGTGAGATGCAAAAACTGAGTCATCTAACTCATGTCTATTTATTGAACAAGCAATTTTATTATTTTTATTCTTCATGCCATAAAAAGTATGAGGATCCATAATATTTTCTTTTAGAAATTTATTTTGTAAACTCATTATAATAATGAAGTGTAGGTATCAAATATATGGTGTAAGTATATCAGAAATATAATTCCAACATTTATGCTTTATATACAAACCAGAGTACATAAAGTAAATACTTTTCTTGAGATACTCTCTGGTTACATCGTTTCAACCTTATTTCCATTCATTTCTGTAATGTATACCTTTTTATTTCAGAGAGACCATATCTAATTCTTCTATTATTTTATATTTTTTATTTTTGATGCCCGACGCGGATATCAGGTACACCACATACAGCGTCCATAAAATAACAAGTGAGTGAATGGGGGCGATAAGTCTACAGAACTATGTTTATATCGCATCTGCAGTTTACGTTCTATGATACTTAGGAATTTATGTATCATGTATCGAATGATCGAATGTGGTTGAATGTAACGGATGTTGGTTGTAATTCATTATGGTTGCTATGAGAACATTGTACTATCAGGACATTAACCTCGGACTGCGTAGAGCATAGTGTGTTTTTGTTAAAGATAATTATTTCAAGGTTAAAAAGAGATCGGTTCGTTAACATTAAGTGTTATGTTACCATGTATACGGCTTGTATGTTGTGAGATGATTGGGATTAACGGTCTGCTTGTTTTTGGAGATATAATAGATTGTGTGCGCTCGTAAAAGTCAAACAAGTCAAATATGGCCACTACAGCAAATGGAAATGGCAATCTTGTAGATGAGTTCGAAGAAGCGTTTCAGGTAAAATAAATAAGGTTACACAAAGTTATTTAAATTATTTTGTATTTCAAACATTCATAAGAAATTTTTATTCTATTACAGGGTGTGGCAAAAAGTGTTGAATCTGTTTAGTCGCCCATAGACTTATTTGTAATATTTGTTTTCAGTCATGTTTGAATGTGCTAACGAAAGAAGAAGCTTTGCATACTATGGAAAAGGATGAGATTAAAGTGGAAGTGGATCATACCATTTTGCGTTTTATCGACTTGGCGCGCCAAATGGAGGCATTCTTTCTGCAAAAACGATTTCTACTCTCTGCCTTGAAACCTGAGTTGGTTGTTAAAGAGGTAATTTTTCATATTTAAGTGCCACACTCGCCTGTCTACTAGTTTATCGTTGTCAGTTGTAGATATATTTGAGCAGAAGACTTGCCACGTTCCAGCTGTATGACATACATACTGACACAAAACTGGAATTTGGTAACTCGCTTCTGTTTCAGAAGCTTAAAAATAAACCTGGCAAATGTTAACATTAAAAGCCAGTAACTGAATTGTTTCAAAACGAAATGAGTGAAATAAACTAATGGCATTTTGAGGAGTTGTAAACTGTATCTGCCTAATAATTGTATTGAAAAGAAAAAGAGCAGAACCAAAAGGGCCTGACATTTGTATTTAGTTCTTTTTATGTATAAAGCTATATGTCATGTAGGTGTTGCAAGTCTTGAGAGCTTATGATAGTTCTGGGCTATGGCATTTTAGAAAAACTTATTTTGATTAGTTTGTGGTCTTGCTTATGATTTATTTTTACAGAATGTACTATCCATTTTAACTTGTGCATTCATTCACACCTGTCAGTATATAATGGCCTAAATGGATATTGAATTTATGTATAAATGCTAATTTGTAATCATGTGACTGAGAGAAGAGGAATGAAGCAATGGTGACTGAAGGCTGTAGATCTGAAATGACAGGATATGATTGTGGGATCGGTTAAGTTAAACCCCAATATCCAGAATTGGAGAAAATGAATTCCTCTAATATTTGCGGGAAGCAATTAAGGAAAAAAAAAAAAAGCAATGTAAAATGGCCATGATTAATGTTTTTACACAATAAATTTCCTATAAATAAAGACCATCTAAAATAGGTGGATCAATTCGAGGCTTTTAAGATGAATACAACTAATTTGCACAGTTGTAATAAGATATTTATTACATTCTACTTCATTTATTTTTTCCAAGTAGGTACTGACAGCATGGTTATTGTACTCATTTGATCTTGCCAATATCTTGCCCATTAAGTTATGGGCCAACCAAATCGATTACTAAACAGTATTATCCTGAAGCAGCTGAATTTGATATTCAAGTAAACATGTTGAACTGCAGTCGGAGTAGTGAAAACAGATTATATTTTATAGTTGTGCAGTTTCATTCACTTCCATGTTGCATTAAAATAAATTTACATCGCTGAGTGTATGAAGTGTTTAATGCTTGCTTTTACGGCACTGCAGGCAATGACACTGTTGATACATGAGATAGAGATGGAACACTGGTGCAAGGAGATGATGGGGAAACCGGAGGACCTGGAGAAAATCTACTCCAGTACCGTGTTGTCCACCACAAATCTCACTTTGCGGTCACCTGGGATTGAACCCGGGTTGCTTTGCTGACAGCCAAGTGGTCTACCCATTCAGCTATGGTGCGACCTCATTACATTGCTGATATAGATACAGCGTTTTTGTATGGAAACAGAATTTTGGCCATAAGGGAGTAATTTTAAATAACCAGTGAAGTTAAGACATGTTCGTTGCACAGTTAATAATTGCTTGGTTCATGCATAATGTGTATCATTGTGGGTTATGTTCTTGAAATGAAAACTTTCCTTTTATGAAATTGTGCTCATGTGCTAAAGCATAATTTCCATTGTTTATTATATAAGTTGTGGGTAAATGTAAATCACCATTTGAGAAGTAAACTTCTCAACATGCATTACTGTAAGAAAATAAGAAATACGTCTAAATCACTGCCGCATACTATTATATGTATGAAATATTTACCTACTGCTGTATTCAGCATCCCAAAAACTTGTAAGAAACAAGAGATGAATGCAATGAAAATATCTGGTTCAGAAGTTGAGGAGAAAATGAACATTTGGAAAGCTTGGAACCCACTGGCCCATGCTTTTCAAGATGGTTTCTTAAATAGTTAAATCACTGTGCTATGCTAACAAATGAATAAATTTAAATTTTTATAAATTTGAGAGTTTAAGTATTAAAAATTCCTTTTAGATAGTAAAAAATATCAGCAATGTAATGTTATGTAAGAACGAAAACTTGCTTCCTCTGTTGCAACTGCTTTATTTCCTAGTATTCTTGGAGAAATTAATTGTTCTTCCACACTAGCCGTGTGTAGGTAGAGTCAGATTGAAAAATTCAATGCCATATCCAGGATATGAACCACGGATCTCCCGGTCTCTGTCTGGTTGCTCTTAGCTACTGAGCTACCATGGCCTACGTGCCAGCATGACATATACTCCAACTGACTCGTATCCATCAATTTAATGTTGACATACTTTCATGCTGTGTTAGTGGTTTGTTAGTGCGCGCGCTAAAAGAATTCCCATTTCTGGATCATTGCTTCAAACTCAAACTTTAGAGACAGCAAGAAAATTAGGCAAAGACAGTTTCAGAGCTTCCAATAGATGGCTCCAGAGTTTCAAATATTACCATAACAATGTTTTGAATTATTAAATTTTAGATGAGTCGCATTTTTTAACACATCTGCTTCACTTTCGTACCTATTTTGAGGACATGTTTCGCAAATCTTCGCTTGCATCTACGGCTCTTGTGCGACTGACGCTAGATCCAGCGGTGTGGGTAATTCTGGGGTTGTTGCTGCCATCTGTTGATTTAGTGATGAACTGAAATGTGGGATTCTCTTCTAGCGGGATTTCAAAGTTCATTAGTTGGTTTTTATGTTTTTCTATGTATATCCTCTCCCATATGACGAGTTCACTATGTTTTTGTACGTATTTTAGTAATTCTGTGCTATCTTCAATTTCATGATTTTCAGACCAGAAATGATATAAGAATAAAATGGAAATTCTGAAGTGGTGGGAAAATTGTGCTAATTGGAAAATAAAGAGAACTTACGAAAGCTGAAAACCAGGACATTTTTGAAATAGTATGGGAGTGGTTTGAAAATGACCAATATGATGAAACTGAAGAAATAAACCCTCCCAATAAAATGCTGTGTAAACCATGTGATAGGCATGATATAGAGAAGAAATAGAAAAGGGGTGGAAATAGACAAATCTAGGGAAAAAGCTGAGAGAAGGGCGGCAGGAAAATCGATACTGGTGTTTATAATATAGGGGAGAAGAGGTGTGATTTGAAAGACGATGAGGAGTAGATTTAGTATCTGATGGCGAGATGGTAGCAAAATAAAAGTTGATAAATAATAATTTTTAGATGAGTCATATTTATTACACATCTGCTTCACTTTCGTGCAGATGTGTAATAAATATGACTCATCTAAAAATTATTAATTATTTTGCTTCACTGTGGTGTTCCAATACAGTTAAATCTCGATATAAAAGCTGATAGTTGGAAGGAGGGACAAAGCGGCGCAACGAGGGTGATAGCGAGCGAGGTAAACAAAGCAATAGGATGATCAGCCTAAGTGTAAATAAACGAGTCCGGAAACTGAAACCTGACTTTTCATTGACTGCTGAGAACAGCTGAACCCTGAGGAAGAGAACTTCTGCTCACTGATACCTAACACTAAAAGAATATTCCCACACCACAACCGCACTCCTTTTACCTCACCCTAAAAGTCAAACAGTCCATCATGCCATACCGCACCAAAAGGACACCCAACTAATACCACACCAATGTCTACCGCAAAAAGATTAAGTTTGAGTCTAACATTCTACAGTTTTTGTCGTTTGCCTCAGAGAAGAAGAAAAAACAACTTAGCCGTCGACGTCCTGAACCAGAAATATCGTCTCTGCACCCGCAAAAAGAAAACTGCCGATCAGAGTAAGATAGGCCCTTAATGCCATATGGTAACGAAGAGTTGTTCCATATATAAGAGACTGACGGTTTTCAAGTTTTCCTGGATGTGCAGGGCGGCCATTTCGGTCAATCGCAGCAGCTGCAAGATAATGGTGTCTGCGAGGAAAACCAAACTGGTGATCCGGAACGAGATGCTGCTGCTCTTCGAAGATAATTCTCGAAGGCGGGACAGGAGCAACCCTTCAACCTCTTTTGAACCCGCCTCGGTAGCGTAGATGGTAGCGTGTCTGCCTCGCATTCAAGATATCCCTAGTTTGAATCTCGGTCAGGATGAGTTACCTGGATAAGGTATTTTACTGTGTTTTCCTTTATGCTGAAAGTGGATGTCGGGTAGCTCTAAGCTCTATGTACCCTGGGCTCGTGTGAACATCATTTCATTCATCGCTGGAGGACATAAATTAAAACACACACAGACACATACTTTCAAGGCGGCCGGTAGTGGGCTGATGAGGTCAATACACCTGGTGACTGCCAGATAGTACTAGTCTGGACATATATAAACTCGAGGGTATCCAGCAGGGCAATACACACAGTGACGACTGACCCCCCCCCCCACCGCCCTCTAACGATCAGGGAGTTACCGATGTGTTCTAAAAGGGCTTCCGGCGCCTCCGTGGGGCTTTCCATAGGGCAAGACCTAGAGACTAGCAAGGCCCCCCCCCCCCATCTGGTCCGATGGACACAAGTACTAGTCTGATAACAGATAACATTGCAATTGTTTATTTGCGACCGACAGAGGAACTACGTGTGCTCTGTATAGGGTACGTATGTAAACACGGTAACTGCAATCTGTGCGGGTTGCACTTGTTTGAACAATTGAAATTAAAGTTAATTTTTGGACACTCTTTAACTGTCGTGGCTCTCGGTGTTTCAACAGACTTGAGATTCTTGTATATGCCGTAAATCCAGGATACGGGACCAGTGGCTTCCCTTACCTTCCAAAAGGAATCATTCATAAGGATTTCAAATCCGAGAAAAAAGATTCCATTGCCCTTCGAAGTTAAATCCAAGACTACGGGAATTAAAGGCTATCATGCTACCATGTGCGATTTACTGCTCGCTAACGGAAAGTAAGTCCCTGACAGGAACGTGCTACCCTTATCTGTTTCGAAACAGTGCGGCAGGGACACTGAATGTGTGTCATAAGGAGCAAAACCATTAAAAAAACAAACATATGCCATATACAAAAGGAATTCAGTCAGTATATCTGCTTAAACCGAGAAGGTATTTTTTTTAAGTAAAAGGCGTCAGATGTTTTTGAATGGGCTGTAGTTGAACTGAACCAAGTGTCATAAGTAGAGTTCGGATTTATATACATTTTTAAAGTATGACTTTATACATACATCTATGCATAAAAAATTCTGCTAAATATGTTCTAAAACTTTATAATGTGCATTTTAAGTAAAGCACATTATATCACATTCCTCACATGTATTAATCTTGAAGCAATCAAATAGTAAATTATTAAACACAGGTACTAATTAATTCACATTTATTAGTCTTTCAGTCCATTTTAGTATCAGTCCTGTTTACTGCAACAATTAAATATTTTTCACCGTTTTCTGAAGCAAACAATTTTCTTCTATGGCTTAATGTTTTATATTTCTATGAGCAGCTGTTTGTAAATGTTGCGTAATCTATAATTTTTTGTTGCAGTATACTGTGACTTTGTGGGTTCGTGAAATAAAAAGTCGAGGTTACAAACTCAAAAAATTTGCACTCTATTTCCGTAGAAATACGCTTCTTACACACACACACTATACAGCATACAAGGTCAACAAACACAGCTGCTTACCCGCACGCGTTCAATTACCGACTAACTGTCTTTGGCGGGCGGGCTGCCTTTTTATAGATTACTAACACACCAGAAATTTCTCAAACAATTGAGACCCGGCTAGAACAAAGGCGAACTCTCAAGAAATCCGTCTCCTCCCGCCCACCATTTCGACTGGCTTTTATCTACACACTGCACTGCCGTCTCTTTGATCTGGTTGTCCGTGCCGCCTCCAATCAACAATGGCCAGGCGACAATACCTATAACAGTGGTATATAAAATATAATAATCACTAATAATAAAAATATAATCACAAACTCGAAAATTGCATTGATTTTTAAAATATTCTGAAAACATAAAACGTGATGTTTTAATACTTACACGATACTTTATTTGCAACTGTTTTTCAGAGTAAGATTTCCATCAGTCCACAGTCGAAGCAACTTTCAGTTGTAATATTTCCCTTCCTACTGCTCACACTTCAGAAATTACGATTGCCAGTCCTTTTGTACAAGTTTAAAAGTGAAGTGAGAATGACCGTTTTTAATTCTTGGAGATCTTATCGTTGCCACAGGTGGCTTCGTTTGTAATAATTCAAACCCTAATGAATTTTATGATGTAACGGCCGCACCGAACTTTAGCGCATGATTGTTGATCCCTATTTGGTTTAAGTTGTTGAACGCCATATTTTTGTCATGAAGGGTTCATTGTTGATTTTTTTATTTTAAAATATTTATTTGTCAATATATATTTTTTTATTGTATAGTGACGGGTTCCACTCTTTGGGTAGAAAAGGAGGGCGTCTAGACACAACGGAAGAGTCTAAAATGTCTTAGAGGTGTGTCAAAACAATGAGTATTTTTAACTTCAATTAGATTTATCGACTAAGCTACGGTTCTAGCCTCCACTGATAGTACTTTCTCATATTTCGACGACCTTTTATTGATTTAGGCAAACTAACTCCTACACAAACAGAGCAGTAACGAGATTTTCTCGTATCCTTCTCTTCTTCTTATCCCTCTACAGCCCAAATTTATTTACTACTATAGAAAAACTGTTTTTACCAGTATTATTGTTTAAATTTGCATTATAAAACTTACAAGTATTTCTTAAGTTAAATAATTTTAATTAAAAATACAATTTTGTTACTTTGAAGTCACAATGGGGCACAAAGGTTACAACAGAAATTACCTAAGGCATTACATACAGATGAATCAAATAAAAGGTATATTAAATAACCAGCTTTTTACTGTCCATTCCTCTACTAATTTCCAAACAATGCACTAAATCATAAAATTACAATTCTGTATAGGGCAATACAACATTTATGAAAAGAAAGATAATGCATTTTAGACCTAGGAAGTCCATATATGGACATAAGAAAACAATGAACTATATATAGAGTCGACGTGAAAAATTCAATGCCATTGCCGGGATCTCCTGATTCAAATCCCGGCCACGGCATTGAATGTTTCATGTCGACTCCATCTGTCCAAAACCTTAACCTATATACGGCTAGTGTGAAGAAATGATTAATTTCCATCCAACTTATCCAATGAACTGTTTAATCTCTTAAGTAGTAACATTTATGCCGCTGACAGGATAATTTTGAACAAATTTGTTTGATAAGTAATCGAAGAAAGGCAATGCTCATCAATGTTTGTTTTTAATTTTCGTCCTCCAACGTTAAGTCATATCGGACGGTGAATGTATTGAGTGAAATGGTGCTCAAATGAGTCCAGGGTCCATAGAGCTTAGCGTTACCCAACATTCGTATTTAGGATAAGGGAAAACCCCGGAGAAAACCTTATCCAGGAACTCACACTGACCGAGATTCCAACCCGGGGCCTCTTGAACGTGAGGCAAACAAGCTACCATCTACACTACCGAGACGGGCTGTTCATCAATGAATTTTTCAAAATAGTGTATTGGGGGCTGTAGAGAATCAGAATCTGCAAATAACTGCCCTTTCTTTGGAAGTATTGGTTGAGCCAATCTGTTTATTGATGTTTTCCACATGATGTTATTATAGTTTGTTTCAGAAATATCTTCATCTCTATCTTCTAAATCTGGAATAGGCAGAGACTGCTGCTTCATTTATACATACTCATCAACTGGTTCATCTCACTTTCTGGTATAATAGTGTTGGCACTAGTAGCTTGAATCTCCTTTTCTTCATCACTGTGAGATGCAAAAACTGAGTCATCTAACTCATGTCTATTTATTGAACAAGCAATTTTATTATTTTTATTCTTCATGCCATAAAAAGTATGAGGATCCATAATATTTTCTTTTAGAAATTTATTTTGTAAACTCATTATAATAATGAAGTGTAGGTATCAAATATATGGTGTAAGTATATCAGAAATATAATTCCAACATTTATGCTTTATATACAAACCAGAGTACATAAAGTAAATACTTTTCTTGAGATACTCTCTGGTTACATCGTTTCAACCTTATTTCCATTCATTTCTGTAATGTATACCTTTTTATTTCAGAGAGACCATATCTAATTCTTCTATTATTTTATATTTTTTATTTTTGATGCCCGACGCGGATATCAGGTACACCACATACAGCGTCCATAAAATAACAAGTGAGTGAATGGGGGCGATAAGTCTACAGAACTATGTTTATATCGCATCTGCAGTTTACGTTCTATGATACTTAGGAATTTATGTATCATGTATCGAATGATCGAATGTGGTTGAATGTAACGGATGTTGGTTGTAATTCATTATGGTTGCTATGAGAACATTGTACTATCAGGACATTAACCTCGGACTGCGTAGAGCATAGTGTGTTTTTGTTAAAGATAATTATTTCAAGGTTAAAAAGAGATCGGTTCGTTAACATTAAGTGTTATGTTACCATGTATACGGCTTGTATGTTGTGAGATGATTGGGATTAACGGTCTGCTTGTTTTTGGAGATATAATAGATTGTGTGCGCTCGTAAAAGTCAAACAAGTCAAATATGGCCACTACAGCAAATGGAAATGGCAATCTTGTAGATGAGTTCGAAGAAGCGTTTCAGGTAAAATAAATAAGGTTACACAAAGTTATTTAAATTATTTTGTATTTCAAACATTCATAAGAAATTTTTATTCTATTACAGGGTGTGGCAAAAAGTGTTGAATCTGTTTAGTCGCCCATAGACTTATTTGTAATATTTGTTTTCAGTCATGTTTGAATGTGCTAACGAAAGAAGAAGCTTTGCATACTATGGAAAAGGATGAGATTAAAGTGGAAGTGGATCATACCATTTTGCGTTTTATCGACTTGGCGCGCCAAATGGAGGCATTCTTTCTGCAAAAACGATTTCTACTCTCTGCCTTGAAACCTGAGTTGGTTGTTAAAGAGGTAATTTTTCATATTTAAGTGCCACACTCGCCTGTCTACTAGTTTATCGTTGTCAGTTGTAGATATATTTGAGCAGAAGACTTGCCACGTTCCAGCTGTATGACATACATACTGACACAAAACTGGAATTTGGTAACTCGCTTCTGTTTCAGAAGCTTAAAAATAAACCTGGCAAATGTTAACATTAAAAGCCAGTAACTGAATTGTTTCAAAACGAAATGAGTGAAATAAACTAATGGCATTTTGAGGAGTTGTAAACTGTATCTGCCTAATAATTGTATTGAAAAGAAAAAGAGCAGAACCAAAAGGGCCTGACATTTGTATTTAGTTCTTTTTATGTATAAAGCTATATGTCATGTAGGTGTTGCAAGTCTTGAGAGCTTATGATAGTTCTGGGCTATGGCATTTTAGAAAAACTTATTTTGATTAGTTTGTGGTCTTGCTTATGATTTATTTTTACAGAATGTACTATCCATTTTAACTTGTGCATTCATTCACACCTGTCAGTATATAATGGCCTAAATGGATATTGAATTTATGTATAAATGCTAATTTGTAATCATGTGACTGAGAGAAGAGGAATGAAGCAATGGTGACTGAAGGCTGTAGATCTGAAATGACAGGATATGATTGTGGGATCGGTTAAGTTAAACCCCAATATCCAGAATTGGAGAAAATGAATTCCTCTAATATTTGCGGGAAGCAATTAAGGAAAAAAAAAAAAAGCAATGTAAAATGGCCATGATTAATGTTTTTACACAATAAATTTCCTATAAATAAAGACCATCTAAAATAGGTGGATCAATTCGAGGCTTTTAAGATGAATACAACTAATTTGCACAGTTGTAATAAGATATTTATTACATTCTACTTCATTTATTTTTTCCAAGTAGGTACTGACAGCATGGTTATTGTACTCATTTGATCTTGCCAATATCTTGCCCATTAAGTTATGGGCCAACCAAATCGATTACTAAACAGTATTATCCTGAAGCAGCTGAATTTGATATTCAAGTAAACATGTTGAACTGCAGTCGGAGTAGTGAAAACAGATTATATTTTATAGTTGTGCAGTTTCATTCACTTCCATGTTGCATTAAAATAAATTTACATCGCTGAGTGTATGAAGTGTTTAATGCTTGCTTTTACGGCACTGCAGGCAATGACACTGTTGATACATGAGATAGAGATGGAACACTGGTGCAAGGAGATGATGGGGAAACCGGAGGACCTGGAGAAAATCTACTCCAGTACCGTGTTGTCCACCACAAATCTCACTTTGCGGTCACCTGGGATTGAACCCGGGTTGCTTTGCTGACAGCCAAGTGGTCTACCCATTCAGCTATGGTGCGACCTCATTACATTGCTGATATAGATACAGCGTTTTTGTATGGAAACAGAATTTTGGCCATAAGGGAGTAATTTTAAATAACCAGTGAAGTTAAGACATGTTCGTTGCACAGTTAATAATTGCTTGGTTCATGCATAATGTGTATCATTGTGGGTTATGTTCTTGAAATGAAAACTTTCCTTTTATGAAATTGTGCTCATGTGCTAAAGCATAATTTCCATTGTTTATTATATAAGTTGTGGGTAAATGTAAATCACCATTTGAGAAGTAAACTTCTCAACATGCATTACTGTAAGAAAATAAGAAATACGTCTAAATCACTGCCGCATACTATTATATGTATGAAATATTTACCTACTGCTGTATTCAGCATCCCAAAAACTTGTAAGAAACAAGAGATGAATGCAATGAAAATATCTGGTTCAGAAGTTGAGGAGAAAATGAACATTTGGAAAGCTTGGAACCCACTGGCCCATGCTTTTCAAGATGGTTTCTTAAATAGTTAAATCACTGTGCTATGCTAACAAATGAATAAATTTAAATTTTTATAAATTTGAGAGTTTAAGTATTAAAAATTCCTTTTAGATAGTAAAAAATATCAGCAATGTAATGTTATGTAAGAACGAAAACTTGCTTCCTCTGTTGCAACTGCTTTATTTCCTAGTATTCTTGGAGAAATTAATTGTTCTTCCACACTAGCCGTGTGTAGGTAGAGTCAGATTGAAAAATTCAATGCCATATCCAGGATATGAACCACGGATCTCCCGGTCTCTGTCTGGTTGCTCTTAGCTACTGAGCTACCATGGCCTACGTGCCAGCATGACATATACTCCAACTGACTCGTATCCATCAATTTAATGTTGACATACTTTCATGCTGTGTTAGTGGTTTGTTAGTGCGCGCGCTAAAAGAATTCCCATTTCTGGATCATTGCTTCAAACTCAAACTTTAGAGACAGCAAGAAAATTAGGCAAAGACAGTTTCAGAGCTTCCAATAGATGGCTCCAGAGTTTCAAATATTACCATAACAATGTTTTGAATTATTAAATTTTAGATGAGTCGCATTTTTTAACACATCTGCTTCACTTTCGTACCTATTTTGAGGACATGTTTCGCAAATCTTCGCTTGCATCTACGGCTCTTGTGCGACTGACGCTAGATCCAGCGGTGTGGGTAATTCTGGGGTTGTTGCTGCCATCTGTTGATTTAGTGATGAACTGAAATGTGGGATTCTCTTCTAGCGGGATTTCAAAGTTCATTAGTTGGTTTTTATGTTTTTCTATGTATATCCTCTCCCATATGACGAGTTCACTATGTTTTTGTACGTATTTTAGTAATTCTGTGCTATCTTCAATTTCATGATTTTCAGACCAGAAATGATATACATAGAAAAACATAAAAACCAACTAATGAACTTTGAAATCCCGCTAGAAGAGAATCCCACATTTCAGTTCATCACTAAATCAACAGATGGCAGCAACAACCCCAGAATTACCCACACCGCTGGATCTAGCGTCAGTCGCACAAGAGCCGTAGATGCAAGCGAAGATTTGCGAAACATGTCCTCAAAATAGGTACGAAAGTGAAGCAGATGTGTTAAAAAATGCGACTCATCTAAAATTTAATAATTTTTCGCTTCACTGTGGTGTTCCAATACAGTTGAATCTCGAATGTTTTGAATGTTGTGTATGAAATTTAAAACAGAGAAACTAGGTGATAAACTACAATTATTATATATAATATGTTTCTCATTAATATATAAAAAAAAGTGACAAGTATCAATAAACCTACTACAAATAGTTTTTGAGATTATGATATATAAGTTGAAAATATAATATATAATACATATCAGGCTATTATTATTTACACTTTCTTTACTGTAAACCTGTGTGACTATTTCATGTTCAACCACAACCCTCTGTAAGCCGGAAACCTGTGTTAATGGAAAGTAAATGCTGGAACGATCACGTTGCATTTTAGTGAGGTTTTACTGTATATTATTCACAAGTACAGGGTTGTTAAATGTGTGGTTTCTGAATGATGAGAGCATGTGTGTGGACAAATAACCTGGTACAGATTGCAGTCATGGTTGTATGTTAGCGGCAGGCACACACTCTTACATTAAAGCCATGCATATTCAGTAATGTGTAATTATGGTGTGCAAACCCTATAAAAGTAGGGTGTATAGGAACAACCCTCACTCTGTTGAAATTACTCAAACTGGTTTTGCTCTTGTTATACAAATGAATGATTGTTAGTGCTATTTTTATTATTAATTATTATTATTATTATTATTATTATTATTATTATTATTATTATTATTATTATTATTATTATTATTATTATTATTATTATTATTATTATTATTATTATTACTACTATTATTATTATTATTATTATTATTATTATTATTATTATTATTATTATTATTATTATTATTATTATTATTATTATTATTATTATTATTATTATTATTATTATTGTTTGGAATTTCCTGTGGATTAAATTGATAAGTAAGGTAACATATATGACTTTCTGCATAGGACACTAATGAACTGCGCTTAGAATTGGTCAGGAAAGAAGAATTAATAAAGCGACACTATGAAAAAATTGCTGTGTGGCAGAACTTACTCGCGGACCTGCAGGGTTGGGCAAAATCTCCTGCACAGGGTCCTGCGCCAACAGGACTTCCTAACGGGAATACTGGCCCTCAGCCACCTGCTCCACAAGCAGGTACTCCAACTCAGGCCAATGCCATGCCTGCCAACATGCAACAGCAGTTACAACAGCAGCAATTGCAGCAACAACAGCAGCAGCAATTGCAACAACAGCAACAACTTCAGCAGTTACAGCAACAACAAATGCAGCAGCAGATGCAACAACAGCAAATGCAACAACAGGTAGCAAAAATGGAAAACCTAACATGGTGGGACAAGGTTTTTATTTTTTATCTTCTTTGCATGCATGGTAGTGGTTGTAGGCTTGCATTTATATTTCTTGAATACTTTTAAAAAATATACTGAATGGATTCATACCCCGAAAAGATGTTTAAATCGCTATATATTTTAGGAAATTTGATGTCTCACTCGAAAGTGGTCCCAGAATTAATGTAAGGAAGGTAGATACAAAGGATACGAAACAGTTTCATGACAAATGAAAGTACATCACAAGATTTGCTTAAAATGACCTTTCAGTTTTTAAATACTGTTCAACATGGTGTTCTAAGTTCATGATTGAGGGTGCTAGAAATGGGGGTGTCTTGTTTGAATTTCATTGCAGATGTGCCTTTTGCCGTTAACTCATTGAGGGTTCATTATTTGTTTCTGTAGACCTTTCATTTCAGATCACCTCACAGGAGTCAAATCTTGTGACTTTGGCAGCCATAATACTTATGAAATGACTAAAGACTGGAGGCAGGTGCACAGGTATACTGCATAGGGACTGTACTGTCATCGCTTGAGCATGTTAAAAACTGCAGGTAGGTACAGCCTGACCATGACAACTGCCTCACTACGGCACAATTTACAAGCATCATAAATTATACTATGTCCAATGAGAGAATAAAGTACCGTAAACAAAACACCAGTTTGTATCACTCTGCATCCGTGTGCATTTGGAATGACAGTACCGTTACTGCTTCGTTTAGTATAATATTGTGACTTTGTGGGTTCGTGAAATGAAAAGTCCAATTTCTCCACTCAAAAATGTTCTTTATTTCCACCGACTTACAGTTTAACACTTGCCAATTACACAGAATTATGTGCTGCACACAATTACAATTCACCAGTTCGTCCGTTACAATTTCCTTGTACTCGCGATTACGTAAACTCCGATGCACGCACAGTCTTCTCGTTCATTAACACGTCCTTCGCTAGCACGTCAAAAACTGACTGACTCACTCCTAATTGAAGTCCCTTTTATAGGAATATCCTGCTATTCTAGAAGTCTCTGGTTTTCCGCAAATTACCCGAACGTTCCATAGGAGAGGAGAAGGGGAGAGAAACTTCGAGGGACAACTGACATTTCCCTCAGTTAGTGACAGAGACCGATGAGTGGGCGTGGCCCAGTGCCTAGGGTCCCTCCCAACTGTCGCCTGTCCGTCCCTTCCCTAATTGGACGACACTGCTCCCTCCTCAAAGCTGGTCGTCCCGAACAGCACCATCGTAGCGTGCAAGACGATCCAGGTGTACCACCAACATCTTTCCTCGGGGAACCTTCTGGATGCGGTAGACCACGTCGTTGATCCTCTTCACAACCCGGTACGGTCCTTGCCATGGCTGCTGGAGCTTCGGGCAGCGTCCCTTGGTCCGGGTAGGACGGTACAACCAGACCAGGTCACCTTGCTGGAACCCTTGGCTGTTGGCTTGCCTGTCATACCTGGTCTTCATGCGGTCGCTCGCCTTCTGGATGTTCTGGCGAGCCATCTCGTGCATGTTGTGGAGATGGTCCACCAAGTTCTCCACATACTCGGTCGCTGGCTGTTTCGCTTCCGGAGGGCTTCCAAAAGCCAGGTCACAAGGGAGGCGTAACTCTCGGCCGAACATTAAGCTGGCTGGCATCATCCCAGTTGTGTCGTGTGTAGACGAGCGATAGGCCAGCAAGAACAGTGGCATCTTGACGTCCCAGTCTCGCTGATGGCTGGCCACGACTTTCCTCAGGTGTTCCTCTAAGGTCTTGATGTACCTTTCGACCATGCCGTCCGATTGGGGATGTAGAGGCGTAGTGCGAGTCTTGTTCACCCCAAGCCTTTGTAATGCCTCCTTCATTAGGTTGGACTCAAAGTTGGTACCCTGGTCACTGTGTAGCTCTAACGGCACCCCAAATCGACAGAACACTTGCTCCACGAGGCAGTCTGTGATTGTCTTTGCCTCTTGGTTTGGGATGGCATACACCTCCGGCCACTTGGTGAAGTAGTCCACGACCACCATTAGGTACTTGTTGCCTCGTTCGGAAACTGGGAACGGTCCAGCAATGTCAACGGCGAGCCGTTCGAATGGCGCTCCGACGTTGTACTGCTGCATGCGACCCCGGCTCCTAGTCTGGGGGCCGCGACTCGCCGCGCACACGTGGCACTGACGGCACCATCTCTCAGCATCTGCTCGGAGCCTCAGCCAGTAGTAGCGCTGCCGTAGTTTGTCAATCGTTCGGTTCGCTCCCAGGTGTCCTCCCGAAGTACCGGCGTGTACTTCCTCCAGGACTTCCGGGACCTTACTCCGGGGAAGTACCAACTGCTCTCTCTGCGTCTTCCCATCGGGTGATTCCCATACCCGGAACAGCACGCCCTCTCTGATCTTCAACGAGTCCCATTGGGCCCAGTACGACTTGTAGGTGGCGCTCCTTGGTGCGATATCCTCCCAGGTTGGTCTTGTCCCTGCCTCCACTTCCCTCAAGAGTGGCCCCAAGTCTGCGTCCGCCAGCTGCTCCCTCCTCAGGCCTGCGCTATCCCAACCATCCGCAGGCACTGCCACAACTACTCGGACTGCTGCGGCACGCTCCTTCTCTTCCACTCTTGTGCACTGGCCGCACTCTTCTGGACAGGGTCTTCGGGACATGGCGTCTGCGTTACCGTGGCTCTTCCCTCTACGATGTTCCGAGGTGAAGTCGTACTCCTGCAACCTCTGGACCCAACGTGCTGTCTGGCCTTCCAGGTTCTTAAAGCTCAATAGCCAGGTTAGGGCGGAATGGTCAGTCCTCAGGTGGAATGGCTGACCGTACAGGTACTTGTGGAAGTGCTCCAAGGTCTTTACTACCGCCAATAATTCTCGTCGGGTGACGCAGTAGTTCTTCTCTGCCTTGGATAGCGTCTTGCTGTAATAGGCTATCACCCGCTCATGGCCGTCCTGGATCTGCGATAGGACACCTCCAATGCAATGGTCGCTAGCGTCGGTGTCCACAATGAAGGCGCCACCCGGTTGTGGGAAACCCAAAATTGGAGCACTGCACAGGGTCTCCTTTAGGTGCTGGAAAGCGTTTTCGGCGTCCTTTGCCCACACATAAGGCCGGTGTTCCTCTGTCAGGCGGGTGAGTGGTTTTGCGATGTTGGAGAACCCCTTTATGAAGCGGCGGTAATAACTGCACAGCCCCAGGAAACTGCGCAACTCTTTCCTATCCTTTGGGCGAGGCCAATCTCTCACAGCCTGTGTCTTCTCCGGGTCTGTGGCCACTCCGGTTGCTGAGACTATGTGGCCTAAGTAGTTCACTTTCTTGCGGAAGAGCTGGCACTTCTTCGCGTTCAGCTTCAAGTTGGTCGCCTGCAGTCTCTGTAGCACCTTACTCAGATTCTCGAGGTGATCTTCAAAAGTCTTCCCGACGATGATGATGTCGTCCAGGTATAGCAGGCAGGCATCGTAAGTCAGCCCTCTCATCACTGACTCCATGAGGCGTTGGAAGGTAGCTGGTGCGTTGCAGAGGCCAAAGGGCATAACCGTGAACTGCCAAAGACCTTGGCCCGTCGAGAATGCGGTCTTCTCCTTGTCTCTCGGGTCTAGAGCTACCTGCCAGTATCCCGACTTCAGGTCCAGGGTCGAGAACCACTGTGCACCAGCTAGCGTGTCCAGGGTGTCGTCAATCCGGGGTAAGGGAAAGCAGTCCTTCCGGGTGACAGCGTTCAGCTTTCTGTAGTCTACGCAGAAGCGCAGCTCACCGTTCTTCTTCGTCACCAAGACTACAGGGGAACACCAAGGGCTTTCGGACTCTTCAATCACTCCCCTGGATCTCATGTCCTCCAGCATGTCTCGTACCGCCCCTTGCTTCGCCAGCGGAACGCGTCTATGTGGTTGCCGAATAGGCCGGGCGTCTCCGGTGTCGATGCGGTGAAGCACTTTGTCTGTGCGGCCGTAGTCACTATCGCCTTGGCTGAAGACGCGCTCGTATCGCCCCAGTAGTTGTCGAACCTGCTCCAGCTGTTCTGCGGTCAGGTGGTCGGCCGCCCTCTCCAGTAAGCATTCTAGCCGGGGCCCCAGGTGTTGCTTCGGCGCCGGCTCCTGTGTCTTGTCGATTGCTGTTACGCTCACTACGGGCTCGCACGTTCCCAACTCCGTCCCGGCCTGGACGTCGTGATCGGTGTCCGTTGGATTTAGCAGTCTCACTGGCACCTCCTCTCGGCACGGCAGCAATGCCCTGGCTACACACAGTCCGTGTACAGGCGTCTTCTGGTCCAGCATCATGTTCCTGGTTCTCTGGCCCTCAAGTCGCGCCGTCACCACCACCTCGCTTCTCGCGGGAACAACCACGTCTTCGTCCAAGACGACCCTGCACATTCCAAGGCGCTCTTCGGGTTGACGGAGTATAACCTCTTCTCCGTTAAGCCGCAGGACCTTCTTGCCGACGTCGACCGTCGCCTCATGGCTCCTGAGGGCATCCAGTCCCAGGATCACCTCCTCAGCCACCTTCGCGACGAACACCCACAGACGAACGGCACTCCGTCCCAAGTTCAGCTCCAGCAGGGCCTCCTTCTCCACAGGCAAGGTGTCACCCGATGCCGTGACAAGCTGGTATGGCCGGCTTGGCTTCCTTGTCGGCAAACCCTTCGCCACGTCAGGTCTGATGATGGTCACGGCCGCCCCGGTGTCCACCAGCACGCGGCACGGCTTTCCTCTTATCCAACCGTCCGCGATGAGGCTGTCATCCATACGCCGGCTGACGGCGCGCAGTGTCACTCGAGGGGATGGTGGTGATGGCGCCGACGTGCCCCTCTCCACGACGGCCCTTACTCGTTTTCCGGCTGCTCTTCCTGGCGTGGGCAGTCTCTCTGTAGGTGTCCGGGCTGTCCACACCCCCAACACAGGCCACTAGGTGTTCGCCGGCGTCCTTCAGCTGGTCTCCTGTCTCCGGCGTAGCGGACACTCCTCGTTCTCGACGTCGGAATAGATGTTACTTTGGCCGCCTCCATCCTTAATGCCGCTGTCAGCGCCTCGTGTATGGTTTTATATTCGCCGAGCATTAGGCGCTGACGAATCTCCATGTCCCGTACCCCGTCGACAAAATTGTAGGCGGCTTCCCGGGATACGAACTCCAGTGGCAGGTCAACCAAGGCCTTGCTAGCCAGCTGCTCGATGGCTATGGCGAACTCCTGCAGCGTCTCCCCCGGCTGCTGCGACCTTGCCTTTAGCTGGCTTCGGTATGCTGCGGCTAAGCGGTGGTTCCCGAAGCGATTCTCCAGGGCCTCTCAGATGTCCTTGGGCGCCGCCATCGTCTGCACCGCGTTTAGCACTTCCGCGGCCCGTCCCTGGAGGCTGGCTATTAACTGTGTGGCCTCCTCCTCCGGTGACCATCTGTGGTGCCTGGCCACTGTGTCGAACTGGCGGCGGAAGACCTCAAACGTTGACGCGCCGTCATACTTGGGAGGTTTGACGCGCGCAGATGTTGTGTCGCGTCCCGGCGCGTCGGCCTTCAAATCCTTCAGCTTCCTGCCGACGACGTCCTCCACCATGGCGTTCAGGGACTTGACGCTGCTGTCGGCCTTTCCCTCCAGGTTGTTAACGCGGTTAGCAAGGTCTTCGACGTCTTCCACCACGGCGTTCAGGGTCTTGGCGTTAGTGTCGGCTTTTTCCTCTAAATCATTAAGGCGGTCGTCTACTTGACCCATCCGCTTGCCCAGGTTCGTGACGTCATCCCTCATGCCGGCCAACTGTTCCTCAAATTTGGCGGCGAGGACCTCGTTCGCTGCCCTCATTTCCGTGGTCAATTCGCTCTTAATTTCTTCCATCTTCTCGGTGATGTTGCCGTTGGCCGTCTTCATTTCTGTCAGTTCCGCCTTCATTTCCATCATCTTCTCCAAAATTTTCTCCAATGCCGCGTCCATGGTTGTAATGTTCGGTGATGTTATCTTCCCGCTTCCTGACACCAATGTGACTTTGTGGGTTCGTGAAATGAAAAGTCCAATTTCTCCACTCAAAAATGTTCTTTATTTCCACCGACTTACAGTTTAACACTTGCCAATTACACAGAATTACGTGCTGCACACAATTACAATTCACCAGTTCGTCCGTTACAATTTCCTTGTACTCGCGATTACGTAAACTCCGATGCACGCACAGTCTTCTCGTTCATTAACACGTCCTTCGCTAGCACGTCAAAAACTGACTGACTCACTCCTAATTGAAGTCCCTTTTATAGGAATATCCTGCTATTCTAGAAGTCTCTGGTTTTCCGCAAATTACCCGAACGTTCCATAGGAGAGGAGAAGGGGAGAGAAACTTCGAGGGACAACTGACATTTCCCTCAGTTAGTGACAGAGACCGATGAGTGGGCGTGGCCCAGTGCCTAGGGTCCCTCCCAACTGTCGCCTGTCCGTCCCTTCCCTAATTGGGTGACAATATTAATATGTATTAATAATATGAATATGCATTTTCAACACAAAAAACATGTATTTATTCAAGCCAACGCTTAATTCATTAAGTATAATATTAATATAAATTTTGGACACTAAAGGCACATTTTTCGAGCTAAGTATCACACAGCACACTATTAATATCCATGAAAATTAACTGCTACTTACGTCAATTGCATTGCTCTAATCTGAGCTGGAAAATGGTTCAATACCCTCCAGGTTCGACATCTCCGTGTCAGTTGATTCATTCAAGTAACAGTAATGAGGTAGCAGTCTGAGTACAGTGTGACCCATAAATTTTGCCATTTCGTCAGTTACGTATTTTTCGCATTCTTTAGCACGAGGCTTGACATTTGCCAGCAATTCTGCCTTAACATGACCCTCGTGGAAAACTATAATTTTACTCTGTAGCCATGTTATGTTGTCACTTTTTTCCAAGATTTGTTTGTTATGCGTTCTAACCTCACACTGTGGTAGGGGGCATTGTCCATCACAGTGCTGTTTGGCTGTAATTTGGGGAGAATCTTTTCGAACCAGAATTTGAAAATGTCACCATTCATTTCTTCATAAATTTGGCATGTGGTCTCTTCTTGCCGGGAGTTGAAACTTCACCGAATGTGGCTTTTTTCTTGCGTGCACTATAAATGCTGGAAATCAACACACTGGTAAACTCAGATGTTAACTTCACCACTTCATCGATAGCAAGTTCTGGAAATTTTTCACACAACTTGTTAAATACATTCAATATTATCTTTTCAGCACTTCGTAAAGGCTTTCTGTGCGCATGTTTAACAGCACTCGCCAGTTCTGCCATGACTCACAACTGTGTGCGCAGCATGATTTACCTTAATTGCAAACTAACTTAACTATCTATTAGTATATGTTTTTTATAGTTGAAATATGCTTAGCTACAGGGCCAGCCATTAACATTTATCTTCACCTGTTTGTGACTTACTCTATTCAGTCATGGCCATCTATAACTCATATTAATTCAAAACAAAACTTTCATGATTCTAAAGATATTAAAATGAAACTTAAATTGATAAATTAAACACTGCTCTAGCACTTGATATATTAACAACTGTTTCAGGTTGGCCTTTTCCAAGATGTTCCTTATTGGTTTTCATTTTAAAATATTTATATTGTCAAATAAGTATTTTTTTTCTTTCTTTCCTTTCCTTTTTTCTTTCTTTGCCATGCAGAAACAATTTCAACAACCCACTCTTAAAAGATTTGACTATCGCTTAAAGCCTACTGTATTCCCTAATCTGTTGTATGTACAAAAAATATGTAATAAAACAATTTCTGCAAATGCTTATTTTTGTTCACATGAAGTTGGTGGAAGAGTATGTTTGTAAGAATAATTTGTATCTACAAGATTGAGTAGGGAGTAATGCATGAATGTATTACAGTAAAACCTGCCTTCAACGGATTCCTGCCTAAGCGGAATTCTGTCTTAAACGGAAATATTTCATGGTCCCATGAATTTGGGTATGAAAAATATGCTACATTCCCTTTATTAAATGGAAACTGTCTTACACCGACAACAGAAATCAAAGTACACATTTTAACAGAAAACTTTAGTTTTGGAATGCAGAGATTAGAAAATTTTCAGTCACCTAGCGAAAATGTACATTGTCTGCTCTAAGGACATGATGTTTCAGTTGAAACATAGACATATTGGTGCCACCTGACCTATCTAGGAAGGCAGTGTACTAATGATGGTATGAATACTGAGAAACCTGTCGCTGTAATCCTTTGCTGCATATTTAAGCATAACAGTACACCTCTAAATTTAAATGGGGGTGATGGTTTATTTCCTATAGTCGCCAGGCTTCGAAAACAAGAATTGTGCGAGATCTTAACACAAGAGTCAAAGTGATTTATGCTAGTGAAAGAGATAAAAATTGAGTGTAAAGCAGATCATGAAGGTGTTCAACACAGGTAAAACTCAAGTTTACGAGATTCTAAAGAATAAAATGGAAATTCTGAAGTGGTGGGAAAATTGTGCTAATTGGAAAATAAAGAGAACTTACGAAAGCTGAAAACCAGGACATTTTTGAAATAGTATGGGAGTGGTTTGTTAGTGTTTAAGAAAAAATCAACGCATATTGTGGGCTATGTTAAGAAATATGCTAAAAAGGTAGCTGAAAGACTGGACAAGGCTGATTTCAAAGCATGTAATGGATGGTTGGAGAGTTTCTGCATAAGATACATTTTAAGAACTTTGTGGTGAATCAAATGATGTTAACACTGAAAGCATCACCGCCTGTGGTGCCACATGTAGTAAATGCAGGCATTAAATACTACACACTGAAACCATTGCTGATTGAATTGCAAAATTACCTTCAATAATAGAAGGATACAAATCTGAAAATGTAGCGAAGGGGATGAAAGATTATTCTTCTGTGTGTTTCTGATTAAGTCATTGCGTTTAAAAGGTGTGAAATGTTCAGGAGGAAAATTGTCCAAGGAAAGATGGACATTTTCCTATATGGTTTTATGTCAGGGAAATGGAAAAACACCTGTATTTAACGAAAATATGTCTTTAATGGAACTTTTTGAGCGTCCTGTTCTGCTGAAGACAGGTTTTATTGTAAATAAGACTTTTGCAGTATTTGACAGTTCTTACCAACAAATCATTACATAACTTTCCGCTGTCTTAAAGAAACCGCTAGTTTTTAAAAAAAAATTCATCCTAATTTATGTGCTGCCTTTGAGGTCATGGTTCATATGGCTGCTTTTTACCTTTGCAGCAATTGCTCATTACTAATCATGTTCAGTTCACAGTTGAGTGGTACTAGATTGAGTGTTCCATTAAATTCACACACGTGTTCACACTCTCATTCATACTTTGAGACTCAAGGAAGAATGGCAATAATCAAGGCTAAGGAAACGTTCCCAACTTCAAACTTGCAGATAGTCATGACAACATGCAGAAGCTCTGATGACACACTTCAGTGATTGTGGAATACAGTGTTATCAGGTCAATTGTTTCATGTAATGGATTTCTTGTATCAAATTTGATCACATTCAACAAATATGCCAATTTCTGGGTACCTTTTCGAGTGGAACATCCCATATTTTTAAGAACTGCAAAACTTGTAGTTAATATATTATTACTCGACTCCCTTCATTATAATAACAGATTTCATTAGCTATACATTAGGAAGAGAAATGTAAATTTGATATACAGAGGGTCTTTGTTTTAACTTAATTCAGAGCTTTATGTAAGGTATAAATATATCTTTCTCACTTCTTTTACACATAGATAAAGAATTTTATTTAAAAAAGAAAGTTAAATGAGATTTCTGAAAAAGTATGATAAAGCAGTGATTTTCTCATAAGTTTTGTTTTTGTTGTTACTCCTGTATGTTTGTATGTGTATTTTAATCCTTGGCTTTTTACAAAAATTTTCTTATGAAAATAAAACAAAACAAGCTGCAATTTTCCAAATAAATCTCATAAATGTTTTGCCATACACTAAACTAAGCAGTGTATTACGCTAGTAAATTGGTATGTACCATATTGGCCTAAAACTAAGCTGCCTCTGCTTACCATTATGTAAACAAATTTTCCTAATAGTTAGTATAAGAATCACGTAACAAACACCAATGTTCACTGTCATCACTGCCAGTTTTCACTTCATCAATATCACCTCACTATTTTCTTTATTCTCCTCCCTTTCTTCATCCTCCTCCCACAATACGTTATTCTCGGTGGCATCCAGCACATTTGATATGCAGCACTTGAACTTCTTGATGATGGACTTTGATAATATGGTGGACCATGAAGCAAGAATCCACTGGCACAAAAGGGTAACTGAAGACTTCTTAATCTTAGCAGATGGTGTAAGGATATGATCTGCTTCCAGGAGCCAATCTGAATACCGTTTGTGGAGAATAGTCTTTGAAAAATTTGTTTACTGCAACATCTAGCACCTGCAGTTTTGAAGTCATGCCTCTCTGTATTATTATAAGATCTGTATTTTGTAGAGCAAGTTTTATCTTCACTCAGTACCTAGATGTCCCTTAAAAGCATCCAAAACCAGCATGGCTCGCTCAGCAAGCTGTGCTCCTGGTCTGCAATTCTATACAATAGTCAGCCAGTCAACCATCAGCTCAGTTGTCGTCCAATCTTTTTCTTGGCAACGAATCGCTATACTCTCAGGAAAATTTTCCTTAGGTATGGTTTTTCACTTGAAAATCGCATAAGGGGGTAACTTTCTCCCATCAGTCTTAACAGCTAACATCACTGTTATTCTACCATTCTTGTTACTGTTTCCTCTTAATAGGATACTCTTCACCCCTTTCATGTCTACTGTGTATTCAGCATGTCAAAATATACAGGTGTTTTGTCTGCTTTGCCGATCTGATAAAGTAATTGCATAATTGGCGTAATGCATTTGAA
This sequence comes from Mantis religiosa, assembly GCA_030765055.1. Lineage (NCBI taxonomy): Eukaryota > Metazoa > Arthropoda > Insecta > Mantodea > Mantidae > Mantis > Mantis religiosa. The sequence continues at coordinate 17,426,889 of CM060958.1, forward strand.
TGACATTACTGCTGGAAGTTACTCAGTTTCTCCTCAAAATCTGCTGGCATCCTTTGTGCCAGTGTAATATTTCATTGAAGAGCAAGGCCATTTCTTATTCTCATACACCAACAGCACCAATCCATACTCACATGGAATTCCATTTGTGGTATGTCTGAGACTTTTGTAATTTCCATGGCTTTCAGTTGGATCTTGTGAGATAGGCATATCATCTTTCCTGTTAGTATCTAACTCCTTACTGAATTCAAGCTTACAAAACAATACACAATTTTAAAGCAAAAACGAAAGTTTGCATTGTTGCATCATGAAATTCAGCCAGTTTAACAGACGCTAGCTGTATTGTTGCAATTAGGTACACATAGGTAGATTTAAAACACTAAAATTGTAGGTAGCAAATATAAGCTGCATCCTTATTTTTTCTATTAAAAAGTGAATAAAATGTACTGCTTATTTTCAGGTCAATACAATAAATGAATTTGAGCGTGACAATAAATCTGCATTTTTGTGTTTGAAACATTGAGAAATTTTAATTCTTTTTTTTTTTCAAACCTGAGAATGTGCTCTTACATAACAAGAACATAATTTTGAGGTTCTTATAACTGCCTTCTTTACATGAATCCCAGTGACCTCAATGAATAAATTATAATTGTGAAAACTGAAATCTGTATTTGAGTTTGGTAAAAATATGGATTATGTTTATTTTTGTCCAAAAATGCAATTTTAACATATATTTGTACCTTATGGCATTGTTGTAAATATTCAGAAATATATGTGGATAGCTGACACAATTTAAAATACAAGAGATGCAAGTTAAAGCCAAATGTAGTTTGTAAGACCAATATTTCCAGTCCACATTGTCTAGTAGATTACAGCAGAGAAGTTTTATTTAAGAATCTTTCTGAATATAGCTCTATATTCAAAATACTCCACCAAACAATAAATTTATAGGGTTGTTTTTCTAATAGAAAACCAACACCTTGTGCTATTTAAGAATTTCTGTGTCAATACAGGATTATTTATAAGTCTCTTCAGGGTTAGAAGCATTGATAAATGCAATAACTATGGCAGATAAAGCAAAATTACTCGCACTGCCAAATGCAGAATCTATATTAAGCATATGCCTAATAAAAGAAAGAAATTGAAGTCATTAACAGTTAAATATAATTCACTTGACTATTATGTGTTTCAAATGGGAAGTGTTCTCGCCTGCAGCAAATCAGATGCGTTAGAGCCTTATCCGTTGCCACCTCGTTATCCCCACTTTTCTATATTTCCCTCTCTCTCGCACACTTGCGAGTCTTCTTGGTGTTAGACGTAAGGGAACGCAAACTGAATTTTCCAAAGTTTTATATTAATGCAGTTGTTGAAGTCACAATTGCAACATGAATATTAATATACTATGCAAATGTTTTAAATATTTAGTTTAAAGTTAATTATAGTTTATGAATTACTTATTTTTCTAATCCAACGAAATTACCAGTGGTGCATCCATATAGCGGTAAAAGTTACTTACATTAAGAGATAATTTGTCATTGTCGTCAACGTCTGAGTACTGCAAATTTATGATGATAGGTTGCAAAATCTCGTTACGTGCTATTTCTTTCCAAAAGTCGTCGTCTTGTAGTTTATCTGATGTCTCACACAGTTTTCCTAGTCTTGTTATGTTCCTTGTCAATTTCTTCATGAATAAGTTGTTCAACGTCAAGTCAGTTTAAAAAAATTATTTCTGTTTGCAACATAATTTAAGCCCACATTAACTGTATTGGATTGTTCTAGCAGTAGTAAGGGGGGAAGGTGGATCGTGTCTCATTGATCCAGCTGATACACTTTTTCATGGAAGAGTAACTGAATAATACTGCTTTGAACTCTAGAGTAAATAGAGATCAGGAACCATTCATAAACAAAGATATAATGTGACTAGACACATTCTGCCAGACTAGCAAGAAGTGTATTGTTTCCTCTCATTGAATTTAACAAATACCTTGGCTTATTCAAAGTACATATTTCTTTTACCACATCATATCAGATGTTTACGCTTCAGTTCTGAGCAATTTCAAATATATGTTCATGCATACATGCCAACCACTAATGATATTCATTACAGTGCTTACGTTGCAATGCATTGTTTTAATATAATGGTATCTACTTTATTTGTATTAGGAAAACGATTTGAGCTAAAAATATGGGGTTTTTACGGTTATGTTACATACATTACTCTCTCCGTCCTCATGGATCAGTTTTTGCAAAATCTGAATTTTTGTCTTAGTGCGAATAGTACTTATTAGAAATTGATTAGTTTGTCGCTCATCACACACCATTTAGGGGGAATGCAATACGACAACACCACAGGACTCCGATTGGTTGCTGACCTAGTAGCGCTCAATGACAAACACCTTCCCATTTGAAACACATAATAAACTTACTAATCTCTGTTTCATATAACCTTGCCCGGCTGAAATGTATCACTCCGCGTTCAACAACCTTCCCCCTCGCCCTAATTGGCTAATGCTTTCGCGTCATACGCCATAGGCGGTGCCTTCCTGTCACATTTTGTAATAATTGCCGGGAAGATAAATAAAATCATACAAAAATCATACAAATAAGAATATGACGGCATGCAGAAATACAAGTTTATAATGAACTGAGCAAATTGAAACAGAATGGCTGAGCAATGAAACTGAAAGAGTTTATAATGAAAGGCCTTTGGCCTTTTCCACTGGGATTTTTTAAACCAGCACACATACCTTTCAAAATTGCTTGTCTTTCAGTCTTAAAAGTCGTGTCACACCATACTTTACTTTTCGTGTGTTCGTGTATATTTAGCGATTTGTATCTCGGTGCAGTGTGGTTGTCAAATAGCGTCTTCGCCACACAGCAATATCACCTCTGTCTTTTAGCACATTTTTCTTGCCTCTTTTTTCATTCACAAATCCCAGCTGTATAAGCAATCTGCTGAAATTTGGTAAATCTGCATCCTCATTTACAGCAGACGAAATGTTACTTATGTTAGGGAGTTCGTTTCTAAAGAAAAACTACATACATGAAGACGCACAACACTTTTCACGTATTTTTTCCGAGCACGCACTTTTGTTTATTCCTGCTTTTGCCTGGAGTGATAAGTTTTCCTGTTTCCTCAATTTCATGTCGCGATGTTCTTACGGATCTAACACTCACACCTGTAACTTCAGAGCTCAGCTGTTCGACTTCTCTCACTGACAAAGACGGATTCTTCTCTGTGAGTGCATTAAACACATGCAACACAATTCTTTTTTCGCCTGTTTGTAAATAATTATCCTTGCGATACTTAAGCGAAAAACTGGCGGTAGACTCTGCCATTATACATATAATACATGCGCAATAAACGATCAATAAAATAATTTAGCTCCCGCACTTTCGAATGGCGATGCATGACTAATCCAGTTCAAAACAAGGTCAGTGATAAAAGTCTTATAAACAAATGTCACCACTACCGCTAAATCACATGCTATCGTGCCATGTGCTTGAGAGCAAAGGAACCTCCTCTTTACTTTGTTTAAGAATTAACATGCATTTCAGATAAATCAACTCTGTTGCGTAATATATTTAATTAAAACAGTTACGAAAATATAAATTTGACAATTCTCTTCCAACATATAATGATATATCACCATGTTAAATAACGAACTAATTTTTACCGCAGGACAGTCATTACCACAACAGCAACCAATGAGAGGTGATTAGGTCACGTGACCGTTAAGAGATACTGGGCAAGCTTACGTGAAACAAGGTATAAAATTAGGCAATTGAGTCAACCTTGTATATACTTTTCTCCACTTACAAGTATTTTGATGAAGACTAGTTTCTGGGAACCTCTTCCCTATCGTCAGTTCTGTGGTTAACTAGTCAACTGACGATAGGGAAGAGGTACCCAGAAACTAGTCTTCATCAAAAAACTTGTAAGTGGAGAACAGTATATATAAGTTTGACTCACTTGCCTATTTTTAGTAACAATGGCACTCCACTTTCTGAAATACTTCTTTTTATTCTATATACATAATAAACGTGCTTATCTTGGATATTTGTGTTAAAACTGATTAGTTTTATAAATACATTATAAGTTTAGCCTTAAAACTTAAGGTCCTTAACACTTTCTATGACTTAATAGCAATGTATGCTCTTTTTTAAAACTTTTTTTAGGTAGTTTTAAAGTTTGCTACTTGTCACCCCACACATGACAGAGCATTAATTTGTTGTATTGTAATTTTATTTATAGTAATGTGAGACTTCAACTAACTAGAGATTAAAACCTGAGTGTACCACATTAAATATATAATGCTGTGGTAGACAAAGCTTATCCATGACATCTGATGAATGACATTAAAGAAAAAGAAAATAGCAATTACATGTATTCTATCTGGCAGCATGGGTGATTCATATATGCATATTTCATAGCAATGCTTGGGCAGATTAACAGTTCAAGCCTCCTCACACATCTTAGACCCCCCTTGTATTCTTCTAATCATCAGATTATACCATAGTTATTGTACAACTTCCAGCTCTGAAAAAACTGAGAAATCCTATATCTGATGCCTTAAGACCAAGTGCAGTATTTTTAATCAAAGATTGTAGTGAGAGTGAGGATTTAAAGATTATGAAAAATCAAGGAAAATATCTACAAAGAAGCAAAAATATAAAACAGATCTGTAATCATGTTTGCTAACTTTTCAATCAGAAGTAATAGTTACCTTTTTGTGAAACCAGTCTATTTAATTTTAATCTCATTTTCTGCTGTCTGTTTGAAAAGTATGCATGAAAAAGCAGTCCTTATGCTTCTAAGCATGGATGGCATATTTTGTACTAGGACAGGTAGTTTTGGTGCACGTACAGTGCAGTTAATCACTACAAAACACTAAAGCTACTATTTAACAGATTAATGTAAAATAATATCTACTTATATATAACCTTGGTGTTAACCATTTAATTGGCCTGCTATTGCAGCTTGTGCTTTAAATTAGGTTTTTATATTATTCATTTACTTACATAGAAGGTTTCAATGAGCATATTGCTGTAGGTAGGAACTCCCAAGGCTGGTTCACAATTTCCCAGGAACTAAAACAGGATTTCATATCAATAGTAAAGTATAATTATTAGATTATAGATGAGTCGTATTTATTACACATCAGATTCACCTACGTACCTATATTGAGGACATGTTTCGCGAACTATCGTTCACATCATCGGCTCTAATGCAACTAAAACTTGATCCAGTGGTGCGGGTAGTTCTGGAGTTGCTGCTGCCATCTGTTGATTTTCTGATGAATTTAAATGTGTGGCTGTCATATGGGAGAGAATATACATAGAAAAACACAAGAACCAACTAATGAACTTTGAAATCCTGCCAGAAGACAACCCCACATTTAAATTCATCACAAAATCAACAGATGGCAGCAGCAACTCCAGAACTACCCACACCACTGGATCAAGCTTCAGTCGCATTAGAACTAACGATGCAAACGATAGTTTGTGAAACAAATCCTCAATATAGGTACGTAAGTGAAGCTGATGTGTAATAAATACAACTCACCTATAATTTAATAATTATTTCGCTTCACTATGGTGTTACAATACAGTTAAATTTCGATACAGTAAAGTAAAAGTTGATATTGTGCATTGATACATCAGTGATTCAGTTCAGCCAAAACAATCCAGTAATGAAGTGTAGTGTAAAAATAATCAATGTTCAAGTAATGTGAATAATGTCACTGTTTAAAAGCTTTTAGTTATTAGCAGTTTACTCTTTATTTTTCAGGATATTTCAATAAAGCAGAGGTGATATAAAACCTAACTCTTTAAGGAAGTGCATAAGAATGTCTCTTTGCATTTTTAATTCTACTTTAATTTACAGAATAGAGTTCATTTTGCCTATATGCATGATAAAAAGAAATAAATTTTATTGTCACAGCGACAGCGAATACCTACTGTAAAGGAATTGTGTCAGCCCATTCCACTGCTTTTATTGTTTGCCATGAGAGTAGTCAAAAATGAGAACATTTCTGGACAGCCACTGGCAATATTATGGGGAAGCACTTGTCTCATTGTTGTACCATAGTGGATGTTCCATTCTTTCAATTCAAAAGATTTCAGTTTCAGAACATTTCTTCTGTGACCAGTAGGTTATAAAAGGGGGTACAAAAGGCAGCCTTAAGGAATTATTATGTCTTGACCAATAAATATGGGAGTTGTGAATCAGTTGGCTGGAACAGTTGTGCAGTTGTGACTTAGTCGGCCAGACAGAACAGCATGAACAGCCAGATTTTTTGAAAACTGTCAGCAAGCATATCAGTGTAAAGGTGAGTATTGGTTTGCGACCAGTGAGCTTTCAGAAGTGACAGGCAGTTCAAGTTGGTGTGTGCAACAGAGAGAGAGAAATGTTAAACTGATATGCTTGCTCTGTTTATGTATTTGTAAAAACTGAAAGTGATCATAAGTATTAAGCTAACAATTCTAGTGATAAAGTGAGTTTAGTATCACGTTGTGTAGTTATTTTGTTACATTGGTGTTGGGAGTGGGATAAGCCAAGATGGAGGAAATACTTCAGAAATTATTTGCCTACATGGAAGAAATGAAATCTGGAGTGCAGAAAATGGACTGGAAATGAATTTGGAATTGAAATCTGGCATACAGACAAAATTGTACATGACATAATGAAGTTAATTCCTCAGTGGAAGAAATTAAGAAAAAAACTAAGGGAAATAAATATCGACCAGTATGGATGAGATGGAATCAAAAATGGAATTCAGAATGGAAAAGTTGAACGAAAAAATTAAGACAGAAGAGTGAAATTACTACAGTGAACTCCGTGATGGAAGAGATGAAACATGTAAAGTAAAAAATGAAAAATATCAAGGAAGAAATACAGTAATTCCTCCTAGTTGAAACTGACGTTATGAAGTAGTCAGTGAACAGCTAACACTTGTGAAAAATATGGAAGATCTGACCACTGCATTAACGCTCTTGAGGAAGTCAGGGAACAGTTTAGCATACTGGAAGGAAATGTGGATGGCATTGCTATGGAGCTGAATGCCATGAACAAAAGCATGCCACAAGACTCAAGAACTTAAAGGTCATTAAGGCCATGACCCAACATAACTCACATGTCGAGCCACCCAAGTATGACAACATGCCAACTTTTGAAGTATTCCACCAATGATTTCTGGTCAACAGAAGACAAAGCTGCACAGTTGAATGCTAAGTTCATGCAAGACATTGATAGTGTCCGGAGACATCTGGGATGCCCTCGAGAATTGTTTTGGAAACTATGGTCTATCCAAAACCTATTGAGGCTGAAACAGCCAGGTGAGATGCTGTAGGGGTTTTTAGTAAAGCTCTAGCGGTATTTCCGATCAGTCTGGTATCCCAGGAAGCTGCATACTCCTACATTGAGGAGTTGCACAATGCCAAGATACGAGAGCTCTTAATGCTCTGCAAGTATAAGACACCTATGAAGCTCAGACGGCTGTGTTGAGGATGGAGGTAGCCAAGAAAATAACTCCTCCTCCCTTTAAGATAAGGAGTATTTGGCATGTCGGGATGGAAGAATGCCCAAACACCTTGACCCTAGGAGGTGTGGCTAGCAACAGGCTGCCCACGCCAAGTCATAGAGTTGGCAATGTCATTGGGTGGATGGGATAGCGCAAGCCTGAGGAGGGAACAGATAGCGTCTGAGGTAACCCTTTCCCCATCTTGGAAAATGGGAGTGTTTGACACAATGGAGATGGAGAGTCAACTCAGGAGCAATTGTAAAGACGCCCCCTTTTTTAATGCCCTCTAATGTTAAGTCATATCGGACAATGAATGAAATGAAGTAATGCACAAATGAGTCCAAGGTTCACAGAGCTTAGTTACCTGACATTTTTCGTTCAGGATAAGGGAAAACCCTGGAAAAAACTTGATCCAGATAACTCAACCACCAAGATTCGAACTCTAGACCTTTTGAATGTTAGGTAACATGCTACCACCACACAAAAAAAAAATAGTGAAGAAACTTCTGATGGACTGGGTGGCCTCCTGTCATTTTTCTTATTGGGAAGAGATGAGTTTCACTTGGTTACATGTTTTGTCAATGCAATTTTACACACTTGTCACATTTTTGGGGAATGCCCTACCCAGGTTTGTCCACTGTGTAGTGGTACTCTCTCGGTCAATCATATATTACTTGAGTATGTTACCCTTGTACATATTCAGGAGTGTCTGTAGTTGCCAGTTACTTTGCAAGGATCCAGGCAAAATAAGACTGATTAAGGGAAGGGGGTTTAACTTTTTGTTAAGGGCCAACTTTCAACTTGGAATTTGGTGGAATATGCATAAGGTTTTTATACTTTTTGGCCTTCTTATTTATTTGTCATTTCAAATTTATCTCTGGCTTTTGCCGTGATTGTGTTTGTTTGCCTAATGTGTGACTAGCTAGTATTTTTGTTTGGTAGTAATCCTTATTAAATTTAAAGGGAGTCAATGACACTAAACAACACTTTTAAATTATTCCGGAACGTGTTTCAGAGACTTTGCCTCCATCCTCAAATGGCCATTGACTGGTTCTCATTGGTGTAGTTGACGATATTTTGTCATAGGTCTCCTCTGGTGGCGCTTCAGGGAACTTGCTGAACAAATCTTTCTGGGGGATGTCGAAATTGAATACTTTGTCTCTATTTTTTGAAATGAAGATTTGTTCCCATGTGGATAGTTCTTGTTTATCTGATGTATGTTTTAGTAGTTTTGATTCTGGATTTATGTTGTGGTTTTTTCTCCAAAGATGCGTGGCAACTGCTGATTTTTCTAATTGTTTATATTTTATATTTCTAAAGTGTTCCTTTGCTCTTGTTTCTAAATTTCTTTCGATTTTTCCAATATAAATTTGATTACAGTCACTGCATTCAATTTGATATATACCAGATTGTTTGTTAGATGGAATGGCATCTTTGATGTTTGAGCAAATGAGGTTTTTTTTTTAAGGAGAAATGGTTGACTGGTGCTAGTTTAATGTTTTTTTTTTTTTTTTTTGAAAATTTTTTTTTGAATTTATCCAAGGCCCATGGATGGTAAGTGAATTTTTTGAAAATCATATTAGTTTCTGTAGCTGAGAGAGTTGTGGTTTCCTTTATTAGCTTCTTCTTTTTTGCTAAGTTCACTTTTTGTCTACTAATGATTTGGGAAAGTCATTTTTTTGTGCTATTTCAATAATTATATTGTATTCTGTTTTGTATTCTTCTGCTGTGAGAGGGATGTTGAGCAGTCTGTGTGCTAAACTATTAAAGATTGCCTGTTTGTGGGATCTTGGGTTGTAGCCATTAGCTTTTATGTAGTTGTCTGTTTGTGTTGGTTTTCTGTAAATGCCAAAGTTTAGTGCTATTAATCGACTCCCTTTAAATTTATTTTTTTGTAACAACACTGTTTTCAACACTTCCAAGAAAGGAATAGTAATCCTTATCTCTGGACTTTCCTATGTTTTTTTTTTTTTAAAGTGCACAATGACCTTGTAGTTGAGCGCCCTTAAACATACATTTATTGAAAAGTGATGTCTGTATTGTATATAGTATACTATGTTACTACACAACCATTACAGCCATGTGTATGATGTGAGATATAGCCATTCCAGGTTTAGTAACTCCAAATTCCAATGCAGAGTAAAGTCTGGTAGAAATCATCTGGGCAGTCTTATTATATTAGATTTTATTTTTGAGTTGGAATTGCAACATTAGGAAACATCACTAAGAGGTAAGTTTTAATGAAAACATTTGGAGACTTGTCATATTATCAGCATTGTCCATCTCATGCAGTATTTTCTGGGATGGCTTTGGAAGAGTTTGGCTTCATTGTGATTGGCGCTTGTTTTATGCATTTTCAAAGTTCAGTATGCTTTGGTTTTTCACAATGTAGATTTTCCCCCAAATCTCCAATTGTGTTGCATCTCTTGCAGATTTTACAAGCAGATATTTTGTGTTATTTCTTGGTTGGTTGACCAAATATGGTGAGAATGGCAGATTATCCATTTGTTTATACTTAATTGTCCATTGAGTACCTTGAATCTTGTTTTTTGATATCTTTTGGAAAAGAACAAAGTCGAGTTTGTTGCATAATGGTGTTTTTGCTGTTTGTCATTTCCTTGTTAGTGTCTGTGTGGAATAAGAAGTCACATATTTCTAGGAAGAGAAAGCAGTACTCACCCTCTCACTCACACGCAATATTGTGATGAACCTTTAAGGGCAAAGTTGGAAGAGAGTTTTCTCCAGGAATCTGCACACTTGAAGCAGTGGCAGAAGAAAACTGAGTAACATCGCTTTTCCATTGTAGTGAATGGGTGGTAGCTTAGGTCATCCCTCCACTATTTCTCTTGCTTTCTGACAACTTAACCCAAACAAGACTCAAGTGTGGTCAGTCAAAGTAACTCGCTTCCAGGAAATTCAAACTAATCATTGACATGCTGATTATGGAGACATCTCTGAAAGATATTCTAGGTGGAAGTATGGTGAGTGAAAATGGGGTCGTTAGTCCACTTACTGTTTCAATATGTTAAAAAATGTCACTATTTATAATCTGTTCCAATAGTTCACTGCTATATAATATCAGTTTTTATTATATTATCAACTTTCAAGTATTATGCTTTCTATGCTTAGCTGTATTATGTGGTTCTTTGGAAAAACTACTAACATTATCTGCATGAAAGTTGATAAAACGTTTAAATAACATGTGATTTTATTTTTATAAGGTTGAGAGTTACAATTTAAATGTTAATTACCCAAGAATGTGAGTTGTGCAAAGTGGTTATCAATTAAGGTTGATATATTAAATTAGATTATTTTCGGCTAAGACAACCTAAAGCTCTAAATATTTCAATTTCTTTGTGTGTGCATAAATCATTATCAATTTTCCAGGCCTAAGTTTCTTAATTTGTGTCGGAACTTGTTTTTCATTCCCTGAGTATCATTATTTTCTTCATAATTTATTGTAATTAATTGGTTCTGTTTAGATTGTGTTTGTTCTTTCCTATACTTTTATTCTGACAGTGAAGTAAGTACTTTTAGTTTGACCAAATAAGTTTAGTTTGAGTATATTTGTTTTCCTTTTGATTTATTTTGTATTTTTATTTTTTTGTGGGTGTTTCAGTGAGTCCCATGTGGGTTTCTCACTGAAACGGCATGCATTTGATTTCAGGGTCCACCAGGAATTTCTGTAGCATCAGGAAGCGGTGGTCCTGGACCAATGGTGTCCCCTCAGCAGGCCATGTTTATGCAGCAATCTGCAGGGCCCCGTGGCCCCCCTGGCTTTCCTACACAAGGTCCAGGTGGAGTACTTCAAGGTCCACTGGCCTATCTGGAGAAAACTACAAGCAATATAGGGATGCCAGAGGGACGTAGGTGACGGGGGCGGGGGAGGGGGCGGGGCAGAGGCAGGGGGAGAGGGCGCGGGAGAGGACGCGGAGCAATGGACTATGGGACTGCCCCCTAAACCCTCCCGCATGGTGGAAGCATCAAGTGTTGGGATTTGAGCCAGGCACTCTTCTTACTTATTTGTGAGGATTCAGTTTATTCTTCACATGCATCTCACATGGAAATACCCAAAGACTACTAGTTTTTGTAACAGTTTGCTGTTCAGAACTTGAGTTGTTTTCTGCTAATCTTAATTTTATTCTTTTACGTAGTGCTTGTTAATATAAATTAAACTAAAAGACAAATAATGTAAACAAATTAAATGTAAAATGATCTCTGTTGTGTGGTGTACTAACAGAGTTTCTAATAATTGTTTTATTTGTATTGATACACTGTTAAAATTGAGGCGCTGTTCTCACACTGAGATAATTGTATAATGGTTCTTGTTGACGGATAGCCTGTTGTCACTTTTTCTAAAAGTAGGAAGATGGAACTTCCTCACATTTCAAAACCTTAACATTGTTTCCAGCTCTTCTCATTCAGAAGGATTCTGGTAATACATAAGGGTGATTTTCAGAAGTTCTGGTAAAGGAATGTGGTAAGTTATTTACATGGACAAAATTTAAATTTTAAAACCCTTGAATAATCACTGAACATTAGCATAAAAATTCCTAAAACAAGTATAGATGGCTCAGAATACTGAATTTGCTAAATTGATCATAACCTCAGTGATATGGAGATCAAAAACAGTTTCATTAAGCAAAGAAAGGATGCCCTAAATTAGAAATGCTACCTTATTCCAAAAAAAGAAGGTAAAACAATATTAAATTATAGATGAGTCATATTTATTACACATCAGCTTCACTTCTTCTTCTCTTCTCGAGTGGCGCTACAGCCCCTTCTGGGCCTTGGCCTCCTTCAGCAGGTGCCTCCATTCCTCTCTATTTTCAGCTCTCTTCCTCCACCCTCGTATTCCCAATATATGTTGTGTGTCTCTCTGTATGGCATCTTCCCATCTCATTCTCGGTCTTCCTACTGCTCTTGTGTTGTAGAATTTACCATTAAGGACTCTTTTTGGTATTCTTCCTTCTTCCATTCTTATTATATGACCTGCCCATCTCATCCTCCTGATTTTAATATCCTGAACAATATTTATATCTTTATATATGCTGTACAATTCTTCATTCCATCTTATACGCCATTACCCTCCTTCCTGTATTGGTCCATATATTTTCCTCAATCAGCTTCACTTACGTACCTATATTGAGGACATGTTTCGCGAACCATTGTCACATTAGAGCGATGATGCGAACGATGGTTTGCGAAACATGTCCTCAATATAGGTAGGTAAGTGAAGCTGATGTGTAATAAATGTGACTCATCTAAAATTTAATAATTGTTTTCTTTCACTGTGGTGTTCCAATACAGTTAAATTTCGATATAGGTAAAACAATGTTTTTTGGCTGCTGATATGCAGTATCTTGGAATTTGCAACTAGTCTCTCAGATACATAAAATATAATTGTCACAAACTTCACTTATCTTTTTAAGAAAATTGATGAAATTTCCACAGAATTCAAGAGATTAGTTTCGCAAATAAATCATTTGCATCTTTAGTAACTTTTTTTCCTCCCATTGTTACCATTGTTGCCACTGGTGTCATATTATTTTTGTATTTATTATTAAACTCTGAAAATGAAACAAACTGTAAAGACAGAATCGATTGACTATTTCAAAATTCATTAACTGATTTATATTATTTAAAATAAGTATTTTCTCTGAAACCATTAAATCTTATCAGATCTTTTAATTGCTTTAATAATTATGGATTTATTTCATGGATAAATGATGAAAAATGATTTGCCACGGTCTATTTATCAGCCTGTTTATACCTGATATTTCAGAAATGTTCATTCGTTCTGGTTTCTAAATTACGTTTGGTCCTTCCAATGTAAACCTGGTCATAATCTAAACAATAAGCCCCTCAAAATCCAACCTCTGCGGTCCTCGTCCCGAGGGGTGGGCAACAGGAAGTAGGGGACTGACTGATGGGGTGATGTACGGTGGGGACTTGGTGTACCCTACGACCGCTACGGCTGCCGAGAAGGCCCATCAGTAACCCCGAAAACTGGCAGAAGAGGCTCTGGTATTCTTCCCCAGGGACCTACTACGGTAGGTACGGGATTGGCGAACCCGGGGTCCCTAGCCACTCATCCTCATTTCATCCCCTTCACCTCCATCAACTGTGCCACGCTCTGCTACTGCTGATCAGTATGCATCACCTTCTTCCCCTTCTAGTTTTTTATTATAATTATTAGCACTTAAGGTCCTAGGTTTATAACTCCTGTCTCACCAGCAGGGATCTCTCCTATCTCCGTGGTTCTGTCCCACGGTTTTCAGCGCGGCTTCCGACATGTGTGCTCTCCGGAGGTCTCAAAAGTGAAGGTTGAGCGGACCCTTCGCACTGCCCCTATGTGTAGCCTTAGGTGCGGAGCCCGTCCACACCGTCAAGTACACCCACGTAGCTCCTTGAGGGCCCGGTCTGTGGTAATCTCCCGACGGCCGTGTTTGCCGTTGGGTTAGTATCACGGACCGGACGTGTTACCGCTGACGGAACCCCGGTGTAATCAACCACAAGTCCCCTGAATCCGCGTGTGCCCTTTATGCGCAGCGCGGCCTAAAGTGGGGAGCCACAGGTGGTTATTCCTGTGGTAGGGGCATAAAGCCGGGGTGTGCGTGGTGAACGGTTTACCCATACGGACAAGCAGTGGATATTGAAGGGTAGCTTTTCTGAGGTACAAATGAGATCGGTCATGGGTGGGGTCCCCATGACGGCACAGACCGTGAAGATTCGGTGTCTTTCTTTTTTAACCCCCGGATGGCAGGCTGACGCCGACGGTTCCGGATGGGGGTCTCTATCATGTCTCCGCGCAAAACCTCCTTCATTGACCCTTATTTATTGATGACCTTGGCATGCGATGGAAAAACGTTTAAGGATATTAGCCCATTCTACATAAAGCGTGAAATAGACAAAATCAGTGGCCCTGTCAAAAACGCTACGCGTCTCAGAGACGGCAACCTACTATTAGAGACCACAACTGCAGAGCAATCTAAAAAACTGCAAAAGGCGACTTTGTTGGGCTCCTACCCGATCCGGGTAGCCCCACACAAAACTCTTAACACCTGCAGAGGAGTAGTCACCACCTCCAGCCTAGATGGTCTAGCGAACGAAGAAATAGTAAGTTGCCTCTCTGATCAACTTGTTTGTCAGGCGTACCGCTTAACACGGAAACAAGATGGCAAGGAGTACCCACTACGTACGGTATTTCTAACTTTTGCTGGGACGAAGTTACCCGAATACATATATTGCGGCTATGAACGTGCTAGCGTCCGCCAGTATGTCCCGAACCCCATGCGCTGCTTCCAATGTCAGCGGTTCGGACATACTAAGGTCACATGTACCAATCCTGCTCTTTGTGAGCAATGTGGCCTACCGAAACACGACGATCCTAACTGCAGTCGAACACCTTGTTGTGTGAACTGTGGCGGTAGTCATCCCTCCAGCTCGCGACAGTGCCCAAGATTCATGGACGAAAAAAGCATACAGGAGCTACGTGTAAAGGAACGCCTGACTTTTCCAGAGGCACGACGGCGCTCTGAACAACTAAAGCCTGCTACCACTATTACTGGGTATGCATCAGCAGCTCGCCGTACTCCTAATACCACTGTTGCTGTTCAACACGTCCCTGTCGCCCACGCATCCACGCAGACTGACTTTCTAGCCTTTAAGCCCACGTCTCAGACTGTTTGTATATCCACCAGCACAGCCTCCGCTTCAACCGTACAGACTCCAGCCACCAAGCCATCAGCGGGTACCAACCACCCCGTAGTAAATGCAAAAAACCGCTCCCGACCACAACATAGATCGCGAAGTCGCTCGCCTTCTATTAGATCCCGGTCTCGTTCTACGAGCCGTAGGAGTTCTGACTCCCGATCATCAGCGGAGTCACAGGAGGCTAACGATTTTCGAATCGTAGGGCCCAAGTCAGCCAAGGCCAAGAAAAAGGTTAAAACGGCCCATTAAAATCTCTTTATGGAAATAATCCAGTGGAATGTCAATGGTTTTCGAGCTCGTGCTCAAGACCTACAACATTTAGTTTCTCAACGGTCACCATCAATTATTTGTCTCCAGGAAACCCACTTACATCCCAATCACTCGTTACACCTTCACTCTTTCTCTGCATTTAGAAGCGACTCTCTTGCAGGTATGCGTGCAAGCGGTGGCGTTGCTACCTTAGTGGCGTCTAACATCTCAGCCGCCAACGTTCCTCTCACCACACCATTGCAAGCTGTGGCCGTTCGGATACAGCTGGAGAGCATCAGTTTTACCATCTGTAACATGTACCTGCCGCCGCTCAGTATAGTTCCAGAGCGTGATCTTCAAGCTCTATTGGCTCAGCTCCCCTCACCACTACTCCTTGTGGGAGATTTGAATTCCAAGCACACGCTCTGGGGATCAGACACTGATGACGCCCGTGGATGCCTCCTCGTAGACGTCTTCGATAAGTCTGACCTGCTTCTGCTAAATACTGGTGACCCGACATTCCTATCATCCGCTTATGGTACACATTCCGTACTAGACCTTTCTTTCTGCAGTCCGTCATTAGTACCACTACTTGAGTGGTCAGTACTTTCCGACCTCTTTGGCAGTGATCATTACCCCATTAACATTCATTTTTCTGGCCGCCAATGTGTACCTTCTCGACATCCCTGCTGGATTATTTCCAAAGCTAACTGGGGAAAATTCCAATCCCTCATACACCTCATCGAGGATAGTTTCGACACCATCGATGAAATGGTCGAATATTTTACTTGCTCGATCCTGCTCGCAGCAGAATCCAGCATTCCTCGAGGTTCACCTACACCATGTCATATCCCTGTACCGTGGTGGTCCGAGGAATGCAGTTTGGCTGTCAAAGCACGCAAACGTGCTTTGCGCATTTTTCAGCGGCACCCGACGGAAGGGAACTTCGTCGCCTTCAAACGTTCTCGCGCTAGGGCACGTTTTATACTGCGCAACGCAAAGCGTAAATCTTGGGAAGCCTATGTGTCTTCGCTTTCCCGGCGCAGTTCTAACCAACAAGTATGGTCAGCTGTTCGGCGGATGTATGGCAAGTATCGCCGGACGGTAATTCCCGGCCTTGCCATCAACGGTTCCATGTGCACCACCGAGCAGGACATAGCTGAAGCCCTAGCTACCTCTTTTGCTGCCACGAGCCAAACTGCCCGCTATGACGCTCTCTTCCTGCCTATCAAGGAAAAGGCGGAGCGGGTACCACTGAATTTTAATAGTGACTGCACCGAGCCGTACAACCAACCTTTTACCGCAACCGAGCTGGCCCATTCTCTAGCGTTAGCAAAGGATTCTTCTCCAGGTCCCGATGACGTACACCGACAGATGCTACTACATCTTCCATCTGAGGCGCTATGTTTCCTCTTAAACATCTATAACCGCATTTGGCATGAGCGGGTTTTCCCTTCCTCCTGGCGAGAGGGTATTGTCATCCCCATCCCTCGACCCGGAAAGGACCGCACACTTCCATCTAGCTACCGCCCCATTTGCCTGACGAGTGTCCTCTGTAAGACCTTCGAGCGAATGATAAACGCTCGGTTAAATTGGTGGCTAGAAAAACATAACCATCTGTCCAACTTGCAATGCGGTTTTCGTCGCCATCGCTCAAGTGTCGACAATCTAACACGCCTTGAGGGGTATATTTCCGATGCGTTTCTACTGAAACATCACGCCGTGGGTGTGTTCCTCGACCTGGAGAAGGCCTATGACACCACTTGGCGGTACGGCATACTCCGTAACCTTCATAGTTACGGTATGCGTGGTCATCTACCCGAGTTTTTATGCAATTTTTTAAAACTTCGCCGTTTTCGGGTTCGCATAGGAAACACGATATCACGGGAGCGGATACAGGAGAACGGTGTACCTCAAGGGTCGATTTTGAGCGTCACCCTTTTCGCCGTAGCGATTAACGGCATCACTAGTGCCGTTCGAAGTGGAATTCCATCATCCCTCTATGTTGACGACTTCGCTATCTATTATAGGTCTGCCAACAGAGATCACATTGAGCGCCAACTGCAGCTGACCATTACCCAGCTAGCAGCTTGGGCGCTTCAAACCGCCTTCCGTTTTTCAGCTGCGAAGACGCAGTGTATCCACTTTCACCGCCTACGAGGTATTCACCCGCCTCCTGATCTTTATTTGAACGGCACACCCCTGCCATTTGTCTCGCACCTGAAGTTCTTGGGCCTCTGCTTGGACCGACAACTAAATTGGGAGCACCACATTCGTCACCTTCGAGCCTCTTGCGATCGTTCTCTTCGGGTGCTGAAGGTATTATCTGGAGCATCTTGGGGGGGGGGGGGCGATCGCACTGTAATGTTGAGGCTGTACCGCTCTCTGGTTCGGTCCAAGCTGGACTATGGCAGTTTTATTTATGGCGCAGCGACCGCCTCTAAACTTCGCCTTTTAGACACCGTGCATCACACTGGCATCCGCCTTGCCACAGGAGCTTTCCGCACCAGTCGAGTCGACTGCCTGTATGCAGACTCAGGCGAACCTCCACTCCATATTCGTCGCTCGCTGTTACTGTGCTCATACGTGTCGAAGTTGGCAAGTTATCACAATCATCCTTGTTTCAAACCAGTTCTGTGTCCAGATTTAGTCCACCGTTATATGCGCCCTGGTCCTCGGACACGCCCCGTGGGAATAAGATTTCGGGATCACTTACATTCCCATGGCCTCCGAATGCCTCGCGTGGAGAGGTCGTCCATCTGCCCTTATCCTGCATGGCAGCTCAATCGTGCGCGGTTCGATCTAACTCTTTCAAACAACCCTAGACTCGCTACTTCACATTCGGTGTTCCAACAACTTTTTGCCGAATTACTGGGCTGTTACCCTAACTACGTTCCGGTCTTTACAGACGGTTCCCAGTTAGGTAACGCTATGGGTTGCGCATTCTTCATTAACGGTGAGGCTCATAAATTTCGACTTCTGGACTCCACTTCGGTCTTCTCAGCAGAGCTGTATGCCATCTTTTATTTGCTCCTTTTTATTTGCAGGTTAGCTCCTGGCTCTTTTATCGTCTGCACTGACTGCCTGAGTGCGCTTCAGGCCTTGCAACAGCACACTGCCACTCACACACTGGTTTTAAAAATACAGACCCAGATCTCGCAATTGCTCGGTCGGGGATACAATTTTGTTTTTACTTGGACCCCAGGCCATGTTGGGATTTCCGGGAACGAGGAGGCGGACGCGGCTACTAAGTCCGCTTGCCGTTTGCCCCGGAGTTTAACAACTACGGTGCCGTACCAGGATGTGCAACGTTTTTTCCGTCGCCAACTGCTATCTGCTTGGCAGCAATCCTGGACAGCTTTGGAGGGCACACAACTCCGGGCGATAAAGGAGAGCGTACAACCCTGGCCAACTTCCTGCAGGGATAACCGGCGAGCCGAGGTGATACTCACCCGGCTGAGAATTGGGCACACACGAGCTACTCATGGCCATTTGGTAAGAGGGGAACCGGCCCCTGTGTGTGCTCCGTGTTCAGTACGCCTCACTGTGCGGCATATATTAATCGATTGCCCGCAGTACGCCAGCGTTCGCCAGTCTTTGGGTTTGGGAGCTAACTTGTGCAGTATTTTAGGGGACGACCCAGTGGCCGTAGTTAAGGCACTGCGGTTTGTTTCAGAAATAGGTTTTAACAAACAAGTCTGACTTACGTTTTATATATATTAATTTTAGAGTTTTTAAATTTTTAGTCCTGGGATGAGTTTTAATGTGCTTGTAATAGTTGAGTGTTTTAATTGTATTTTACCCTTTTAACTGAATTTTTATAGTTTTTAGGTTTTAAGTGTTGACTTGGGGCCCAAATGACCTTGTTGTCGACGGGCCCTTAAACACCACTCACTCACTCACTCTAAACAATAAAAAAATCTGGCATTTATTTGCTGTAGATCAAATGAATTATTTATGAAACTTATCTCTTAGATGTTGTGGAAATTTCATGAATTTTTTAACATATAAGTGAAGTTTGTGACAATTATATTTTAGGCAGTATCTATTTCTTCATTATTGTTCGCTTGTTTTTTACGTATTAAGAGTATTCAGATAGAAATGTTAATGTATTTAATTCTTGGATGTTTTAAATTTTTTAATACTGCATTCAAATCCTTCACTCAGAGGGACTCAGGTTCATAAGTTCCTGTTTGTATGCATCCTGAGTGCTGTATTTGGATACTTCTCTGGAATAGGTGCAAGTGCACTGAACTGAATTGAGATCTCAATTCAAGTTTCACTTGCAGTCTAAATCTAATTGGTGCTAACATCATAAAGGTCCTGCATATGATTTGGGACATAACAGTGAAGAGAAGTGGAGTGAGGTAACAGATAAACTCTTAAATTCATCTGAACAGGACGGAACATGATATATTGAATTAAATATACTTTTTAGATGTCATGATCTTTGCATTCCAGAGCTAATGATTTGTTTTCAAACAAAATTCATATTTGTGATCATAATATTTTAATTACTAAATCATAGAATTGTGAAATTAACATTGAGTGATCAGTAAACTACAATGAATGAACAACAGTATTATGAATTCAAAATCAAAATCATGTTTATAACACTCATGTACTAATTGATTCTCAAGTATAACATACATAAAATGGAGTTATGGCAGTTGCAAAATTTAATGACGATTGGGAGGAGATGCTGGTTAACAGAACATCCAATCAAATGCTTCTTTATGTTTACTTGACAGTTACAGTAATACCCTATAAAGTTTGAATAGTTATAAATAAAAGCGTTGTTAACAGTGAAGCTAATTTCATGTATAAAGACTAAACTTGAGTCATACCTTTTAAAACTTATAACGTCACTCACGTCCTTTGACAAAGTCAGGAACGTTTTCGAAACTTGCAGTCTCATCATCAGCTGATTAGCAATTCATCACAGTTGGTTGTTGTCCGGATGTCTTGTAATTGGCTCCCTCTCTTGGAAGATTCTTTACATAAGTTCAGTAGACCACTCACTGATGGCACATCAACATATAGGATATGTGGAATGTTTTTAATATTAAAATTTTTTTCCCATATTGTAAGTTCAAGTTTTGTTGACAGTGGTTTTAGTAGTTTGATCCACCACATCGGAAGGGAGATCAAAATAATATTGTAACATGCAAGTGTGCTAAAAGATAAATTTTGGCTACACAATAAATTTAAAATTGGTACTTCTGTCATATTACTATCATTTATAGTAGTACATTATCAACCACTTTTAGTTGAGAAAAATTTTGGATTCTTAAGTACAGTAAGAAGTTAAACCCATTGTATACTTTGTCCAGTCAAAAAACATCCTCAAAGTTATTAAATTTTAGATGAGTCGTATTTTTTACACATCTACTTCACTTTCGTACCTATTTTGAGGACATGTTTCGCAAAATAGGTACGAAAGTGAAGTAGATGTATAAAAAATACGACTCATCTAAAATTTAATAACTTTTCGCTTCACTGTGGTGTTCCAATACAGTTAAATCTCGATATATCCTCAAAGTTGTTACCCTGAAAATTATGGACATGCTGAATGAAGTAAACAGTTAAGACAAATCACACAGAAAATTAAGCTAGTCACAGTGAAGCAACAAATATTACACAAATAAAAATATTTGCAACAGAATCTCTACTTAACTTAAGAAGTTGATGTTAATAATTCCTTCTTCTTTATAAAAGATCGATTTCGAAGGCACATCGCCTTCGTCTTTAGTTTATTAACCAAACTCCGTTGTTAAGGAAATCTCGGTTACTATGCTATTTTCTTTTATTATGTTACATTTGCAACATTACCAACATCTGAATACGAAACAAACCTAAAAACAGAATCAATTGCCGGTATGTCAAAATTCATTATCATGGTTAAATGACCAAAAATGATCTGCTACGTCTGATTTATCAATTTGTTTACATTTAATGTTACGTAAATGTTCTTTCTTTCTGGTTTCCAAACTACGTTTCGTCTTTCCAATATAAACTTGGTCACAATCCAAACAATTAAATTGATAAATGCCAGATTTTTTATTATAATTATTATTTTTTATTTATTTATTATTATCTTATAAAGAAGAAGGAATTATTAACATCAACTTCTTAAGTTAAGTGGAGATTCTGTTACAAATATTTTTATTTGTGTAATAGTTAAGACAAAATCTGTATGGACTTCAAACAGCCATGTGTCAGCTGTCACATGTTATAAAGAAGAAGAACTCATTTCCACTGATCTGGTGACTAGAAAGCTTAGCCCTGCTCACACAAGAGCAAATATTGCAACATTTTTAATTGCAGTATTTGAGGAATTAATGTTTCAAATAGTCACTGTTGTGTCAGACAATTCAGTCAGTATGAAAAATGTAAATAAACTTTGCAGAATTTTCATCATCCTTATGTAGCACATCACATTTGTTAAAGCTTGAGTGTCAATGAAGTTATTAGCAAAAATAAGTGGCTTGAAGTTGTGCTTACAAAATGCAGGAATTAACTGCACCATATCAAACACACTGATGTTGAAAATGCCAAACTCCATGAATTCCCAAAGCAGATGACTGACTTTGCTCAGCATAAAACATGATGTGGCTACGAAGTGGAATTCAAACTTCCAGTGGTTGAACAACTGGTGCAGATTAAAAATCTCTGTATGTGAAAAACGTTGTACATGGGGTAACTAGCATCTTAGCACTTTGGTAAAGCCCAGTGTTTTAGAACAGGATTGTGTTCTCCAAAAGCAGGCAGAAGACCAAGACATCATTGATTACAAAATGTTTATTGGTGCCAGTCCAAGCATATTAGTTATTAATATTTTTTGCATCATAATTTCTGTTGCGTTTTGTGTTGCAACAATCTGCTTTTTAATAATACATGGGCACTGGAGTAGCGCAGTGGTTTTGTTCATGGCTCTTGTGCTAAGGGTTCCGAGTTTGATTCCTGGCTCTGGGGTTGGCAATTTTAAGTCGGCCCTATCCAGGCCTTCACCCCAGTCTAGCACATGTGAAGTGTCCCCTATGCTCAATGTGGTTCGGAGTCCACGGTATAAGCTCTAGGTTCTCTTACCTCACCATCATCTTCACTATCACCCTATCATTGAAGGTAATGCACACCTTCCTCTGGGTGCCTCCACCTGAGAAATGGGTCCATCATCACGTGTTGGGGTGAGGTTACCCCAAAGACCAAGGTGGCCATGTGGGGAGTGTTGGTATTCAATCCAAACTTCTTAATATACTATTAAGGAGAGCACGCAATACAGATGTGAAAGTGGCTATGCTCAAAGGGCATGAATATGGAGCTTATCACATACAAATTGAGTGTTCTGGTGATGTGTGTGTGTTTATCAACGAACCAGCATGTGTGAAAACTGCTATAGTAAAAAATACGTTTGTTTTCTGCATTAAGTTCAGAAATAGTGTTCAAAAGTATGCACTATCCCTTTACCAGGATTTGAAAATTACTCTTTCACCTTTGAAACAAACACACTTAGGCTGTTGAAAGACATTTTAAGTATTGAGGGAGCAACGCTAAATCAGGCCAAATAACTGCTAATGTTATACTTGTCATTGTGTGCAGAGCATGAAGGAGAAATTAGCATGTGCTTCCAGAAAGTGTTGAATGTGGTATTGGTAAATGTATGTTAAAACAGT
Source organism: Mantis religiosa (assembly GCA_030765055.1). Taxonomy (NCBI): domain Eukaryota; kingdom Metazoa; phylum Arthropoda; class Insecta; order Mantodea; family Mantidae; genus Mantis; species Mantis religiosa. Next base: position 17,450,047 of record CM060958.1, read on the forward strand.
AACAAAGTGTTTATCTAGGAATTCTCTCATTTGGTTTCATTTGCAGCAGACAGAGCAGGTGCTTAAAAATAAGTGTACTTTATAGCATAGTATAATCCAGAAATAATCCTGCAACATAGGCTAGGTATTGCCTTACCAAGAAGGATGCTTTAAGAAGAAAAACTGACATGTTTATAGATTTTGTGATTGGTGTTTCATCAACATTCTGTACATCATTTAAACCTTTGTGTGTTGATAAAATTTGTGATGCAGTTTTTTATTCTAATGGCTCCTGTAAGAGTTTTCGTTTCTCTTTAATTGATCCAGAAGTACTTATTAATATGTTCCTCTCAAATAATAAAGTCTGTTGTGTACAAAGTGTTACAGTATGCACTTGTATTATTATTACTGTTTTATTTTAACATTCAGTATGAGCCATTTATTGCGGTATTTAAACCAAGAGTCCATGATTTAAATGGCATTGTTTTCTCTATGTATGCATCCAATGTAAGAAGCAAGGTCTGAAATTAAAAACTGAGTAGCATTCAGTTTTCTGCCATGACTGTGTTTAAGATTGTGATGTACAAGTCTGCTGCAGATGCATGGAAACAAGCTACAACCATAATTGTCTGTATGTACATGTTTGGGTACACAAATCTTGTTCCTAAACTAAAATTCCTAAAAGGTAAAACTACTAACCTTGGCGAAGAAGATTGTTCCATTGCCTCTGTATAAAGTGTGCAAAACTGATGAAAATAGACACTAATGGTGACATTGTTTGAATGAAATGGCTCATGAAGTAGTATCTGTAGACAGTCATAAAGTAGCAGTTTGATTTGATGTTTTTTATATCTTCCATCAGTTACAAGGTACTTGATTGGATATTCAGTAACAAAACCCCATGTTCCATCCACAGAACAAAAGAAATGAAATGATACAGGAAGGCAGCTATGACACCATGCTGAATAGGAGAACAGTAAACGGTTATCACAAAATGACCGACACAAATAACCAAGATGAATGAGGGATGGACTTGTAATGTGACTCATCTTATCAGGACTGTCCTCCCTAAGAAATTTTCTTCGTGCAAAAGATCTAAGTTCCACACTGTACACTGTAGAACTGTTAATGCCCTAGTTTGACATTTATAAAGGTGTCTTGATACTCATATTCTTATATTATGAAAGTCACTCCAAAAGAAATACACATTATTTTTTTTTAAAATACACTTTTTATCCTACATCTTTGAAATTTTTACAGTGTGAAGATAATCCTTTTGGAACATCATTTTATTTCTCCACATAATCCCCATCCCTCTCAACTGCATTACACCATCTTGGAACTAGCACCTGTATACCCACACTGTGAAAGTCTAGACCAGCATGTTTGCGCCGCTGTTTGGCAGCATTCAAGAGAGATTCACCATCTTCAAACCTTGTTCCACGAAGAGATCCTTTCAGTTTTCCAAAGAGATGATAGTCACACAGAGTCAGGTTAGGACTGTAAGGCAGGTGCTCCTATGTTATTCATTCAAGTTTTGTGATCGCTTCCATGGTTTTTTGATTGACAGTTGCCATGCATTGTCGTGCAACATCCTGCTTTTGCCAATGTGGTTGAACATGACTCACTGAAGCTTGAAGTTTCTTCAGAGTCACCATAGCAGTTTTGAATTTTCCCCCTAGGAAAATTAACATGATGCCATTCCATTGATTGCCTCTTCATCCCTGTTGAAAAATGATGGAGCCATGTTTCCTCGCCTGTCACAGTTCTTTCAAGAAAGTCATCACATTCCAATACTGTTCCAAAAGTTTGCTGCATACTGTTTTTCATGTTTGTTTATGAGCCCCTGTCAACATCCTGGGAATCCACTTGGCACAAACCTTTTTTAATCTCAACACTTTCAGTATTCTGCATACACTTGCTTCCCCAATTCCAACATGGAGCGACAATTCATGCACTGTGATGCATCTTTCAGCAGAAACCAGTTCGTTAACTCTGCACATTTCCAGGAGTTTGTGCAGTGTGAAGCCTCCCGCCACGAGGAGAATCCTGAATATTGCAGCACCCTCTTTCATCATGTAATCTGTGTCTATCGATTAACTGTACTGTGATCGACAGCAGCATCTCCCTACACCTTTTTCAATTCCATGTGGATACTTCCCACTGTCTCGTTTTCACAGCACAGGAATTCTATGACAGAACATTGCTTCTGATGGATTTCAAGTGCAGCAGCCATCTTGAAAGTCTACTGTAACAGTGCCACTCTTGGGAACAGGTTGAAATAAATTGTGCACAAGTGGGAAGGATGTATTTACACACTGTAAAAATTTAAAAGATATAAAATGAAAGCATATTTTAAAAAAAAGTATGCAGAACTTTTGGACTGACTCTTGCAGAAATGAAGAAATGTCAAGTGCCACTGATGTTGAAGCGCTTGAATTTATTTAGGATCTTTCTGTACACTCTTCTCATTTTTATACAGTACAACTTCGTGTATTATATCTTCATTATTCTCCATGTTCTATCCTTTACTTTCATGTATTAGTAATGACTAGTCAGAATCAATGATTCTCCTTTAAACTGTGTGTGTCTATGTGTTTTTTCATGCGTGAGCCTATGAGAGAGAATAAAGAAAACAAAAAAGTGCCTTACCCAACTTGCTTTACATTTGCCACTACATATGTTGCATAAATTCTTTGTCCCAACCTGCATCCAAAGACAGGACACACAAATATTAGCAGAACTTCCAGGCTTATCAGCTATATAAATGAAAAGTGTAATAGAAGGGGAAGTGTTTCAGTAGGCAGACACTAATGAGCTTGTATAAAATCTTTTCGGATATCTGCTCAAGTCCAGTTTTAGTGTTTGTAAATTTATGCAACCCTGGTTGGAAGCATCAGTATTACAGTTGTATACAGAACTGAAGGTGTGAAGGAGTAAATGAGGATATTAGATGCCAGAAGTGGCTACTGGTTGCCAGTAACTTAAGCACAATAACAGTTTGACAGAAGACAAAGATTTTTAGAGGTATTTGCCAAATATCTGTAAGCTTGGCAAGCTAATTCCACATTTAAAACCATTTTCATGCACACACACACGCATGCATGCACGAGCACACACCAAAAAAAGGGGACGGGGAAGAAAAAGAAGAAACCTAAATTGAAAATGTATAACTACAATTCATTGGTGTGCAGAATGAGTGCTAAGAAATGTAGTCCTATTAGCTACATTCACATAAATTTTCTCCTACCTATATTGTAAGTTTAGTGTGGAGCACTATATTGCTCTGCACTTATATGTTAGCTTTAAAATATTTGTTGCTGAAGTACATACAAACTTAATTACAGGAGAATGTGCTTTTTTCCATGCAGTACAAATTGTCATGGTAAGTAGTAAGTTGTTGCCTCTATTGAGAAAATAATATTCAGACAACAATTAGCTTTGCTCTCTCTGGTTATATAAAACAAATATTTCAAATAATTCTCAGCAACATTTGCAGCTGCTGTATTGTATTCCAAGTGTTGCAATTGTTTATTGGATAATTGCTGTGAGCAAAAATTGTTTTCACGAATATTAAAATAATTTCTGAATTATTTCCAAACATTTGAAATTGCAACAGTGTAAAAGAAATGTTCCTACAATCAAAATCAATTCTTTCATCCACTAACAAAATTTTGTGAGATATTGAAGACTGAAATAACAGTATTTTGCACTTAAAACGAAAAAGATAAAAATGTATTGTAAAATAATGTCAAACTAACATTTCTGTATTTAAACTGTAATAAATTCTGTTTTCCCTATTGTCATTTTCTACTTCTCTTTGTTTTGTTGTGTGTGAGCTGCCCACTAAGCTCTTCAAACTTTCCAAGGAGAGTGAAAGTGCTGAGATGGAAACTGGTATAGCAGCAACAGCTCCTCCTGTTGTGCCAACATTGAATGTCATAGTTACCTGAACAGGATATAGCTAAAAGTTTATTTTTGGTACATAATGAGCATTTGTAGTGGTGAATGGTTTTCTTAAGCTTAACTTGTTGGGTATGAAAATAGTGTTTAAGTAATTATCATGATTTGTTTTAAAACATGTAAGTCAATGTAAAATATGTATATAGAAAGTTCAGAAGCAAAATGTTGGATGGTTTTTATAACAATAAATAACCATGAAGTTTTCACTTGAGAGCTTTTAATTCTTTCCTTAACATCCAATCCTCTTAGACTATATTTTTATATTTTTTTCCCTTGAAAATAAGTTCATTGAGAACATACTGAATTCGCAATACTGTCAGCACCTAATTGCTTAGTTCACATTCCTTTCACTTTTAAGTGGAGGTGGAATCTTAATGTGTAATACTTGGTAATATCAAACTATTTATAATATGTGATGTGTTTCATATTTCTACATTTTTTATGTGTACTCTTAATTAGTGAGTCATTTCTTTAACTCTTGTACCTAATTATTAAATTATAGGTGAGTCGTATTTATTACACATCAGCTTCACTTACGTACCTATATTGAGGACATGTTTTGCGAACCATCGTTCGCATCGTCAATATAGGTACGTAAGTGAAGCTGATGTGTAATAAATATGACTCATCTATAATTTAATAATTATTTTGCTTCACTGTGGTGTTCCAATACAGTTAAATTTCGATATCTTGTACCGAAGTTATGCATACTGAGTGGGATGGCTCAGACAGTTTCGTCTATGGCCCGCATTTGGGAGACCCAGGATTGGTTCCCTTGGCTGACCTATCTGACCCATTGGGTTATCGGGCGCCTGTCAAATGCTGGGTAGGTTAATTACATCCTCCAAATTTCCTGTTTCTCCATTTCATCTCCATTATCATTTCATGTCATCTCTGATCTGGTGGTTTCTTTCAGGGTAGAAGTGTCGGCGGTGCGTGGCAGGATGATATACTCTGAGGAAAATGCTTTCCCCTCTGGCAAGACAGATTTTGGTCTCCGAGCCATAGTAGGTCAATTCAGAAATGCGGCGGGTGGGATGCTGGTTGTGCAAGCCTGCCTGGAGTATCCTGCTCTGGGGAGGTGGCCTCCAGTTTCCAAATCCCCCAAATGACTGTTTTGGGGCCATGACAGGTGGGGTGACGATTGTCCTAAACCCACCGCACAGGAGTTTCTATCTGGTAAAAGTGTAGGAGCCTAACCCTCTGTCCTGTAGTGATTCCCTGGGGTCGGCTGCTGTATGTTTCCTGACACCTCATCCTCCCTCCTTGGGATGCCTCACTTGGAGCTTAGATACAAAAGATCAGTCTGGTTGAGGTGCCAAATGCTCATATAAGTATGAGTATTGAGATGTGACCGTATGGAATAGAGCAATAGAATTTAATCTATTGATATTCTGTTAGCTTAACATGTAAGAAACACACCATAGTAGTTTCATTGTTGGTACTCCTGGTTCCCATCTGTGAGAGGCAGGCAAGCAGACATTTTGGTTAATTGATGGAAATTAATCATTTCTTCACACTAGCCGTATATAGGCTAAGGTCTTTGATAGATAAGAGTCAACATGAAAAATTCAGTGCCATGGCCAGGATTTGAACCATGGATCTTCTGGTTTCCGTCCAGTGACTCTAACCCATTGAGCTACCATGGCCAACTTGCCATCACGACATTAAATTCTCCAGTTGACTTGTAGATTTCTCCGGTAGACCACTAGGAGCTCTTGCATTCGAGATCAAGTACTTATGATAGTAAGTTGCCACAAATGGTGTATCTCGAATGTGAGAGGCCCTCATGGTCTACCGCAGAAATATACGAGTCAAATAGAGAAGTTAATGTTGTGACGGCAAGTTGGCCATGGTAGCTCAATGAGTTAGAGCGACTGGATGGAAACCAGGAGATCTGTGGTTCAAATCCTGGCCATGGCATTGAATTTTTCATGTTGACACTAAGCAGAATAATGTTCATTATCGCCTACCGAAATAATGGAAGTGACACGTGAGGAACAATATGCAGCTTTGAAGTTTTGTTTTTGTCTTAAATCACAATCTATACAATGTTACAGGAGTCCTATGGAGAGTCTGTTCTTATTTCAATGAAATTAATTCACATAGATACCATAGCTGGAAAGAAACTAATGGTGGAGTTTAGTATTATAATTTAACATACTTTAACCTGGTAGTTCATATCAGATGATATCAATGAGGTGGAGAAAGTAGGTATGCTCAAATGAGCCAGGGTGTATAAAACTTATTCAATGCTCATGTTCTCAAAATGGAGAAAACAATGGGAAAAGGTATCCAAACATTTCATATAACTGAGATATTGGCTCAAGAACTCTTAAGTGTAACCAGACAAGCTACACCCACACCAAGAGATAGGCAACATTATAACTGTGCCTTTATCATTTGTGTTAGATATTTTATTGCTTTTCATGAAAGAGGCTAAGATCATTTGCAAATATATTACTTAAGTAGATCATTACCTGAAGCAGTTATATAAAATATTTGGCTATACATTTTATTTCCTGTTCACAAACTAGATGCCTATTGGATGTAGAGACACTGTAACTCTCATTTATGAGTAGATAGAGTCAAACTGAGGAATTCAATGCCATGGTCAGGATTTAAACCACGGATTTCCTGGTTTCTGTCAAGTTGCTCTTACCATTTGAGGCATGGTAGCTCAATGAGTAAGAACGACTGGATGGAAACCAGGAGATCTGTGGTTCAAATTCCGGCTATGGCATTGAATTTTTTCAGTTTGACTGTATCGAAAATCTTAGCCTATATACGGCTAGTGTGAAGAAATAATTAATTTCCACCAATTATCTCATTTATGAGGTCTTAAGTTACAATCCTGATATGTATAAGTGTACCTGGTTAAGGGTTTCCTTCTTTTTCGATTTTGTCTTTCCTCTTTTATCTCCAGAAGATGAGTGTTTAGGGTAACTTGAAGCTCAGAATTTTGGTTTTCTGCGTCCGATATGACTAAATGTTGGAGGACGTAAATTACATTTAAAAAAAATATCGGACGATGAATATGGTTGAAGTGATGCTCAAATGAGCCCAGGGTCCATAGAGCTAAGAGTTACCCGACATTCGTCTTTCAAGATAAGTGAAAACCTTATTCAGCTAACACCCTGAGAGATTCGAACTCGGAAACCTCTTGCGTGAGCTCGCCTATTTCATTCGTTAGTTTCGATTTTGCAATGCATTAATTGTGTCTAGGTTTTCCTCTTAAATCTAAAATTTAGTAGAAAACTTTGATATTAATAAATCTCCAGGGGGGATATATTAACATTTAATAAAGCATAACAGTGATAAGAGATTTGTTGGATTTGTTTTTCCATTTTCCCCAACCTTTCCGATTTCGTTGTTGGGTTGGCGATGGTGCAACGGATATTGTCATATGTTGGCTGCACAGGTTGGCTGTATTGGGGAAAAAAGTGGCGTGCGTATTGCGAATATGAGTAGTTTGGTGTAAATAGTATCGAAATATTGAAAGTATGGCTTCATCATATGTAATAGGGAAAAAGAAGATCACACAAAATGACTTAAGGCGTATAATGAATGAACAGAAGCGGAAAATATCAGAGTCACTAAAGAAGATAGATTCTCCTCTGGCAAAATATCCTTTTATAGGTTATGTAGACAGTACAAAAACTGTATGATAACATAAAATTTGTTACAGAAAGATAAAGGGATCAAATGTAATATGTAAGTTAAAACAGTCACGAGATGTGACCGTATGGAATTCTGGTTTTGCTGTTTCTAATGTCCATAAACATTATTTGGGGCATTCCTTCCATGTAGTGTAAAAAAGTTCTTCTAAACTACTGCTACAGTGTTGTCCATTGGAAAAGAGATGCGCTATTTTTAATTATACAGTGAGTTAGCCCTGAATCCCCACTACAGCTAGGCACATTTCCCCTTCCCCTCTCCTATCCAGCCACCCACACTTTGCAATATGCCACGCCATTTTCGCGACGAGCCCCTGCAATCATATAAAGTTTGTTGGCTCTACGCTGTTGGGAGCACTGTCCTACTCTTATAAGTGTCAGTATGCACAATAGTGGAAAATGGCCACTTAAGACCAGCTGATGATGACAGAATCAAAACATACTTTTGTGATAATGATGACCCATTTTTGGGTTTTCCTTTCAGGCTAAGCCCTGGAAGCCCCAAAGGACGAGATGCCCCTGCTGATGGCTGTACATAGCATGTATAAGCAATTCCTAAGTTGGAAGCAATTTCTGTTTTGGTTTTCTGGCTATTAAGTACCACCTCTCCAATGAATTTCATTTTATAATTTAGCATATAACATTTCCTTTTTCTTTTCTCCATGACTGATTAAAACAAACTGAGAAACAAAACCGCTGTTCAACAGTAAACACCAGATACTTCTCATCTGTTGCTATGGCACTGTTGCTAATGTCTAATATATGAGCTAATGTCTTTGTCTTTTCTTTCCATGGTCGAAAGCTGATTGCTCAGCTTGTGTCTTTGTCAGCAGCAATAAGGGAAATGCATTTCAAGTTTCTTTTAAGATAGCGTATGCTGCGTGCTCATTTAATTACGTATAACTCAGTTTTATTTTACTGAAATGTAATGTGTATAACTGCAAATTAGCGTAAGTGCAGTATGTGTAAATAAGGTTCAGTTAACACGTATCTAAAATACGCTTTTCTCTGCACCTGCAAATTGATTGATTGATGTTTATTTCCAATTGTAAAGCTTTTTACATGGATCAAGTTGATGAGAAGTGCAAATAGGATATTCTACCTAACCTGTTTAAATTCATTCACGGAGTAAAATTCTTTTTGTAATAAATAAGTTTTAACAGCCTTTAGTTTTGTTTTCTCGTTTGTTATCTGTTTGATTTCAGCTGGTAGGTGGTTATACAAATCCTTCATACTATTTTCTATGCATTTGTTATTTATTATACCAGTAAGTCTGTTTCTATAATAATTATATTTTGTTCTGGTGTTATGTTTGTGGATGTTACTATTTTTATTTTGATCATAACTTTTTAAAGTAAGTTTGATACATTCATATATATATATATATATATATATATATATATATATATATATATATATATATATAATGTTAAAATATTTAGTTTTTTAAATGCATTTCTACATGTGTCTCTTTTCTGTATTCCTGACATCAAACATATTGCTCTTTTTTGCGGTCTAGATGGTCTTAAAGCTAATGTTATTAGTACTGTGTCCCATAATACAATGCCATAGCTCAAGTGAGAGTGAATGAATGCATAGTATGTTTGTTTACTCTTTTTTATCTAGTATTTGCATTGTTTGTTTTAAGATATATATATATATATATATATATATATACCTGAATTAACTTTTTAATTACTTTTTGAACATGTCCATTCCATTTCAAACTGTTGTCTATTAGTAATCCTAAGAAGTTTGTTTCATTTACCTGTTGAATTTCTTTATTTCCTTTATATTTTTGTGTTTTTTGTTATTAAGACTGATTTGCATCCATTCTGTTTTGTTTGTGTTTAATATGTCTAAATTTTCTAAACGTCTGTTTACTTTTACTAGAATATTTGCCCTCTTTTGTACTTCTATTTCTGTTTAAAATTGTGATGTCATCTGCATAGCCTTATGTATAAATGCAAATAACGAATAACTGGGTTACGCATAAATCAGGTTCAGCTGTGTAGAACATTATATGAAAGAATGTAAAATTATATAAATATAGGAAAGAAAATGTGATATCATTAGTAAAATAGTAGCAAAAAATGCAACAGGGAGTGGGGAAATGAGTAAAAGTATAGGGGATTTTCAAAAAAGAAGGTGAAGAGAAAGAGAGGAGGAGGGTTAGGAAATTAGGAGACATCTTGATGCACCGTAAGGCCAGGGGGCAAAGTAAAAGAAAGACAAAAAGGGGAAGGCTCTTATTTTTACTTAGATATAAGCAGAAAGTAAATATGCCATAATGTAAATTGTGTATATGAAAAAGGAATGTACAACTAAGTTAATTGATGAAAATTAATCATTCTTCCACACTACTGTTCGGCCGTTCTATCTCCGGCTCTGACATTTCTCGAGAGGGGGAAGCATGCTGTTGCCAGTTCTTTAGTGGGTATTTCAAGCAGAGGAATAATGCGTATTTTAAATATTTCAGTACTTGCATATTACACGAACCAGGAGCCATATTATTATAATAGCGATAATAAGACTTACGAACATTAAAAATCGGAATTCACGCACGCAAAATATAAGCAAAGAAAGTTTACCAGCGCAAGCAGCTAAGACCACAAGGCTCAAACAAATTTAACCTGGCAACACAGTGTTGGGTTCGGGAGTCACGCATAGCAGCGACAATGCTGATTGGCGCTAGCAGACAGTTTTAACTTCCTGACCACAACACCGGATGTAGAGATTCCCAATACTACCAACAGATGCTGTTAGTGTGTGTGAAAGGTGTGAACGAAATATTCGAATAGAGTGGTGGTGTAATAAATATCTTGCATGATAATGAAATTGTAAGTTGTATTTCAGTGTTTTAAAGCTAATATAGTCCTATATTTTCATTCTAAAGATAATTTTGAGGGCATGTTTTCAATTGCTCATTACTGTATGTTGGTACTATTAACCTCGCCCCTCCACCTCTTGCAATCGCAAAACGTCAGAGCCGGAGATACAACGGCCGGACTGTAGCTGTGTATAGGCTAAGGTTTAGATAGAGTCAAACTGAAAAATTCCCGACCATGGCAATGAATTTTTCAGTCTATGTAAACTAAATTTATCTATACAAGAAATAAATAATAGTATCACTGAATAATATTAAATTACAGCAGCACTAATTGCTGTAAATTAACAAGTGTATGTACGTAAAGAAATCTTAATTTGTTAGATTTTTATTGACCAATCTCAAAATTAAAAAACTTCATATTGTGGAGTTCGTAACTGGAAGATTAGAATTTTTCAGAGTAACATCACAGCATATTGTAAGTAAGTTTTTCAATAAATTAAACTTTTTTTTTCTCTCTCTTTAAATTTAATTTATTATAACAACACTGTTTTCAACACTTCCAAGAAAGGAATTGTAAAATTAAACTGTATTATTCCTTAGCTTAATCCTTACATACACAGACAGTGGTGAGTTAAGGTGCATATTGTGTGACTCAGTAGTTCGCAGTGAAGCTGTTTGGAATGTCCACATAAACAGCAAAAAGCATAAAGAAAATATAGCCAGTGCAAAAAGAAAAAGAGAAGATGCAGTACTATTCACAAAGGTTCCAACTCCTTTACCTGCAAAAAGACCAGCAGACACTACAGCCATCGCTGCACCTCCAAAAAAGCTTAAAGGTAAGTACTTACAATTACACTAAGTCTCCTGATCTAGAATAAGGATTCCTAATTTTTCATTGCTCCTCTCACTCCATGTATTTCAAACAGTGTTGAGCCAGAGTGCATTCTTCACTCTGGTAAAATCAAAATCAAAAGTTTTAGTAGAACATCGTTCAAAAATTGAACAAAATTGAGTACAGTAAAGACAATAATGAAAAGCATTTTAAGATATGTGGGCAAAAGTTTGGAGTATAAGTGAGAAGATGCAAAAAAAGATACTGGCAACAGAAATGGATGGCTTAAGAGGGAGTATGAAAATATCAAGAATTCAACATATCAGGAATGATTATATAATATTGGAAGTGGATTCAGAATAAATATTAATTGTTAGGTTAGAAGGAAGGACATTAAAATGGTATGGACATATAAAAGAATGAAGGAAGAAAGATTACCATATAGCGTTATTAACTGGACAGCTCGTGGAAGAAGAAAACGAGGAAGGGCACGCTTGACATGGATGGATGAAGTTAATAAAGCAAAGCAGAAAAGAGGACTGGAAAAAGGGCAGTGGCAGGATAGAAGAACTTGGAGGAATTTTACAGGAACTAAAGGCAATCACTGAAAAGTGGAAGGCCCCCCTCCAAAAAAAAAAAAAGAACCTCATTTACCCAGATCAACTGGGACCAAGGCTGATCCGAGTTAATGAAAATCTGGCTTATCCAGAGTATGACAGAAAATCAATAAAAAACATGTACAACATCACCAAAATACTTGTAATGTAGTTTATAAATTACTATTGCCACACTTTCACTTTAAAACACATACACTGTATGTACTGTAATAGCCTATGTATTTGCACTGTACTACAGACTAGTTGGTAGTAAAAAGACAATGAGCTTCTGCTGTCTTGATTTAGTGTATCAGTTGCGAGCAGTGCAATCTTGCATCTGCTTTAACATTAGAAGTTCATTTGGCAATGTTTCGGCATGACTCTTGAAATAAAGCATCAATTTCTCCGTGTTTGTTAGTGCTAGTGCGTGGGTGATGACCACAGCTGGTTCATCAATACTGTCTGAATCTGAATACTCTTCATTTTCATTTTCAGTAACACTGGTCCTTTTTTTTAATCATTCCTATACCATGGTGTAATGTTTTACTGTCCTTTCTATAGTATAAAGTATTTAAAAAGCCTTTAATACGTTTGTTTGACTGATTAATTTCTTTGCTTTCCTTTTGATTGCTGCCTTTCTAGTACATCTCTAGGATTCTTGCTTGTTTCAGCTTTGATTCACATAGTTTTTTGCTTTCTTTCTTTAGTTGAGACAAATTTTTGTTCCAGATGGTTTTGTTCTTGAATACTTTTCTTATTGAAATATTTTGTTTTGCTTAGATTAGATAGTATTAGATTGGGAAATTTGCTTTTATTTATTTTTTGAATCATTCTCATTTATTGGTGGGTTTGTATACTGGTTTGTATACCTTAATTTTTTTTTTGTTCCAATTTGCTTTTTTGTAATTCCAAAAAAAAAAAAAAAAAAAAATTGATTATTTTAGTGTATTTTTTTTTTCTTGTTTTATTTTGAATTTTTAGTGAAATATGTAATTATTACTTTATAGCCACCGCCTGTGTCATTTCTTATTGTTTTTGAAGTGTCTGGAAATACATGTAAGATCTGGGTCCATTGTGGTTCTATTGTAGTAGAGGGAAGTATGATTGTCATTTGGTCTATAAAGAAGTGCTAGATTATTTGAGTGTATAAAATCTAATATTGTTTTCCTGACTTCATTTGTATGGCCCTGTCATACAGCATGGCCATTGAAGGTTTTAACAATAATTGCTTTTTGTTTTGATTTTATGTTGCTTAAACCAAGTAAGATTAAATCCTCTGTTATTGACTAAATTTTGTTGCTGGTAAGGCATGTCTCAAAAATGTGTTAGATCATGTATAAAGGAATCTTGCCTATGGCAATGTGTGATAGAAATTCCTTGTTTTCACTTCTGAAGGAGACAGTGTTTACACATGTATAAATATATTGTTACCCAAACGGCAAGCCCACAATGCCGATCAATAAATGTAGGCTGGTGGAGGGAAGGGAGACAGGAGGGGTGGCTGGGTCTTTGTTTACCCCTCCTCCTACCGCTCGAAGGTGCACGAAGCTTCGAGAATGTTTTCCCCCTCCATAAAAGGAAGATTCGAGAAACTTCGGGCCGCCGATCAATACCAGCGAGGCGACAGTCAGTTGAGAGGAGCGAGTCGTGGCGGGTGGTGTGTAAGGAGCGCCCAGAGCGTACGTATAAAGACGAACTGGCAAAAATGTAATTGTGTACATTAAATTGTAATTGTGATATTGGAATAAGGGGGAAATAAAGAACATTTTGAGTGGTGTAATTGAACTTTTTAATTTTACGAACCCACAAAGTCACAATATAAAGGCATTAATATAATTTTGAGTTGAACTAGTACTTTATATATTGCTAGTGTTTACCTAGAATGTGTTTTGTGTTGGGTTGTATCCATATGATTTTATGAATCATCCGAATCATATAGTTCACATTGCAAAATACAGTGGATTCAGTGCTGAATTGGTCAAAAAGAAAATTGATAAATTCAAAGGACAACTCAGATGCAGCCAAATAACTACTCTTTCCCCAATCAGTAATAAAACTTCATATAGAAAATTTATATATCATCCCAGAGCTACATATCCTTTCTAGAAAGTCTTCAAAAAACCCAACAATACTTTGGCCCCACAGAACAAATTCAGTGTACAACATCTTTTGATATCACATAATACAAAGGAGATACCTACAGACCAAAAAATCAGGTGTGTACCGGATAAACTGCAAAAGCTGTGGAAACTTTTACATTGGCAAAACTAAAAGGAGTTTGAGTATTGGACTTATAGAGCATTTTAGGAACTTCATGAAAAAAAGAAATAGAGAAATTGGCAGTAGTGAACCATTTTGGGACTGATAATCACGATATAGAACAAAAAATCAATTTTTTAAAAAGTGTTCAGGGTCCAACTGCATTAACCATGTGGGAAAAGATATTCATAAAGAAATATGAAGGAAAACTATTCAATTTCAGCACCACTTTTGAAGAGAACCCAAACTTCAAATTCATGAAGATAACACCAAAGATGCCCCTATCGTCTCCAAGGATTCAAAAATAAAAAATATTGTCACAAGCCCATTATTGCGACGGGCGCAGCTGGTGCACGCAAAGAGACAGATAGTGCACTGCGGAGATAAAAGCTTGCCAAAACAGATAAAGAAAGAGACAGATAGATGACTTAAGGTTTGCTTTCTGATGCTGACTTGATTGTTACAGAACATTCCATTAGTTTCTAGAACAATGAGTGGAGGTGTAAAAAGAAGCCACGGTTAGCTGTCAAGAAAAGTCATAATTTGACTCGATAATTGTGCGCATGCAGCTGTGATCTGAAAGTGAACTCTTTTGTTTATATACGAGTGCAGAAGTGACGAGAGATTGTGTTGGTATCTGTTATGTCATTCTGCTGCCAAGGGTGTACAAACTGTCTTTCTACAGAAATAAAGAGCATTTTTTAATTTCTGCAACCTGGACTTTTAATTCTACGAACCCATAGTTACAATATCACAGTCAACATTAGCTGAGGATGCTAGGAAGGTCCTAACGAAATGTGTTCTAGGTAAACACTAGCAATATATGGAGCATCGAGTACTAGTTTAACTCAAAATCATATTTTGTGCTTCATTGTATCATAGTCCTTACTTATAAGAACATAAAGGATCTTTCTTCCATCCTGCTTATTGTAATGTAGAAATTATGTGCACAGGGATTCTAAAAAATGCTACACCACCTGCTGTGCCAAAGGACTTCTTTGACATTGAATCAAACAAAAAGACTGAGAATATAAAGCTGGTGGAAGCTGAAGACTCAGAAGAAAGCTCAGATGAAGAAGAAGTTGAACAGCCAGAGGAACCAGTACTAGCACCAGCACCGGCACCAGAAACTGTTGCTACAGCAAAACCTTCTGCTGTCAGTTATGAGGAGAACTTGCCTGAAGGTTTCTTTGATGATCCTCTACTAGATGCCAAGGTAAACTAATTATAGTGCTCTTAAATAAATATGAAGCAATTAAAACTGTCATCTTACTCGTGAAATTGATAATTTTCTTTTGTTAGAATTATTTATGAAAGATTGAGTCAACATGAAAAATTCAATGCCATGGCCGGGATTTGAACCACGGATCTCCTGGTTTCCATCCAGTCGCTCTAACCCATTGAGCTACCATGGCCAACGTGCCATCCTGATATTAAATTCTCCATTTGCCTTGCATATTTCCTCGGTAAACCACTAGGGGCACATTGGCCATGGTAGCTCAATGGGTTAGAGCGACTGTATGGAAACCAGGAGATCCGTGGTTCAAATCCTGGCCATGGCATTGAATTTTTCATGTTGACTCAATGTATGAAAAACGTTAGCCTATATATAGGGTTAGTATGAGGAAATTGTTAATTTCCATCAATTAACTAAAATTATTTATGAAGTCTGTAAAATATTTATACAGATCAAATATTTACAAGTCATTGTTTGAGGGAATAGAAACCAAGCTGTTTCCTTTCTGTAAGAGGTAGAACCTAGCTAGAGAACGTATTGCATTTCATCCAAAAATTGGATACTGAGATATTAACTGAAATAATTTGTTGAGACCCCTTAATTCAAAAAGAACAAAAGCCTAACCACTTACATAGTATGCAGAGAAAGTATTACATTCCACTCAAAAATTTCTTATTGATATTTAAACAGAATGTCATTTTCATTTTGTATATGCATAACTGGTAAACATTAAATTATAGACAAAAATACTACACGAAGATATAAGGCTCTTTAACACAATTTATTTCAAATAATCATTTTATGGCATCAGCCATTTCCAGGACAGTTCATTATTAGTGATTTAGATTATTCAATACAATGTCATTCTTTTAATGTCCTATCAATATTTAGTTAGTCTTCAAATTGTATGGAAATAGTATGGAATTTTAAAGCAGTAAATAGAGTCCAGTTCTTAAAAATTTGACTTGCTATTTCTTTTGTATCTATAAAGAAATGTGTAATGTAACTATTTCTATAAAGGTTTATCTTAATTAAAACAAGTAGAAGAAAAGTGAGTTATTGTAAATAAATGTTAGAGGGTAGAGAAAGTCATGAATGTAACATCAGAAGACAATTGATGAGGTGCATCCAGGAAGTAAGTTCCAATAACGATAACAAGAACAAAAACAAACCAACTACAAGTATTATTAAATTTTAGATGAGTCGCATTTTTTAACACATCTGCTTCACTTTCGTACCTATTTTGAGGACATGTTTCGCAAATCTTCGCTTGCATCTACGGCTCTTGTGCGACTCGCACAAGAGCCGTAGATGCAAGCGAAGATTTGCGAAACATGTCCTCAAAATAGGTACGAAAGTGAAGCAGATGTGTTAAAAAATGCGACTCATCTAAAATTTAATAATTTTTCGCTTCACTGTGGTGTTCCAATACAGTTGAATCTCAACTACAAGTAGTTTTTTTCAGTCACTTCATTCTGTATCTCAGTGCCATTGAAGAAGCATTTTTCTGCCAGAAAATGCTTCATTAAACAGAAGAAATAAAAATCACTTGGGGCAAGGTTAGAGTGTATGGTGGATGGTCAAAGATCTCCGAACCTAACTTATTCAACACATGGAAATTAAATTGTTCTTTCACACCAGCCATGTGTAGGCTGGTTCAAATCCCGGCTATGGCATTCAATTTTTCAGTATGACTCAACCTGTCCAGAACTCAACACATTTCGTGTGACATTGGTTGTATGGTGTGTCTTGCATTGTCATGCAACAGCGCAATATCTCTTGTCGACAGCCTGTGTCTCTTGTTTCCTCAGTTTATCCAGTGTCTAACAATACTAATCAGGATTTATGGTTTCCTCTCACAATAAAAAACTTGCACAAGAGGACACCATGTTCATACCAGGAGACAGTGAACATACTTTTTTGATAGATTTTGTGTGCTGAATTTGACTTCATAGGTGAACCAATATGCCGCCATTGCAGTGATGTTGTTTTGTCTCTGGTGTGGCATGTGACACCCAAGTTTCATCTCCAATGACAATATTGTAGAAATGCCAATGTTGTGGACAGACATTTAGTTTTGTAATATAATTTTGAGTCAAACAAATACTCAGTGCTCCACTTATTGCTAGTATTTACTAAGAACAAATTCAGAACAAATGATAGAACAAATTTAGTGTACAGCACCTTTTGAAATCACATAATACAAAGTAGATACCCACAGACAAAAAATCAGGTGTGTACTGGATAAACTCCATGTTTATCCTGTGTGTACATTGGAAAAACTAAAAGGAACTTAAACATTAGGCTTAAAGAGCATCTTAGGAACATCAGGAACAAAGAAATAGATAAATCAGCGGTAGTGTACCATTTTTGGAAGGAGAATCATGATATAGAACGAGAAATACACTTATTAAAAAGTGTTCAAGGTCCAGCTGCATTAACCACTTGGGAAAAAATCTTCATAAAGAAATATGAAAGAAAATTGTTTAATTTTGACACTACCTTTGAAGAAAACCCAAAACTTCAAGTTCATCAAGATACCGACAGAGATGCACCTATCGCCTCCAATGAGTTCACCAAACCAACATCCATTAGTCGATAACAGCTGATGATATTAGGAAGATCCTAACAAAATGTGTTCTAGGTAAATACTAGCAATAAGTGGAGCATTGAGTATTAGTTCTACTCAAAATTATATTAATTTTGTGCTTCATTGTATCATAGTCCTTACACATTGGAATTTAGTTTTGTGTTCATCTCGCAGTTGGCTAGGCATCCACCTTGCACACACTTTGTGAGAACCAAGCCATCAGAAGATAATTTTGAAGCGCAGGTTCTACACAATCGCTTGCCATACATTTTCCAACATTTCTGGTGCCATTAGGGATGATCAGCCACTGCGATCTTTGATGTTAATATTGGTTTGTCCTTCGGTGAATTGCCTGCACCATCATCTTACAATACTGACTCACATACACAAGACACATTGGCGATGGATCTGTGCTGGAGATTGCCTTTGAGCATGCAAAAATCAGTTGACTGCATGAATCTCGCAGTAGGCAAGAAACAATATCACAGGCCCCATTTACCGCACCACTGCTGTCACAAAACTGAAACTCTGCTACATTTATTCCCACAAAGTTCTTCTTTACTCCTGCACATGTGCATTACCATCCAACTGGTGGTGCCATCACTGGACATGTTAAGGACTTACTTTCTGGATGCACCTTTTACATTTACAAAAGAATTGCTTTTTCTTAAACTACTTATACTTTAAAAATGTCTCCGTAATATTTCTCTTTGTATACTAAGCTCAAAATAAAACTGTGGGAGCAATACAATAGGTGTAAGGAGCATTTAGATTATTACATAAAGAGTGATCAATTTGGAATAAGAAAATTAACCTATAACAACCATTTACATAGCTTGTTAAAATGTTATGTGCATTATATGTTTTATGCTGAGTATAGACTAAAACACAAGTCAAAGTGATCAGAAGAAAACTGTAAAACTGTGGAGTTTTAGATTTTGACAGCTACATTGCCTTAAAAACTGTGTTATAGGCTCGCAACGTAGAGTACAAAGATCCCATTGAAGAAGAATGGGAGAAATTCCAAAAAGAAATGAAAGAAGAGACGACAGTATCAGCACAGATTATTGCTGATGACCAGGAGGAAGCCACTGCAGAGAGACAGATCGAGGAAATTGAGGAACAAATGAGGAACTGGTCCAGGTAATAAAGATTTCCTTAGCATAATTTTATGCTGTAAAAATAAAATAGATCGATTATACGTAATTTTAGGATATTCAAAAAAGTCAGATGACTTGGCACACTCTTATTGCTTCACTTATTCAATATTTTAAGGATTTGTTTTATAGACTGTTTTGTGCATCACCAACATGTGTAGGAAAATTTGCTTGTGTAGGAATTGAGTGCTGCTAGTTGAAAATCACATTGTCCACAGGGATGTTTCGGGTTCATGAGACTGTTGAACTTCCTTTGTAAAGGTTTGTTCATAATAACCCAAGAACCAGACTATTTATTTCAAATAAATAGCATAAAAATAAATTAAGAGTAGAACCTCACAATAAATTAAAGAAGTCAACTCAATTTGTAGATTTATATTGTCACGAACCCATTGTTGCGACAATGCACGGCCGACATGCACAAAGAGAAAAATAGTGCAGCGCAGAGATAAGGGACAGATAATGCAAAGCAGAGATAAAAGGCATGCCGAAACAGATAAATTTAGATGACTGGAAGGTTCATGTTTTGTCTGGTGCCGTCTTATAGAACATTCCACAAATGTGTCTTATAGAACATTCCACAAATGTCTAGAAATATGAGTAGAGGTATATAAAAGAAGCCGCGAATTGCCAGTGAGGGAGAGTCATAATCGGAACTGCATGTGCATACAGCTGTGTTTTGAAAGTGAACTCTTTTGTTTGTTGACGGCGACCTAGGAAGATTGTATTTGTGTATGTTATGTAATTCTGCTACTGTAAGGGTTGACCAAAGTGTGTTTCTACGGAAATAAAGAACATTTTGGAATTTCTGCAAACTGTACTTTCAATTTTATGAACCCACAAAGTCACAGAATCACTTCTCTATGCACCAAATCCTAAATTTCTGGAGTAATTTTCTTCGCTTTACAGTAGTTTACCTATGGAGTAAATCCATTAATAATTAACGACAATCATATAATATAAAGTATTAACCAGGCTTGTGGGCCATGGTCTACTGGGCTCGTCTGTGATGAAACATCTGGGAAGATGAAGAAGGAGCCCAGTAGACCACGGCCTACAAGCCCGGTTAATACTTTATATTATACTGACATCGCCGGGAAAGCTTATGAATTTTAATGACAATCATAGTTATATTTTGTGCTTACTTACAATCCTGATATAAAGAAACCATTAGGTAACCTAGCATAGGCTTGATCTGTAGCACTTTTATGGAGTTGTCAACAGAATTTCAATTCTGAGGACCAAATCCAGATGAGCATCCAAGCTCAACTTGCAAGATTGAGTGGCAACATTTCCACTACAATTTCCAGTAGTTAAATATAAGCAGACAAAAATTCAGCTATATCAAATATTTTTTGTACCAAACAACACAATGTAAACCCAGATATGTTGTTGTTTTCAAATGCTAGGCTTTGGCAATGAAGCCATTAGCTCTCTTGCTCTCCGGCCACACTGTGGCTCAGTGGTTAGACCGCTTGGCTTTCACCAGGCGACCGCAAAGTGAGATTTGTGGTGGACAACACGGCACTGGGGCGGGTTTTCTCCGGGATCTACGGTTTCCCCCGCCATTTCATTCCACCGGTGCTCCATCTTCATCTCATGTATCATCAGTGTCACCGCCTGCGGTGCCGTATGTAGTAAAAGCGGGCGTTAAACACTACACATTTCTCTTGCTCTCCAATATTTCTGTGTAGTGGGTCCGGCAGGTAGGGCTTCATAGGTTAAAAGATGTTCTTCATTCATTTCCTCTTCTTTTTGCACAGAGGACAATTTGGACTTGTATAAATTCCTATTCTGTTAGTTAGTTAGTTTTTATTCATCCTTTTGATCATATTACATGATATAGGACACGTCAAGTACTTATAACTAAAAATTATACAATATACATATATATAACACAAGTTTGGAATGAAAATTCAACTGTATGTACAGTATAATGATAATGATGATAATGATGATAGTAATAATAATAATAATAATAATAATAATAATAATAATAATAATAATAATAATAATAATAATAATAATAATAATAATAATAATAATAATAATAATAATAATAATAATAATAATAATAATAATAATAATAATAATAATAATAATAATAATAATAATAATAATAATAATAATAATAATAATAATAATAATAATAATAATAATAATAATAATAATAATAATAATAATAATAATAATAATAATAATAATAATAATAATAATAATAATAATAATAATAATAATAATAATAATAATAATAATAATAATAATAATAATAATAATAATAATAATAATAATAATAATAATAATAATAATAATAATAATAATAATAATAATAATAATAATAATAATAATAATAATAATAATAATAATAATAATAATAATAATAATAATAATAATAATAATAATAATAATAATAATAATAATAATAATAATAATAATAATAATAATAATAATAATAATAATAATAATAATAATAATAATAATAATAATAATAATAATAATAATAATAATAATAATAATAATAATAATAATAATAATAATAATAATAATAATAATAATAATAATAATAATAATAATAATAATAATAATAATAATAATAATAATAATAATAATAATAATAATAATAATAATAATAATAATAATAATAATAATAATAATAATAATAATAATAATAATAATAATAATAATAATAATAATAATAATAATAATAATAATAATAATAATAATAATAATAATAATAATAATAATAATAATAATAATAATAATAATAATAATAATAATAATAATAATAATAATAATAATAATAATAATAATAATAATAATAATAATAATAATAATAATAATAATAATAATAATAATAATAATAATAATAATAATAATAATAATAATAATAATAACAGTTCACTAGTTAACATATTCAAACAATTCACCTATACAATAAAACATTAACATCATTAACATTAACAAAATCAATTGTCAAAGTAATCATAATATTTTTTTATGCTATAAAACAATGGAATGAAAGAAGTTTTTTGAGACAAATTCTAAATCGATGCAGTGCAGGTATTTGCTTCAGATAATTGGGTAATTTATTATAAAGCTGGAGGCCAGTATATACAAAACTTTTTTCAAAAGAACTAGTGCTATGTGTGATTACATGAAGGTTATCTTTTCTTCTGGTATCATGAGAATGTATCTGTGAGTTTGTTGTGTACATACTAAGATTATTTTTTATGTAGCATAATGTTTCATATATGTAAATACAGGGGAGGGGCAATATATTTAATTCCTTAAATAGTGGCCTACAACTGGTTCTTTTATTAACATGTAGTATTATCCTAATTGCCCGTTTTTGCATTTTAAAAATAGATTTTGCTCCTATTGAATTACCCCAAAATAATATTCCAAAGCTAAGAACAGATTGAAAATATGCATGATATAAAGATATGACCGATTTCAAGTCCATGATTTTTGAAATGACTGTGATGGCATAAGTTATTTTACTCAGTTTTTGAGATAGTTTTTGAATGTGAGCCGACCACTTTAAATTATTATCCACCCATACCCCTAGAAATTTTGTACTATCTGTGTATGAGATATATTTGCCCTGGAACTCTATAAAGGGATGACTGGCAAGTGTATTTTGTTTATGATGAAAAGCTATTGCTGTTGTTTTTTCTGTATTTATTAATAATCTATTAATGTTGAACCAGTTTAGCAATTCAGACATTGTCTGTTCTATCTTAAATTTTAAGGATCTCAAGTTGTAACCAGAAATATATAAGTTTGTATCATCAGCAAATAATGTTGGATAACTATTTTTTAAGGAACACTCAAGATCATTTATATATATCAGAAATAAAACAGGTCCAAGAATTGAACCTTGGGGGACACCATATTTTATTACTGCCATAGATGATAAATATGTTGTAATTTCATTTGTATTTACATGTGTATAAGTGATTTCTACCATCTGTTGTCGGGATGTTAAATATTCTTTAAACCACTTGTTCACTGTTCCACGTATACCAATAACAGCTAGTTTTTCCAATAAAATTTTGTGGTCTACTAAGTCGAATGCCTTTGACAAATCTAAAAATATACCAATATTTTCTTCTTTTTTATCCATAGATTCATATATACGTTTAACGAAATCTGCTATTGCTGTGTTTATTGACTTGTCTTTACGAAATCCATGTTGTTTGTTTGTTATTGTACTGTGTTTATCGAGGAATGATGTAAGTCTGACGTACATTACTTTTTCTATTAATTTTGAAAAAACGGATAGTAGTGATACAGGTCTATAGTTACCTACATCAAATTCTTCCCCCTTCTTAAAGAGAGGTTTCACCTTAGCCACCTTCAATTTTTCTGGAAATTCACCCGTTGATAGTGAGAGGTTTATTATGTAACATAGGGGTTTTATTAAATTTTGGTAGCAGTTCTTTATAACACTGTCAGGAATTTCATCAATACCACAAGATGATTTACATTTCAAACCCTTGATTATGCTTTCCAGCTCCATTTCTGTGACTGGGGTTAAATACATACTATTGCATTGTTTTGGATATCTATTTGGCTGTGGGAAATCTTTCTTCAGGCTATCATTCGAACTATTTTGAACTATATTTGTGTAATAGTTATTAAAAAGATTGGCTACTTGTTTTGGGTCACTTATTTTAATTCCCTTGTGTCTAAGGTGTATATTCTCGGGGATATTCTTATCTTGTTTAATTTCTCGTTTAATTAAGGTCCACATTGCTTTTGATTTATTTTGTGATTCATGTATAAACCTTGCATTATGCAGTTTTTTTGCTTCAACCAATACTTTGGTATATATATGTTTGTATTTTTTATAGTAGGTTTTGAATTGTTCCGACACATTTCCAGCTTTTATGATTCTACTAAGAAATTTCATTCTGTGACTTGAATTTATAATACCAGGTGTTATCCATCTGTTTTTTGGTTGCCGAATTGGCACTCTGTGTAAATGTTTGGCCAAATCATCATGTTCTGTAAGTAATCTAAAATTTGCTACTGCAGCTTTACGTGGGATTTCTGGAATAATTTCTGGATTTTTAGTTAAAATGTTCCATTTTTTATCTTTGGCTTTGTTAGATATTGATTGGTTTTGTTTGTTTTCATATTTGCTTTTGATTAATCTTTTTATGGATGTAAAGGGTAAGTTTTTACTTTTGTTCTGAATTAAATTTGCACCATTTTTGGCAAGGAAATCAGCTGATTCATTTCCAGCAATTCCACAATGTGCAGGTATCCACTGTAATATAATTCTTTTCTGTAGTTTTTGAAGTTGTTGGATCATTTTGTAAACCCAAATATTAAAATCCTCAAACACAGCAATAACTCTACTTCAGTAAGACATGGGAAAATCAGTAAATAAAACAATATATTAGGGTTCAATTTCAGTTTCAAATCGCAAAACACTTTAGTGCCCAGACGTTGGGAAAGAAATTATATTACCAAATATAGTAATTGAATAAAGAGCCTACCAAGAAATAACTTAGATTCATGAAGAAACTACCAGAGAGCATTTTGCATCACTGCCCACACCAAGCAAGGTATCACATTCTAAGACACTAGTAAATGCTTAGTTGATGATGGGAACACCAAGTATGGAGAGTAGTCCTAGCTATTAATAAGTAAGTGACATTGAAACTGTGAATAGTTAATAAGTACTACATGACAGAGCAGTGAGGCATATTGACCTTCAGTGACCAGCGCTTCCTTCACTTCTTATCTTGTTTGTTAGAAGGGTGAAATATTAGAAACTTGGCATACAGTAACTGACGAAACACAAATAGAGCTGTGGGTCTGATATGAAAGGTTAGCCAATTATTTTACACAACACAGGTGCATAATAATAAAAAATAGCATTAATGATTATAAATGCATTAAATATGTATCCACATAATCATTTATTGTAATATTTTTCTTCTTCTTTAAATTCTCTAGTTGTATCACTGTCGTGGTGTTATGGGATTCTTGTTCATCTATCCCTTAAGTTCGCGCTTGAGGAACCGAAGCTTTGGATCTGATAGAGAACCAGGATAGGTGATCAGCCCAATGCCTGATGTGAAGTTGAACGAAGTGGATGATAAATGAGAAGGAGATGAATGATAGGAAAGATGATGATGGAGCATTGGTGGAATGCTGACATGAAAACCAGAGGACCCTGAGAAAACCTGTCCCAGCGCCATGTTGTCCAATGCAAATCTCACTTTGCAGTCGCCTGGGATTGAACTTGGGCCGCCTTGGTGAGAACCAAGCAGTCTAACCAGTCAGCCATGAAATGGCCCTGTAATATTTTTCAAAGAATGAAAATGAGGCTAAAGAGCATTATTTTCTGCGATTTCCATAATGGAAAAAAAAAAAAAGAGAAAATCAACCAAATTAGTGACTGCACTTTTGTTATTAAATTAATTTTCTGAAATGATCAATCTGTACAAATAGGCCATTGCTATAAATAAACCATATGATTTAAATGCATCACAATGTTGAACTAGTCAAAATTATGTGTATGTAATTTTAAATACTATTATTGCTATTACTAATGAAACACAATCTCATGTTTAATAAAGATGAATCTGAATGAAAATATGCCCACCTCGGTAGCACAGATGGTAGTGTGCCTGCCTCACGGTTTTTCCGGGGTTTTCCCTTATCCTGAAAGGCAAATGTCGGGTAGCTCTAAGCTCCATGGACCACGGACATCTTTGAGCATCATTCCACCCGTTTCATTCATTGTCCGATATGACTTAACGTTGGAGGACGTAAATTACAAAAAAAAAAAAAAAAAAAAAAAAAGAATGAAAATATAAATAAAAATAATGACATATTCATAGTTTTGGTTTACCCCTCCGACATATCTATTGAATGATATACTTTATACAAAGCATGCCATGGAAATGAAAGATAAACAACAGTTCTACTGATAGAGTCAACCTGAAAAATTCAATGCCATGGCCAGGATTTGAACCATGGATCTCCTGGTTTCCATCCAGTTGCTCTTACCTATTGAGCTACCATGGCCAACGTGCCATCCTGACATTAAATTCTCCAATTGACTCGTGTATTTTCCCGGTAAACCACGTGGTTCAAATCCCGGCCATGGCATTGAATTTTTCAGTTTGACTGTATCTTTTCAAAGTCTTAGCCTATACACAGCTAGTGTAAAGAAATGATTAATTTCCATCAATTAACTTAAATAACAGTTCTACTGACTTTGATTTAATGTATCTGGAGGATTAAAGTGCTATAGGTACAATCCCAGACAGTTCATCAGCAGTATCTATTGAGGAATCACAAAGAGATTTTAATTACCTCTGCTTTCTCCTTGTCACAGTATTCAATTGTGCCATATATATAATACGATTTTTTCGCACCTGCTGATGTATGACACATTGTCCAGAAGACAAGATTGCATCTGAACAGAGTGTACATACACTGGATTAGCCGTGTATTTGCGATAAGTTCATGTAAACCTCTCTCTTGTTCGCATATTTTCTAGTACGCTTCCTTGTTTTGCCTTGTAGTATTATAATAGAATATCTGATTCTCCCAGCTGAAAGCTCAGATGACTTGCAGCAATTGTGTTGGTTGGAGTTCTCATGCTATGCATTTACTGTTTGTTATTCACGTCTTTACTGTTTTAAAACTATCATAAATATTTGATATGTTTTCATTCTTAGGGTTTTGAACTTAGAACTGAAAAAAGAAGCTGTTGCCAAGGTTGCGGGCACAAGAAGTGGAGGGGAAAATGAAGATAATGCATCCAGTGGTGACGAAACAGACTTTGATGAGTACCTGGACTGGAGAGCCAAAAAATCCTACAAATAGAATCCTCTCAAAAATGTGTATATAAGTGTGAGTGTTTTGAGAAATAATGCTGACATTGTAAATACATTGTATTAAATATGTTGATGATTTCAAAATATTTTTATGCAATAAGTGGACCCTAACCTCAAGGTGGCAAGTGATAAAATCTGCCTTAATGAACTTTGACATATTTCGAGAAAAAAGTAAACAATTCATGTACCTTTAAGAGTAAAATGTTGTCATAATCAGTATTTCTGGTTTTAACATATTTAAAGAGCACAATATAGTCATGTATTCTATTAAAGAATAGACTTGTACATTTGTATATTATTATTATTTGTAATAAAACTCCATTTTTATTAAAATGTTCATAAATTGATGTTTTATAATTGCTTAAAATGTTTTGTCTTAAGTATAGATAATACATTTTTATCTTATTCCTTTGAAATACTAACAGCTATATCAAGATAAATTGATAAGAAGTAATCACATTGCACTTTAGAGGAAGATGCTACAAATTATACATTTTTAACACTGAATAAAATCCATAAAAGGTTTTACTGAATGGACCATTGGCCAAATTACTCTTCTCATCTCAGTGACGTTTGCACGAAGTAACAGGTATTATCTGGAAGTTATTTATGTAATGTTACCTCTCTGAACGTCTTGCATTTACTCCCTATCAAGGATTTGTGGAGTACTTCTTCCCAAGATATAATTTTAATTTTGTTTTGTTTTATTTACTGGAGGAATACTGCATAAAATATAAATAATAATGGTTAATTTTTAGCATATTCTTGAATATAAAAACCTCAGGCTTAATTAGGGATTCCTTACAAATATAGCATGCAAGTATATAGAAATGCTAATATTTTTAAGTAATAATGAACTAGATGAGTAGAGTCAGACTGAAAAATTCAGTGCTGTAGCCGAGATTTGAACCACAGGTCTCCCGCTATATCAGAAGGGTTGATAATTTTGCAAGACTGCAATGTGCTGAACCACAAGTGAAGGTACAAAATCAATATTTCATCATCAAACTTCACACTAGGTTTTACAATCAGAGTATAAGCCTATGTTTGAGATCTTCTCGGAAAACAAGCCAGATGAAAAGACGATTGGCAGAGCATTGCTTTGATAACGACCATAGAGCCAACTTTCGCTAGACGACCATCTTGACAAAATGCAACAGTTGCTGGGAGCGGAGAGTTAAGGAGGCTTTGATCATTTCCTCCGAGAGGAGCACGCTTAATCGTGATGCTGGATTTCAGTTCAGTTCCTCTTGGAAACCAGCCTTAAGAATGGAAATCCATTGACTTAAGAAGTACAGATCTATACAACTTGATCATCAAGTTAAGAAGTTACGTTTTTTTGACCCAATTAATTTTCTATATGTATGACATCTCCTGATCTGGCATTTAATTCATTGAAAACGTTTTTTGTTCAGTGATGCGAGTATTGATTGTTTTGTCTTTGTTTATATTTGTGTTATATCCAGTGATACATTTGTGGTTATAACATTTCTTAAAATATCCTGATGCTGGGCAGGCCCGTCGCTGTTGACGGACCCTAAAACATCACACACTCACTCCTGATGATGGGAGAGATGTATGCTCCCGAAATGTCAATTTCTAATCGTCTTTTCACCTGGCTTGTTTCCCAAGATCTCGAACATATTCGTCGCCAGTAAAGCTTCAGGTCTTGTGTTACAGTATGCTTGGTGAAGTGCAGGTTATGACACTGACATACCTTATCATTTGCAAATGACTTTTCATATTGGACTGCATAAATGCAAAAGTGATTTGGAATATGATAACATGACATTACGGAGGTGTGAGGTGTGGAGAGTGCTCTTCCACTTTATTTTAACCACTTCATTGAAAACATTGCATCTGCACTTTGAGGGCTAATATAATCAGTTTCATTTGTGTATGTTTTGAACTTTTACAAGTATTATGTAAGTATATAATATTATATACTTATATATTGTATACTTATGTATTAAGTATTATGTAAGTAATGACTTACTTATGTAAGTTGCCATTAAAGTAGTTGTCTCTTGTGTTTATGAGAACTCCTAGTGGTTTACTGGGAAAAACACGAGTCAGTTGGAGAATTTAGTGTCATATCGGCACATTGGCCATAGTAGCTCAAGGGTTAGAGTGGCTGGATGTCAACCAGAAGATCCGTGGTTCAAATCCTGGCTATGGCATTGAATTTTTCAGTCTGACTCAATCTTTCCATACTCCTTGGAATACTGGATATTCTGGAATAAAACAAAAGAGCGGAAACTATATTTGAAGTACACATGAGATGTGTGAAATACAAAAAGAAAAACTCATAGTGCATCACTTATGGTCTATGAACTATGTAATTGAGCCAGATATTCAACCATATTCAACACAGGATTAAAGTCTAAGCATAAAAATTAAGAGACATACTTTGATTTGCTAGCTGACAGGCTTCACACATACAACCAACCTACAAGCTTCAGCCAGCAGATCTAGCCAGTTTATTAACTGCTAAGAAGACACATTGTCTTTGAAACTTGTTCAAGTAACTGGAAGTTATGTCCAGGCTGCTGTGCTGTGGTCTGCTGGAGGTGGAAGTTCCATATTGTCACCCAATTATCGGGAAGCACAACAGACGACAGCTGAGTAAGGGATCAGAGGCCGCGCCACGCCCACCTCATTAGTCTCTGAGGGGGATGATTAGGGAAATGTCATTTGTCGCTGGCCGCCTCTTTTCTCCCTCCCACTGCCATCTGGAACCTTCGCGTGGATTCACGGAAACCAGAGACTTCTAGAAGACTGTGATATTCCTATAAAAAGGGCTGCAGTGAGTGAATTGAGTCAGTCAGTTAGTCAGTGCTTGACGAGCTAGTGAACGGACAAGAAGACTGTGTGCGTGTGTCGGAGGAGTTTACGTAATCGTGAGTGCAAGTGGAACTTTAACGGACGAACTGGTGAACTGTAATTGTGTGCATTATGTAATTCTGTGTAATTGGCAAGTGTTAAACTGTAAGTCGGTGGAAATAAAGAACATTGTTGAGTTTGTGTAATTGGACTTTTCATTTCACGAACCCACAAAGTCACAATATCTTTCATCCACAACTGCAGTAGACATCTTCAGTGATGGAGTCTTCTTGGAGAAGGTTCTGCTCCATCTGACGTGTTGATGCTGATCTCAGCTCACTTTTCTTGAGAAATACATGCAGCATTTACAAGCAATTCAGTTTATTGAAAAATCTATTTGCAGTCAGGCTTTTAACACTCCGTCACTTAAATTATTATTTTCTGAGGTAGCTGTTGCTTCCATTTTCAACCTCAAAGATCCGACTATCATCTTTTGTCTGTTTTCTTCTGTGTGGTGGTGGAACCATGAACTTCTTTATCAAATCAGCTGATGGGATTTCAAAGTTCATTACTTCATCCTTATTTTTCCATATTAAGATGTTCTCCCACATTGTCAGTTTGTTTTGGTTTATCACCCCTTTGAATAATTTTGGATTTGGGTTAAGCTTATGGTTTTGTTACCAAGTGAAGTGCTACTGCTGACTTATTTTGCTGTTTCAATTTTATGTTTCTAAACTGCTCTTTGACTTTGGTTTTCAGCTTTCTTTTAATTTACCCTATATAGCATTTTTCACAATCCTTACAACTTATTTGGTATATTCCGGATCTATTGATTGGTGGGATTTCATCTTTTGTTTTTGAATTTAAGAATTTTAATACTTAGTGTCTGTTTGTAGGTACAAAGATGATGATTTAATACATGATACAGGAAAGGTTCAGATATTAATATTTAACTTTCCATCTGACAGCAGTTTCATTTCCAGATTACATTCAATTGACAGTAACATCTATATTGAAGTCATTGATCCCCTTTAGTTGATTACTGCAATAGTTAATGGTAATAACTGAAATAGAAGCATCTACTTCCTTAGAAGTGTTTATGAAGGTCTCTCTTCTATAGATTAGAAACCCACTTACCTTTCCTTTTTAGGATGTTTTGTTTTATAGCAAAATGATGCAAAATAACAACAAATATTACCATTATTGATAGATATACATTAACCTATGGTACAACAGCCCCTACTTGGCCAAGGGCTGCCAACCCGACTGCCGGCCTCATGCCCACATACACAAGGTAGAGATGGGCGATCATCCGACCGATACAGGGAGGAGATGTGATCAGCATCTCGGCACCCTAGCCAGAAAGTTAGCTTTCTAGACCAGGTATTGTAGTTCCTCAATTTCCTCACAATGCTGAGTGGGCACCAGTCCTATACATATATATAAATACACACACACACATACCCGGTTCCCCAGTAAACCACTAGGGACTCTCGCATTCAAGATACACCGTTTGTGGCGACTTACTATTGTAAGTACTTGAGTCCCAGACTTCATCATTTAACTCTTATTATTTTAGTTAATTGATGGAAATTAATATTTTCTTCACACTAGCCGGGGAAATATACGAGTCAAATGGAGAATTTAGTGTCATGATGGCAAGTTGGCTATGGTAGCTCAATGGGTAAGAGCGACTGGACGGAAACCAGTAGATCCATGGTTCAAATCCTGGCTGTGGTATTGAATTTTTCATGTTAACTCTATCTACTTTTAAAGGCTTTGGTTATCTATGTTATTAAAGGAAATGCTGACTGCCCTTGTCCATACATGTTTGGCACCTCTATCACTTGCCATAGTTCACATTGAGAAGTTCTGGCAGTTTTCTGGCAAATATTTTGTTTTATTTCTTCCAGGGTTTGTGGGTTAGTCTTATATATTTTATGTTTTAAGTTACCTCAGAGATAGAAATTGCAGGAGTTTAGGTTGGGGGACCAAGGGGGGCATAATTCTGTCCTGGAACACATTTTCAATTGTTCTTATCAAAAGACTGGCTGTATGAGCTGTTGCAGAGTCTTGAAAAAAGGCAAAACCATGTTCCTGTCTGTTAATTCTCTAAATATAAAAAGAGGGGCCTAAATTGGATTCAAGAATGTATGGGCATCAAATGTTGACTCGAAAAAAACCTGGACCTATAACTCTTTCTCCACCAATGGAGAAATGCTGCTAATATCTCACAACGTGAACTACGGTGAGTGATGGAGGTACCAAACATGTATGGACAGAGTGGTGGTGGCCAGTTTCAGCATCTCTTTTAATAATATGGGTAAGTAAAGCCTTTAAGGTAATTTTAAAAACAGTTCATGGTTTCATCCGTGCCCTTTCTATGATAGCGGCAGATGGCAAGTGCGCCAAGGTCGCAGACAGGCAAAACACAGTGCAGATGGTTAGAATTTTTTGGGGGTCTCTCGGCATAACAACCATGAGTAGCTATGGAAGAAGAGGGCCAATATATCAGCTTTCTTCAGACAGTTGTGGCACATGGAAATCTCGACATGAGTTTTACACATAAAAATATAATTACTGTTATCCAAATTGATATACTTGGTCAATAATTAATTGTTTCTTCTAAGGCATATGTTTCTTACCTAAGGGTATCTGTTAAAAAGGTTTTTCATATCAGAGTTTGATTGCAAAGAATGTAGGAATTTGAAAGTGCAAATACAGAAGTAACAATAGGCATCATGTTGTGCACTTACTTATTCGTTTTATGTTGATGTAAAGTTCTGTAAAGGAAAAAAGTGAAACAAAATTCAAAATAAATAACAGCTGTTGCCATGTTCAGATGTACCACTAGACATGTCTCAGCAAACACATGCATAAAATTGGATTATCATCTCCAAATTGTCTTTTATGTAACAAGGAAGAGGAAATGAATATGAAACATCTGTGTACAACTTAAAAACTATCCAACTATCAAAATATTTGGAGGATAGGAGAATGGCTTTGCTAAATACCTGAGCATTAACTACATACACACATGGTCTGTAAAGCATGGAAAATAAATATTTCACACAAAACAGTACCTATAATATATAAGTGCTGTAGTTTTATAATTTATAAAACAGCCTTTTTGTCAGACATTTCAAGCACTTTTTATTTCATATCATGTTTTATTTTAAAGCTTCCTTCATCAAATGGCTGCCCCTTGGATAAAGCATAACAATCACAGATAGTGAAAATTTGTTTACACTTTAAATTGATGTCCTCAGTTGATGAATGAATGAAATGACTCTCAAATGAGCCCAGTGTCCATAGAATAAATTACAAATAGAAACACATTTAAATGGTTGTACAGAGCAGAAAATACATAATAAAGTCATGGAGTAATAAATTTACAATCAATTGTTCTCAGTAAAGGATTTTATTGTTTCTGTTCATTTGTTTTATGCAAACTGAACAAATTTTAAAGATTATCTCTTGTTTTTTGAATTCCAACATGCTATGTTATAAAATTAAGTATTTGTATGTACATATCTTCAGGTGAGCATGAACATGAGCTTTATTGTTAAATTATAGAATTAGGTATTGTTATATTTGCTTATTTCATTGAAAACATTAAAAATTTTATTTTATGGATATAATTTACCATTAATGCAATCTGAAATTTGTATGGGCTTAGGCTACGTAATATAATAATAGGAGCAATTCCTATTTTTCTACCATGGCCTTCAAGGCTGGCAAAAAACTTTACTTCAAATTGAAATAAGTGTGGTTATTACAGGGCATGAAGGAACTGTATACAATAACATTCATCACTATAATGGCATTAAATTGTAGAATAAACTCCCTTCATTTTAAAGAAATCAATAACCTTAACAATGCATAAGAAAAGTGAAGAGATTCTTAATGTAGAGTTGTTTTATTCTTTGGATGAATATTTTAATAAGTTAGTTTTTTAAGTTTTAGTGTGTAATTTATATGATGTATTATGTTCGTATTTATGTATTTGTACTTTAATTTGCTTCTCTATATTTATATATCTTTATTTATTATGTAAATTATTGTACTCTTTGTTTAAATTTAACAGTCATTTCTGTATTGAAATCATATGGTGAATAAAACTGAATTGAAAATCCCACAAGGAGCTTAAAAATTGCCATGTGTAGGTGAATTGCAGCTATCGGGGCATTTGAAAACAGGTTAGCTGTGGAAAAAAGGTTATATGCTACATTAATATGCCATATATATCTTTGACATATATTTCAGTACAGGATATGTATTTACATAAAATGAGTCAGTACTAGTAATACTAACATCACTTTTTTAATCTCTGTTAACATGTTTTGGGAACATATGTTCCCGACTTCAGAACGTGTCTGACTGACCCATATTATTTCTTTTGTGATTTTCTATAATGGCGGCATCATATGGCAGTGAAATGTACTTCCAGAGAGTACTTGGTGTCAGAAAATCAAAATTTATTAACTGTCATTTGTGTTTCAAAATGAAGATATTTTCCCATGTGTCTAATTCTGATACATGATTGGACATTTTGATTAGTGTAATGTTCAGCTTGATGTTATGGTTGGTTGTACAGAAATAGCGTGAAACTGCAGATTTATCCATTTGTATTTTAAGCATCTCATATGTTCTGAAAAACTTACCATGTGCTTGCATTTGAAAAATAATTTGGTCCCCATACACCTAACCCTAGATTTTTGTGTATTGGAGGCTGTCCACTCCTTTTTACACATTTTGCCATTTCACCTATCCTAATCTACACTTTTCCTCTTAATTGTTCTTAACCATCTCTCTTTAACTTTCCCTAAATAATTCCCCATATTTCTCCTGTTCTTTTCCCCTTTTACTGACAAAATTTTTCTAATTACTACTTCACCCCCCAAATTGTCCCATTTACGTAGCCAGGCCTGCTCTCTGCGTATCTTTGTTTGACTACAATATAATATACAATGGAAGTCAGAGTGGGGAAGAGAAACATATGTGGACATATGTAATAAAAGGGAAAGAGAAGAGTGTGCTTGGGTAAGAACAGGGGCTATGTTCTTAAAAGGGCTAAGGGCGATGGATGATAAAACATGTGTTATGTGTGAAGGAGAAGATAATAATTTGCATAACCTAATAGAATGCAAAGAGGTAAAAGCTTGGAGGAAGAAAATGTGGAATTTGAAGTGGGATGGCCTAGAACAGAGTATTATAGTTTTTAGAATGCTGAATGTTAAAAGGAAAGAAGTGTAAAGAAATGGGGGACTTTTTGGCCAAGATAAAGGAGAAATGGCTAAGGAAAAAAAAAAGAGTAGGAGAAGAGTAGGAGGAGAAGGTGGTGAGGAGGAAGAGGGAGAGGGATGTTGAATAGAGAAGGGCTGGTGCTACATCATTAGCAGGAAGGCCAGGGTGCCAAAGCTAGGTGTAGCACTGAGGAGATTAACTATAGTGTAAGAAATTTAAGGAAATGTATGTTAAAATAATGTAAAACTGACAAGCACTAAATAAATATCTATCTATCTACAATGAAAGTCTACATTCTCTTCTCCACACAATGGACATTTATCTAGCTCCCTCTCTTGACCTATACCTTTCAAGGTTCTCACTCCTGTTTGCCCAAGCAAAACCTGCTTGCCCTAACCTATTACATATATCTACATATCCTTCCACCCCCCCTCCCCCAGGTTGTTTTTATTTCTCTATATAACCTCATTGAACTTTTGTCACTTGTACTGGCAAAAATGTCTTGTCTGTCAATATCCTCTAATCATAACTTCTTTCCAGAAGCCTCTATACACATGCTCTGCATTTACCCAAGAATGACCCATACCTATCTGCTTCAACACGTCATTCATTTTATGTGCCCAAGACCCTTCCTAATTACTTCTCCTTTGAATATGAAAACATCATTAAAAAGAATATACGTATACATTTTCATCCCTCAAAATTACTGCTCAACAAAAAACCTCTTAATTTCCAATGTGTAAGGACTATGATACAATGAAGCACAAAATTAATATAATTTTGAGTGTAACTAGTACTCAATGCTCCACTTACTGCTAGTATTTACCTAGAATGCATTTTGTTAGGATCTTTCTAACATCATCAGCTGTTGTCGTTCTAGGTAAATACTAGCAATAAGTGGAGCATTGAGTATTAGTTCGACTCAAAATTATATTAACCTCTTAATTTGTCTCTCTCCTCATAATCTGATATGCATGTCACACTTAAAAGAGTATGTGATAACAACAGTTGTCTTTGGTTAATTTGCATTTTATTTGTTTAATCCTGTTAAGACAATTATAGTTACCAAAATTAACTGAAGCATTGTCACCTTAATAGGGAACTATATTGTTTAGTGTTAAACTACATTCTTATGAAATAGATTTTAGTTTGCCTAAGTAGAGTTAGATTGAAAAATTCAATGCTATAGCCGGGATTTAAACCATGGATCTTCTGGTCTCTGTCTGGTTACTCTTAACCATTGAGCTATTATGGTCAACATGCCGGCATAACATTAAATTCTCCAACTGACTCATATTTTCCCGGTAAACCACTAGGGGCTCTCATTCAAACACATCTTTTGGAGCAACTTACTATGCTGTAAGTACTTAAGTCCCAGGCTTCATAGTTACTACTTTTAGGTAAATTGATGGAAATTAATCGTTCTTCTACACTAGCCATGTGTAGGTGATAATTTGGATAGGTTCAAATCCCAGCTAAGGCGTTGAATTTTTCAATCCAGCTCTACCTATCCAAATTATTGTCTACACATGGCTAGTGTGGAAGAACGATTTATTTCCATCAATTTACCTAATAGATTTTAGTTTATTTGAACTGGCTTCTACACATTTACATCTTCACAAAAATAGAGAACTTCTTACATTTTCCTTTATCTTGGAGAAGAAGAACTATGGGATAGTGTTTATTTTTTATTTTTTAACTCTTTATTGAAGTATCTGATCCCAATGGAAACAGAATAATTTGCTTTAATTTGTTTGGTAGCCTATCTTTTGCATAAGACAGAAACACTTTTACCAGTTTGGCCATATATTACATTTGTTGTTTCAGCGGTGTCTCTTAAAACATGTGGATATAGGTTATTACAACAATTTTGAGAATTGTTAGACTGGTCAGTGGAAGTTTATTCTGTTTCAGTGATTTTGTTGTCCTGCATAAAACTGTTTTAGTAAGAATTTAAGAAGATATTGGTTTTTCCTTTGTGTGAGAATATTTACTTTTTGTCTTTCTGATTGTAAATGTTTATTTAGCCTTCACATCATTTTTAATAATAAATGAGATATTACATTTTCTGCACTGTTACCTTTTTGTAACTACTCTATAAATTTTCATCCTACAACATTCTGCATGGAATGAACTTATATATTTCCTCTTCATTTCACTATTACTCACTATCCTGAATTATTACAGTTTGTCTATTCATACACAATCCAAGTATGCTAACAATTGCCGATAAACTGATAATTGACAATGTTTTTAATTAGCATTCTTCAACATAACTCACATTAGACAATGATTGAATGAATGCCAGTTGTCACGTTGCCACAACTTTCTATCTCTTTAATAAAATGCAGCAAATATTACAAATGCAACATTGAAAATTTATCAGAAGAAGAATAGAAATGCAGCATGATGTACCATTAGAAATTAAAACTCAAACATAATTATTGAAAATGTTTAAAGAGTAAGGTTACATACAAGTCATAGATTAAAGTCATTGGCCCATATACCCAGAGAATCCATTCAAGATTTGGATACTCTGAGTGGTGTTGACAAAAGGGTGCATATGATAGTTAATGAAATAACACATGTATTATTGAGGATCTAAAAGTGCCCCCATGCAGTGAGTTGGCAATATAATATTAGTGATGTCAGTGACGCAGAATTGCTGTGGTGGATGTGAGCACTCTTATTCTCTCTTGCCGAGCTATCAATAAAAAGGATGAGGAGGAGTGTTAGAGTCAAGGTTTAGTCTGCTAAATAGCAGATGTAAAGTTTATTATGACTATTCTACTCTATCCATATGTTACTAACCTCTTATTTTTGTGCAAATTTGGGGCCTTCTATGTTGGAGGAATCAGTAAGTGATCGTCTTCCCTTTAGCTCTGTTTTATTTGTAATTTTTCTTCCTCAACTAAGAATGTTAATAGTAATTATACTGTCAACTGTATAATATTCATGCACAGCTATTCTTTTGATCATGATAATGGAAATTCATCCTGTGAAAACCATGTGCTGCGAGTCTTATCACCAAGTATTGTAGTTTTTAAATTGTCCCATTGCTGCTCTTAATGCAAATACAGTCACTGGAATTCTATTAGAAAAAGCACCTGATAGGATAACATTTGTGGTATAAAACACTTTAATGAAAAGTAAAAAATCTTCCTGAAAAGGAACAGGCCTAACAATTATAAAAAG
Source organism: Mantis religiosa (assembly GCA_030765055.1). Classification (NCBI taxonomy): domain Eukaryota; kingdom Metazoa; phylum Arthropoda; class Insecta; order Mantodea; family Mantidae; genus Mantis; species Mantis religiosa. The sequence goes on from CM060958.1 coordinate 17,488,297, forward strand.
GCTATTGGTGGAACATTTTGGAAGGTGTGTTGCTTGCATAGGCAAAAATCCATTTTACAGCCTAATTTATATGTTTGTCTTTATCACTAAGCAAATCATTTTTACCATAAAGAATTGAAAGTAATTTTATAACATGGCAGTAAGTACCTACCTACAAATTTTTGTTGCATGGTTCCAATTGGCATTGGCTTTTAGTTTTATGCTTATTTTCAGGATTGATTTTGTTTTAAGGCAAACTAATTTTAGAACTCTGCAGAGAGAAGAATGGTTACAAAATGTTAATTGAAAAAACCTTAATGCAATAACATACCCATAATTTCTATAATGCAGAATATTATGTTTTCTTGTTTATTTAATGCCATAAAGGACAGTATCCTTAAAAAAATCCTTCAGATAATTTAAAATCAAACTGCAACAGTTATTCCTTTTGAAGGCGCCTATTTCTATCTAATGTATTAAGTTTGATACAAATAATTCGTAAACGAATTCGTCGTAATTAAGCTAACTTTTATAAACAAATCCTTCCTTCCCACCCCCTCCCACGCTATAGTATATCTATACACGCTCTAACACAGGCCGCCTCGGTAGCGTAGAAGGTAGCATGTCTGCCTCACGTTCAAGAGGTCCCGAGTTCGAATCTAGATCATGGTGAGTTACCTGGATAAGGGTTTTCCGGGGTTTTCCCTTATCCTGAAAGACGAATGTTGGGTAACTCTAAGCTCTACGGACCCTGGGCACATTTGAGCATCATTTCACCCATTCCATTCATCGTCCGATATGACTTAACGTTGGAGGACGTAAATAAAAATAAAGTAAATAAAATAAAACGATCTAACATTTGTAACATTAATTTTGGGAATTATAACAGACCTTTTGCTATCTGCATGGAACCAATTAGTCAGGGCGTTATCATTGCGTTGTTTTTCGCTTTCAGCGAATATATTATACCTTTCCGCAAAATAAAAACAGTATTTTTTTATTTTTAGCTTGCAATTTTGGGAAAGTATTACTTCAATAGATTTACTGTAAAACTGAATTTTTTCTTATTTAACCCTCATATACCAAGCTGTTTCTATTTCTGATATTTAGCATGCTACTTAAAACAGCTGGCGCCTTACGCCAATCACAGTTTGAGCTGCAGTCACATGATAGGCACAGTATCGTATTTGTAGGAATGCCTTGTCATTCGTAATTATATGGAAGTATATTTTTCTAGTTTGTTGGGTGTTTGCCTACAGTCCATTAATCAGTTTATTGACAATAAAGCGTAAGTTAATAATGATTACAAGATTGTATTGATCATTAAGGGACATTTAGTCGGCGAAGGTAAGTAAATGAGAAAGTCGCCATTTTCTTGTAGAGTAGCTATCTTGATTGGTGGAGTTCTGGGTGTATTTGTAGCTGATTCTGCAGGTGGAAGTATTTGCACGTATATCTCATTAAAATTAATAGAGATAGAAATTTACAGGATTAAGTTCTTAGTAGGTATGATGTAAATATTTGTAGTTGTAGTTTTACATTTGAGTTAAAGTCGAGAAGAATCGTACGTAATGCAATAGCCCATGAAAGCTTCTAAATTAATTTATTAGTCTTATGAAATGCATTACCCTGCAGGATATACATACATATCGTGCGAGCAAAATTAATTTTGGCTACTAACATACTAAAGCAGTGCATTACTTCATATAACAGCAGAAGCAGGAACAAACCGCCGCCTACCCTTAGAATTAAGATGAGCTTTCAGTATTAAGGCCAGCCACTCACATAATGCGTCAATTTTGTTCTTGTAATTACCATTGTTAGTAACCTCACTATTTAATTTTAGCTTCGCCCACGTAAATTAATCGATTTGATTTTGCCATGGCATCACATTTTTCTGAATCCATTATCCTGTTTTCAACTAACCACAATGTATACTTCTGTAGTGAAGTAGATCATTATGTGAGTTACCCAAACTGAAACTACAGTTTTACAGTCCTGGTTTATAAAACATGCTTTCGTTTTATTATTTCTTTGAGGTACTTTCTATTTAATATATTTCTCTTAGAGTCCACATATCCTATGTATACCATTCAGTACTTGAACAGTTTTCATCTTCGAGATACAAGTTTCTCATTTTTTATAACGTCCCAAAGGAGTTTACCCTCAAGTCTTTTTTCCCCCTTGCAGTAATAACTAATACCCAGAAAATTTTGCATTGAATGTGATGTTTTCTGCTTTTCGTAAGCTTTATCTGTACTAGTTTTTCATCATAGGCAATTTTCATACTTTCTATTCTCAATATGCAACTTTCACTAGATGTAATTTAAGATCTTAACTATTCCCTGCGATGAATGTAGTGTTAGCATATCTTATGCTGTTGATTATTAGTTGAATTAACGGTTTTAAACCTGCATAACGTTTTGCTACTATGCATGGAAGAAAATGTAATGTTTGCCTAATGTTTTGATAATGGATAAGTAATTCTTCAGAATTTTTGTTAACTTAGGCTTTTATTGTACTGAACAGCGGATAAATTTCAGCACAGAAAATTGATTAAGCATATGTTTTTATATCTTGTAAGCTTTTCACACTTGGCAAAACAGTTACTGCAATGTTTCATGAAGTGCATGTGCATAGTTAAGTTTTGCTAATAGGATTCTTTGCAGCCTCAACAAAGGGATTCTTGTAAAAGCAGTGGTAGCGCAAAGTTGTTTCATAGTGCTTGTAATGTTAGTATTAATACAATCAGCCTTTGCTCATAAAGAGTAGGCTCTTTTACCTATCTACTTTACAGCTGTTAGATGTGAAAGGAAAAGGAATTCATAAGCTTAATAGTTCCCTATTTTGTTCGTCAGAGTATACAGGCAGCACCAATTTTTTTTGCATTATTATTTTTCAAGGCCAGATATTAGAGAAGTGAGGCATACTTGTGTAAAGAAACATCCTGGTAATTTCTAATTGCAGCAAGCTAAAGGCACAAATAAACTAGGTGGTAGGGAAGGGTTGAAATTTGAAAAAAGCAGATGAAACAAATGCAGAAATTGACTTCATTGGGATTCTAATATGCAATGTCTGGAACTTTTGTCGTGTTCCATGATGTAGGGTAATAGCTATCTTCTAGTTTCCAAGATCACGGCTTTGAACCAGCAAAGGGCGATAGACTGTTTCGGGCATAAAAATCTTAGTATGAATTTCTTAGGAAAAAAAGTAAAACTGGTGGCTCATGTTGTTGATTTACAGCACCTAAAAGAACCACAAGCCTAATAAAGAGGCCTCTAAGCAAAGTTAAGCTATTTTTCCTGTCAATATAGAATGGAATACTGAGAACCATAGCAGTTAGTGTCCATAAGCAAAAACTCAATTTAAATTTCTACATTAACTGATCACTTGAAAAGATGCAGGACTGCTAGGTTAAATTGTTATGGAAATTCATAATATATTGCTTTAATTGGAGCATTTTATTATGAAACGTGCATGTGATTACAAATCATTAGTGGAAATTCAAGAAATCTATTCCATTCCCTTTGTATACATGGCAATAATTCTAAATTGAGTTCCATATGCTCCAACAATCTGCAGTTAAGATGTGAAAGTTCTCATTTGACATTTCAAAAGAATTTGGGTAATCAGTTTTTACTTTCTCAGTACTCTCTGCAGTAGATAAAAGGAGGGTGAGAGCCTGTGAACAACTCTTTGTGACCTGAACATTTAAAGAAAATCCCGCATCTCATCTGAAACTCCTACGTAAGGAAAAAATTGCTCCAACAATTTTGATTAAAATACTGTGTATTTTAGATATTTACATGACAAATCAAATGTTTTTGTTAAATATATAAAAATAGTATATGAAGCATTCATTTGGGAAAAAAATTTATATGAGCAAATCCAGAGAGAGACATAGGTGTCCAAAAATAGTTTTGTTAAAATTTGTAGCATTAAATACTTCTGAGATTTTCATTACTGTTTGCTGGTTTGAAGTTTTTAGTACCTAGTTCGTTCAATAAATTCCCTTATCTGCTCCTGATGGTTTAGTTTGTATGTCTGCCAGTATAGGGAGCTGAGTGCTAGTCATTACACTTCTGAACTAAAGAGCTTCATACTTTAAGGGTAATTTCTGGATCCCAAGGCCAGGGTTCAAATTTGGTGGAGAGCAATGGCTTTTTTTGTGTGTGTAAAAAGCCTCATCACAGATTCCTTTAGAAGGGAACTAAAGCCAGTTGTCTAATAATTAAAGACTGTCCTTAAATAAAATTTGATTTAATTTAGAACTGAAGAGCTGCCAACTTCTGAAATACAGTAAAAGTATACAGTAAAATAACAGGGTATCAGGTATTAAGTGAGTGTTGTTTTGTGTTATTAATCGACTCCCAATTAATTTAATTTATACAACAACACTGTTTTCAACACTTCCATGAAAGGATTTATTAAAAAATTAGTTTGAGGTTAGGTTATGACTACCAGGTTTGCATATGTATATAATAGGATTGAAATAAGTTCTTGTGGTTTGCACTGTATCACTTCCCTCTGTGCATGAGCAGTTCTTTATTTTGTACACCTTTTAGGGAGGAACAGATACAACAGATTGTTTGTAATTTTTTAAAAGTGTTGTTGGTGTTCGGCTCTTTATAATAATGCAATGGAAAGGGAATTTTAAGATTAGGATATTATGTGGTTTTAAACATAAGACTTCGAGTTTTCTCTATTCTCCTTGTACCCAAAAGAAAATGTATGATAAAACTATTTCTGTAAATGCATCTTGATTAAAACATGTTCTATTGAAAAATATTTCATAAGAATAGTTTGTAGAAGGTATATAAAAATAATAGGTCGAGAAAATCTTGTCAATGTACAGGTTTGTATTTTTTTTCCTCCTTAGAAATTTTTTTTTCTAAAGCAGTTCACCAGTATTTTCTTCCTTCTGTACAATTTATTGAGCCCAATACAATACAATACAATACTTTATTCGTCACATTACACTTACATAGTTGAGCAGGTGCTCGTAAATTGGTGACTCCTCAAAATATTAAACCTAGACTTTAAGATCAGAAATAAGTCTACAATATTTACAATACAATATGTTACAAAGTATAATAAAGCAAGGGAATATTAATTATGTACAATATCTAGAGTATATAGTTTTCCAAATTTAAACACACTAAGATACAATTGAGGTCACAGTGCATCATCCATGTATTCCTGAATTGAATAGTATGCTTTGTTGGTGAATAAACTTTTGACTATTTTCTTAAAAATATTTTGGTTTTGGATTTCCCTAACTGTTTGTGGCAATTTATTGTATATTTTAATCTCGATATATTGTGGACTTTTCTCGAGCAGTGCTAACCTATGAGTAGGGTATTTTATATCTCTTTTTCCTCTTGTGTTATGACCATGATGTTGATTTTTTTTAAAAAAAACTCTTATAATTACTGTGTACATATAGAACTAGATTATAATATAGAGGCAAGGTTGCGTCAAAATTGTGGTGGTCTACAGGATGCTCTAACTAGAATGTGTCACTATGCATATGATTTTCGATAAAGTCTGTCAGAGTCTGTTGCATTTCCCCATAAAGTTATTCCATATGCAAGTAATGAGTGAAAGTAACTGTAATATACGATTTTTGTTGTATCTAAATTTGTAATCTGTGCCAAGCAGGACGTGTTGAAACTGGCAGTATTTAATTTTTTTTTCTATATAATTTAATTGTTTAGTCCATTTAAGGCGTTCATCTATAAATAACCCTAAAAGTTTAGCTTCTTTTGAGGTAGCTGAAGTTAGTGAGTTACTTTGTGTGTTTTCTACTGTAGTCTTAAAATGTACAATTTCAGTTTTAGTTTTATTTAATTTCAGACTATTGCATGTAAACCTCGCTTCCAATTTTTTATGGCTTGGTCAATGTTTGTTTTTAAGTTATCAATATCTGACCCACTTAAAATAATGGACGTGTTATCAGCATAAAATATTGGTTGTCCGCTGACTAACAGAAAGATCATTCGTGTAAATTACATAAAGTAGTGGACCCAGTACGGAACCCTGCAGAACCCCATTTTTAATTTGTTCCCATTTTGTATGTATAGGACCAGAACTGCCCTCCAGTATGATTTTCTGTTTATGGCCTTCTAAATATGATTTGAACAATTCCAAGTTTGTATGTCTTTGCCGTACTGGTGTAGTTTACTTATTAATATTTGGTGGTTTACACAAACGCTTTAGATATATCACAAATTAGAGCAGCAGTTTCTTTTTCGTCCAAATTTTTTGCTACTTTGTTTACAAAATCCACGAGTGCAGTGCTAGTTGATAATTTTTTTCTAAATCCATGCTGAGAGCATATCATATGCTCTACATGTGTGAAGAAATTTTATGCTTGACCATGATAAAATATGGTAATAATAGATCTATTAAGTATTACTTTAATAAACCTCATTAAAATGCAGATTTCCACCAATCAGAAGATCCGCATGCAGCAGTCAATACTTACATGTCTGTGTATGTATCACAAACCCTCCCAGCTGTTTTTTGGTACAAGCTGAGGTAATTGCTTTTATTGACTGTGATAAGTATAGAATATTAATAACAATTTATAAATATTTTAAGCTTACATAGTCAAGCATGAATAGTCATATGAAAAGTATACTCCCTGCTTAACTACTACCATATTCTTGTCACATAATTTACTATTATGAGCACATAAATCTATTGAATGTATTCCAATGAGAAAGGATTATGATAGAATGAAGCACAAAATTAATATAATTTTGAGTCAAACTAGCACTCAATGCTTCATTTATTGCTAGTATTTACTTAGAACATTAAGTTAATTGGGAGTCGATTAATAACACAAAACAACACTCACTTTTAAATTTTCCCGGAACCGGTTTCTGAGGCCTTCCCTCTATCTTCAGCCGGACGCCTCAGAAACCGGTTCCGGGAAAATTTAAAAGTGAGTGTTGTTTTGTGTTATTAATCGACTCCCAATTAACTTAATTTATACAACACTGTTTTCAACACTTCCATGAAAGGATTTACTTAGAACATGTTTCGTTAGGACCTTCCTAACATCAACTGTTGTTGACTACAAGTTGAGTCAAGTTGATTTACATGTTTAGGCTTTCATGGTGGGTGTTAATCCAATAAAATGTGTTATTAGGGCTTTTTTGGCCGTGGTTGATTGGCTGAAATAGCATTTGATGTTTTGCCCGTCTCTCCTGGACAACTTCTGAAGATGCCCAGATAACACATTGTACTGTATTATTGAGTCAAGTTGAGTCGACAACAGCTGATGATGTTGGGAAGGTCATAACGAAATGCGTTCTAGGTAAATACTAGCAATAAATTGGAGCATTGAGTACCAGTTCGACTCATAATTATACTATTGAATGTAATTGTGTAGCAGCAAAAGGATAAAGCCTGACTTTACTGCTACTGATCTTATCAGCACATGTTTGTTTCAACATATGATGGTTGGTGGGCTTCACTAATTCCATTTGTTCTGATGTAACATGCCTTATATGCCAATGTTTAATATTTTCTTCTGCTGTTCTTATTGCTCCAAATGAAGAGTGCATTGTGTGCAGTTCAATATGATTTGCAGCTGTAAACTCCTGTCAGCCCTGCACATATGAACTCTTCATTTACTGCAATGTTCCACAATTGCCATTTGGTTACAGTTTAGGTGTGAGCTGTTTGGGTTTGTTTCATTTTGAATATCTTGTAATGAGCAAAGATCAGGAACATTGAACATATCATACTGCATGTGACGACAGCAAGGTACTGGTAGGCTGTTCACAGCCCTAAGGTTTCTTCTGCGTGCCCAGTGAGTTTTGGTGTTTTACTACAGGTTGAAAATGTTTGGTGTATGCAGGATGGGATGGATATTCGAATGTAGGAAGGATTATAAGTGTAATTTATTCATATTTTATAGTATTTGTAGGGTTTAAATATGGGATAATTTTGAAGCCAAACAGCTCATTGGAAGATTTGCATGTGACAGATACCTACAGAAACACATCTACTGTCCACCCAATACAAGAAGGCAAGGCAGAGGAATGTGTAACATAATAACTTTTGCTGTGTTTATGCTCACCATCCAGATATAAGAATGCTAGGTTCATCTAAAATACAGTGTTGTCGTCATCGCCTGCGGTGCCGTATGTAGTAAAAGCGGGCGTTAAACCCCACACATAACACACCCATGTATAATACTTATCACTGCAGTTACTGAAACGAACATTAAATCCGGCAGCATGGGTGACTCATACATACTCTCATACACTCATTTCATAGTAAACAGTTCCACTACCGGAGCAAATAGTCCAAGTTCCTCTTCCTCTTCAGGCCTCGCTTGCCTTTTTGTGGTGAATAGACAAACAAACAACCTTGTTCATTATTACAATGGGTGTGTTTCACCCAACAATTTGAACATTTCTTCTGAAATAATAGTTTTTAGTCCCTTAAATACAGAATTGAGACCTGCAAAAGGATTTGTGTGTATGTGTGTGTGTGTGTGTGTGTGTGTGTGTGCGTGCGTGTGTTCGATTAACTCCAAAATGAATTTTGGATAACTTAAGTTTAAGTTCAGCATCTTTCAAGGATGTGACATCATTTTCAAGGAAATCCACTCCCCCCCCCCCCCCCACCTGCCTTCACTCCATACTGTACATGATATTTTTTTAAAATTCCCTTAAAGATGGCTATATTTGGATTAAAACAACAGTTTTAAGAAATTTTAATGACAAAATTTATATCTTGAATTTCTGCAAATTGCATTATGAAAATCTAGTTATAAAGTAAAACAGTAGAAAAATGCCTAAAAATGGATTTTCTATGTTGCAAATGATCTATGGTAATAGTGGTCAACATTTCATCGATGTTTATCTCCTATTCATTCTTTTTACAAATAAAATTTCAACACTTATAGTAACAAGTGTAACTATTAAGGTGTGCTTTTGAGGTAGGTGGTGCTATGTAATCCATATCAGCACTACTAACACTAATTTGTTAGGAAACAATAGAAAAACAAGATTTTTATTGCTGCTGGTAATCATAACTGGTGCAAAATCTGCACTGGTATAGGCTTGATGCAGATTTGACATTGTTTGGATGCACTTCAGCTTTGGGCTTATGTTGCAAGCTGGCTAGTATTTGGTGCCTCAATGAAAGAAAATTTTTCCTTTCTGTGTTTTGTTGAAATCAATTGGATTGTATAAATAGAAATTTGGTTTTACCTTTTTTATCTCAAAGTGCCAGTGGTGTAAAGTTGCTTTATAAGTTCATTTCATTATTTTTTAAATCTAAGTCCTCCAATGTAAGTCATGTGAGATGATGAATGGAATGTGTGAAAAGAAATTATGAGGTGTAGGTTTCAAAGTAATTTCTCAAAATGGCAACTTAACATTGATGGAGAAATGATTCTTAAACCCTCTGAATCATTCTTGGTGAATTCTCCAGGTAACCCGTGTTTCCACACTATTGGTGATGAATGCACCATAATCTGAATATGACTCCAGAAAAAGAAATCCATGGGATTGAGATCTAAAGAATGAAGTGTACAGGGCATTGTAGGACAATTCCAGTTCAACAATTGGGAATGCTTTTGTACATTTATTGCTTAATGCGAAGGAGCTCTATCATATTGAAAATGCAGTACTTCAGAACTTGTACCTTTTGTGATGGAAGAGGTAGAGTTGCTCCATGTGTAAGACTTGCGATACACTTGAGGTTGGCATCCCTTGCACATGCAATAGCATGGTTGCTAGTTGATGGTTCCTCTCCAGTATATGCAACATGTTTTGTTTAAACTCTGGAGTGCTGTGGATGCATCTTGCCATCTGCTTCATTTGGCACCACAGAACCATGTTGTCACAAAGGCTGATCTAAGACAAATAGGAAATAAGGTATGGGTGACTTGATTACAAAATCTTAAGTAAGGAACAGTTACCATAAGGTGGTTTAGTATGTGCCAAGGGTATGAAAGTTATTATTGACAGTATTAGACATTTGTCATAGATATTTGGCACCTCTTCTGCAGAGTCATATTACTTTGTGTTATTAATTTGTTCAAAGTTTAATGCATTGTTTACAGCTGGTTGTTATATTCAAATTGCTCCTATTGACATACCTAAGGTGCAAATATCAACTGACTTCAGGCCAATATCATACACAACCCTTCAACCTTAGCCATCAGATGTGAGAAGAAGCAAGAGTAAGCAATATTCTGTGCATTGCCTTTAATGGTGGTTCTTTGTGGTTTTAAAGCCTAAACGTAACATGTTTTCAAAATGAAGAGAAAAGGGTGCAGGAAGTTTGGGCATCTCCAGATTAGAATTTTGATTTTTCAGGTCTACAGTCAATTCGCTTAACTGTCCAGCCAAAACAGTATAACTTACACAAATACAACTATTTGTAATAAAAACTTCACTTATCTTAAGAAAAATTTGACAAAAAATTTGACATTTTTCTTAAGATAAGTGGAGTTTTTGTTACAAATAGTTATATTTGTGTAATATTCATTGCTTCACTGTAGCTAGCTTCATTTTCTATGTTATACTGTAATAACTTCCCTACAATTAATATAATTTTGAGTCAAACTAGTATTCAATGCTCCATGTATTGCTAGTGTTTACCTAGAACATGTTTTGTTAGGTCCTTCTTAACATCCTCAGCTAATGTCAACTGTTGAATTTTAATTTGGTGAACTACTTGGAAACCAATCAATGAGTTAGTGTCTTGGTGAACTTAAAGTTTAGCTTTTCTTCAAAGGTGTGTTGAAATTGAACAGTTTTCTTTCATATTTTTTTATGAATATCTTTTCCCATGCGATTAATGCATTTGGATTGTGAACACATTTTAATAAACAGATTTCAGCCCAACTATAGGGCTAGAGATTTGAAATTTTGTACACTTCTTTTTGGTATAGAATTGCATATATTGACCTAGAATTATGATGAAATAACTTGCTATTGGAATATGGCAACCAATCTTTTTGAAAAAAATGTGTACGTTTTACATTTTCATTTTTCTTCACATTTGAAAAAAATTATTGTAGCAATATCATTTGAGATACTTATAAATTCTAGGTCAATGTCATAACACATATGAGGCTCAGGTGTAAACAATTTGACTGCTGTGCTATTCATAGTTGCTCTAATTTTGGGGCAGCAAATATATCCTATTTTTTTTTCACAATATTTTCTTCTATTAAACAACTTTTTTTTTTAAAAAAAAAGTATAAAAGCTATGATAATGAAATCTGCCATACATATTCCCCATAGTTATGTGCCTGATTTTTTTTTTATTATTATGAATTTGCTTAGTAATTGAGAAACAGTGGATTACTTTGTACAGGGTTTACTTGACTAACCTCCACACTTCCTGCTTCCCTTAAGTATGCTTTCAATAAATGAAAGGTATGCATAGCTCATCATTTGCTTTACTGTTTACTGCATTCAGATTGGTGAAAACTTACTCAGTGATGATTTTTTGAACATATTTTATAGGAGAGCCAAAGACTGGTTCTGACCCAGTAAAAACCTGAGCAGATCCTTTTGTAGCCAGGATATCTGCTTTTTCATTGTCTGTGATTCCTTTATGTCCTGGCGCCCACCCAAGGTTAACCTTGTTGTGTTTTGCCAGTAAAATAAGAATAGTCAGACAATCCCAGACTTACATAGATATTTGAAAACTTGCAAAAGCTTTCAAAGCCACGTGACTGTATAAAATGCAAACATGACTTCCTTTAATTAGGAGACGACTGAGACATTCTTTACTTCACATGCCAGAAATTTTCCTTCATTGTTTTGCCTCCATTTGAAGGCATTGACAAATTCATGATAATGCCTGGAATGATAATGTGGAAGCAAAACTCGAAAGAAAATTTGTGGTATATGAAGTAAAGAATGTCTCAGTCAACTTATAGTATAATTTTAATTATTATATTACGTTACTTTAGTTTTAATTCCAATATACCTTTTCAAAATGACTTCCTTTGTACCCCTGCTTAGGTTCTCCCAACTTAGGTTTCAATTGTGTATATTTCAGCTTGGACTACAGTGGTGTTGCGTCCCAAAGATTTCACATTTGGTGCCTCCCCATTTATACCGGCTCCTGAGCCACTATCCACCTTGGAGCCATCTGTATACCAGATCTGAATTTCTTCTGGCCAGTGTTTAATCTAGTCATCATGTATTCACTGCTCATATCAAGTTTAGGTTTATGAGATTATATTCGTAATTTTGGTGTGTCCCAGTTGATTGGCGTTGTGCTGGTTTGAATTTATGTTCGGCAGATATACCTCCAGCCTGTCATTCCCTTTAAGGCAGGTTAAAGAGAATTTCCACTGCGAATGAAAGGGTACTTTTCATTGCCCCTGTTATTTACAGGAAGGCTGACCTTTGAGCACTACAAAGTGTTAGCTGCCTGTTTTTAATTAACTTTGGACCACCATACCATTGACCTATAGGTGATTGAGTCTCGTCACTATTCTATACAGCCAAGCATTATTTTTATACCTGTTTGTGTATGCCTTTGCGTGCCCGTGTGGTTTTTTTTAAGACCTTGTGTTTAAGACAGTTGCACTTTAAAATCCAATGTGAACAGTGTCTCATAAGTTTACGTTCAAAGTAAAACATAATTTTATAAAATGCTGACATATTTATTCTTAAATTCTAATATTTTTCACATAGATTTCTAAAATGAGTTTTATTCATTGTCATTCAAATTTACTTTAGAGAACCCTGCAACTTACTCAAGTATCTGAACTAAAGTCTCCTTCAAAAGAAAAATGTTAACATTAATCAAAGAATTGGAGTGCCAAGTAGATGTAATACAATTTAAACATGACATTTAAAAAAAAAAAAAAAAAAACTACTTGTAGCTGATTTTTTAATACTTTGTCACTTACATTTATATTTTTGAGGGACTAGTGTCGTACTTATGTAAGTGACGAAGTATTAAACAAACCAACTAAACTGCAAATAGTTTTTTTTTTTTTTTTTTTTTTTTTTTTTTTTTTTTTTTTTTTCAATTGATTTTGACGCTACTGTTACTATATTCCTCCAATCACGCATGATGACTTTTTTTTGTTTTTGTGTTTCTGTTCTACAGATTCTGGAATGTTACACTGAAGCTTTGTGATGGATACTGTACCTAACCTTTTGGCAGTACATAAAGTCTTCTAAGGAGCCTGCATTATCAGCTACAAGTATCAGCATAAGTATCGGTAGAGTCGTCAGTACCTTCAGGGCATGGTAAGACATTTTGTTGTGCTCTGTAGTATACATTTATAGTTTGATGCACGGATAGCTTTGCATTGGATCCATAGACTGGATATAAAAGTGAATTAAAATTTCTCATTTTGTCATAGTTAAAGGTACTAATCCTTAATTTATTTTTGGAATTTGTCAAGAAAGACATTTATTAAGGAGCCTCTCAGCAATTTTACCCTGCGCAAGACTTAATATAATGATTGCTTTAAAAAAAGTGCTACCTGCCACTCATGAGTTTGTAAAAAAGAAAACAATGGACATGACAAAACTTAGATGATTAGTGTTATAAATTATATATTTTAATAAGCTATGGATCATTTCTTGTAATTAAGCTTTTGGCTATCTCTTATGCTTTATTAATGACATTTCATTGATAATGGAGGTGACTTAACAGACAATTTTATTTCTCAGGTAAATACTAAAACATATACATTGATATTGAATCATGTGTTAATAAATGTTTGTCTAAAAACAGCATTTGGGTCTTCTCAATTCAAAATAAAGTAATAAGAAGTGTGGTTGATACCTAAAACAGCTGCTAGACATATTTTTAAAAAAGTAAAATTTTGCCTGTGCAAGAGGTCCTGAGTTTGAATCCGGGTCAGTATGAGTTATCTGGATAAGCTGTATTTTATAAAAATCTGAAGCTACCAACAGTGAAGCATTCCAAATATTATAAATAAACAACACTTGGTAACTAATTCCACTCCTCTGTTTAAAATTGTAGAAATTCTTTGGAACCAGTTCTGTTTTCATTACAGCCAGCTGAGACTATGATGAAAACATCACAAAACCTGTCCTGGAGAATTTGGACAATTTTAAACAGATAAGTTGAGTTGGTTACCAAGTGTTGTAGTTTATTTATAACATCTGGATAAGATTTTTTCTGAGGTTTTCCCTTATCCTGAAAGATGAATTTCGGGTAACTAAGCTCTATAGACCCTGGATGCATTTGAACATCATTTCATCCTTACATTCATTGTCTGGTATGACAACGTTGGAGGATGTAAATTAAATAAAAAAATGGCATAACTTAGCGACCATTTTTGGGGAAAATAGGGAAATCATCACACAGAAAATACACAGGGAGAAAGCAGGGAAAAGTTTTTGTCGAAGCAAACAAAAGACTGAAATGAAGAGTTCAAACTGATTCAATTCTTTCAAAGTAATCATTCATTTTACTCATGCATTATGAACCACTTCACGTGGTTCACGGAGTCCACTCTGATCAATCTTGGTCAGTTGTCATGAATTATCCAATTGGCTGCAGTCTTATTGTTGTGATTCATTTATAAATAATCTGGTTTTAACTCAGCGAAATTCATGATTTTTAAATTTAAATAAAGTAGAGTTAAACAAGCATCCAAAATATATTATTAATTTTTAGATGAGTCGTCCAATACAGTTAAATCTCGATATATCCAAAATATAGTTTACTTATGTTTGTTTTCACAAACATTTAATTATTATAAAGCGAATAATAAAGTGTACTTTTGTTACTCTGTAACACTGCTAATAGGTTACGTTGCAAAGGCGGGAAGAAATTTTATGTTTATAAGTTCACATATATACACGTGTTAAACATTTTAGTGTATTCTTGCTATATACATAATATTGTATAATACATTCTGTTCAACTTCTTTTAAGGGCTCGTAGTAAAGCCTTAATAATTCCTGATAGGCGGTCTGTTTATTTTTCCAAAATAACATTAAGTTTCATATGGTCTACCCAGTACCGTAAATCCTCTTATTGTCCTCATTCTGTTTTACATTGTATTAAGAACATTCTTTTGAAACTCTCAATAGAAATCCCAAACCTCTCGTGATTGGCAGCTTACGTCTGCTTGTGGTCCTGGAGTATACATGATGTGGCAGCATATTCACACTATTGTCACAGGATAATCTACTGTTTGCCAATATAGCAGGTTTGTAGTTAGTGCTTTGAAAGGAAATGCTTAAATCCAGCCTGCCAAACTAATGTGTAATGTTGCATAATTATTTTTTTTCTAATATCATTTAATTTTCAAATATTTTTTTTTCTAATATCTATTCTATTTTGAAATACCAGCAATTGATCATGTTAAGTTTGTTTCGTTTTCAGATTTTGGTAATACTGAAAAAACATAGTAACTTCCTTGACGACAAATTGTGTTGATTGAGGACGCGAGCAAGGGTTCATGAAATTGATCTCAACTAATTCATCCAATAAGAACAATTGATATTTTCTTAAGATAATTGAAGTTCTTTGTTACACATAGACATATTTGTATAATATCATTTTTATATTGAAAACTTATTAGATTATGGCCCCCCAAGTGTACTGCAAGGAAAATGGAAATGACAGGGAAAACAGATTCATATGTCCAGTGGCACCCTATAACTGTACAAAAGAAAACTTAAATTCCTTCAAAACAAGTGATGTTCATTCACATAAACATTAGAACAAAAGACTACACTTTGTAAATTCACAAACTAGAAAATAGCCTCACATAAGCTGGTCAGTATTTATGTAACAAAACTACCCCAATATATAAGGAATATTGAATCCAAACTTAAATTCAGGTTCCCCTCTCCCCCAATTTCTTAATGGACTATAACTGTAGATGAAATGTACACCATGAAGGTAGTGTACATTAAATTATTAGTTTTATAGCTCAATCTGTATGATGATAAACTGAGTGACTTTACTAGAGTCTTGCACATAAGCTCTTAGAACTCTTTGTGGCTCATACTTAGGTGATTAGTCTTATCAGACTAGATAAAGCAGACTATCCTTGATATTTTCTCTTTTTATATTCTCAGACTTCACAGGGACACATACCTGTCCTCTGCTAATGCTTCACAATTGCATGCTACAGAGGATTAAAAATTCATCAGGCATCTCCACAAGAGATCTTCTATGAGCTTCATAATGTATAAGTGTCTGCACAGGGTAGTGTGGTGCCCGCCTCGGTAGCGTAGATGGTAGCATGACTGCCTCATGTTCAAGAGGTCCAGAGCTCGAATCTCGGTCAGGGTGAACTACCTGGATATGGTTTTTTATGAGGTTTTCCGTTATCTTTCAAGACAAATGTTGGGTAGCTCTATGCTCCATGGACCCTGGACACATTTGAGCATCATTTCACCCATTTCACCATCCGATATGACTTAACGTTGGAGGGTGTAAAATTAAAAAGAAAAGTTAGTGGGGCCAGTTAGATGTCCAACAACACCCCTAAGCCTGTATATAATTAAATTCAAGACAAAATCACTTACTGCCAGGTCTGATAATGAACACAGCAGATTTACAAACTCCAGATCTCAAGATAAACCCGACTTGTAAGCTGGGATATCTTGTACTTGATATCTGGAGGACAATCCAAAGAGTATTACAATTATTTCCGGGCTGTTTTGCCATGGTCTGTTGGCATAAGAACATCCAAACGTTTCATCCACAACTGTGGTAGACATTTTAGTGGCATTTCCTCGGAGACAGTTTCGCTGCGTCTGACAGATTTGACACCTCAATAGAACAACAAACACATGTGAGGCCTTCCATTAAAAACTGAACAGGTTGTTTTCCACAGCACATCTTAATATATATTTGTAGATACTACATAAATATATCTTTAAAGAAATTTACGTAAATTTTCTTATTAATTGAGATTGCGATTTGGTGAATATTCATTCATATCTTCAGTCGAAAACAATCTCGTGAACCTTACTATCACTAGAAGTCACTGCATTTCTGCCAGTACTACCGAAATCTGAAAACGAAACAAACCTAAAGACAGAATCGATTGTCAGTATTTCAAAATTTATCACACGATTTTTATTTTTTAAAATAAATATCTTTTCCCAACCCATTAAATCTATCGGACCATTTAATTGTTTTAATCATTTAATGTCTGGATTTATTTAATGGTTAAATGAGCAAAAATGTTCTGCTATGGCCAATTTATCAGTCTGTTTGTTTCAAAAATGTACTTTCATTGTGGTTTCCAAATTACGTTTGGTGTTTCCAATATAAACGTGATCACAAACTAAACAATTAATAAATGCTAGACTTTTTATTATCAGGAATTTTATCTTTTTTTTTAGAGAGAAATGTAAATTTTTAACACTATAGGTATTTATTTTGAGGAACTTAAGTTATACCAAATTCTGTAACAATTTTAACAATTTAATTTTCTATTTTCTGATTAACCCAAGGATGGTAAGTAAGTTTTTTAAAATTACAATTTCTTTTATTTTTTAAGGTTAGAAATATTAAGTTTTTTGATATTTAAATTCTTTAATCTTTTTGTGTAAGGTCTTTATTAAAACTGTTAATTAAAGCAGTATTAATAACATGTTTATATTCTCTATTAAATTCCTCTTTATTCAGGAGTATATTTATTAACCTATAATCAAACTATTAAAAACAGCAAATTTATCTGAAAAAGGGTTAAAACTTATTTTTATGTAATTATCGATATGAGTAGGTTTCCTATAAATATCAAAGTTAAGTTTAATATTATTTTTTATTGTCTTTAGATCTAGAAAAGGAAGAAATCCATTAATTTCAGTTTCTAATGTGAATTTTATAGCTTTATCTTGTAATATAACTGGAAGTTATTTCCGGGCTGTTATGCCGTGGTCTGCTGGATTTGTAGTTACCAGACGTTTCGTCCGCAACTGCGGCGGACATCTTCAGTGGCGTGGTCGTAGTCTCCTCGGAGAAGTTAGCGTAGCGTCTGAAGTGTTGACTGTCTGGGCTGCAGTATTTATACTGTTAGTGACCTCCGCTGATTGGACCGGCTGGCGGACGGAGCGAGGGAGTGGGCGGGCTTGGATAGGGATGCTACCTTCTGGTTGGTTCGCTTGGTTTTCTTCTGTTCTGTGTCGTTTCTTATGTTCGATGACAGGGTGCCAGTTGCTGTTGAGCTTCAAAGTTTCTTCTTTCTTATTAAAATTATGTGGATGTTTATAAATTTCAATAGCCTCGCGTTGTAGCCGGGCATGGTAATGTGTTATAGATGAAAGAATGTTGGTGTCCTGGAATTTTATAATGTGTTCGCCCTCAGCTTCAATGGCGTGTTGGGCGACTGCAGACTTTTCAGTTTGTCCCAAGCGGCAGTTTCTTTTGTGTTCGGCGAGTCTGGTGTTAATGCTGCGCTGTGTGGTTCCAATGTAGACCAAACCACAGGAACAGGGAATACGGTATACACCAGATGATGATAGAGGCTCCCGAGGATCTTTAGTCGAGCGTAGTAGATTGTTGAGTTGTTTAGTGGGCTTGAAAACAGTGTTGACGTTGTGTCGCTGCAGTATATGTTGAATACGGTCGGTGACATTATTGAAATATGGCAGGAAAACTGTGCCATTATATTTGGGCCTCTGTGCATTCTGTGAGGCAGGTTTCGGTCTGGCAGGACGGCAAGCTCTTCTGACTTCTTGGATGGAGTAGCCATTGGATAAAAAGGCTTGTTCTAGGTGACGGAGTTCTGTTCTTAATAACTGTGGTTCGCAAATGCGTGAAGCACGATTTACGAGTGTATTTAACATGGCACGTTTTTGTCTGGGGTGATGGTTTGAAGCCTTATTCAGATAGCGGTCCGTATGGGTGGGCTTACGGTAAACAGTGTGCCCAAGGGTGCCGTCTGTTTTCTTGCTGACCAGGACGTCCAGGAAAGCTAGTTGTCCATCTTTCTCTTCTTCCATGGTAAATTGAATGCGGGGGTTGATGCTGTTAAGATGTAGTAGGAAATCTTGCAGGGCTTCTTTTCCGTGTGACCATACGACAAAGGTGTCATCTACATATCGGAGCCAGACAGTCGGTTTTAGTGGAGCCGTGTCTAAGGCATGGGACTCGAAGGACTCCATGAAGAAATTGGCCACAACCGGGCTGAGAGGGCTACCCATAGCAACGCCATCTATCTGTTCGTAGAACGAGTGGTTCCACTGGAAATATGTCGTGGTCAGAACATGACGGAAGAGTGCGATTAAGTCGTCTGAGAAGGTGTGTTGTAACTGTGCGAGTGCTTCTTGCACTGGGACCATGGTGAAGAGAGAGACGACATCGAAGCTGATGAGAAGGTCGTGAGGTTGTAGTGTGATGCTTTGAATTTTCTGGATGAAATGACCGGAATCTTTAATGAAGGAATCTGTTGAGCCGACGTGTGGTTGTAGGAGGCAGGCTAGATGTTTGGCTAAGGCGTAAGTCGGAGATCCAATTCCACTGACAATGGGCCGCAGAGGCACATCCGGTTTGTGGATTTTTGGTAGGCCGTAAAGTCTGGGAGGTAACTACAAATCCAGCAGACCACGGCATAACAGCCCGGAAATAACTTCCAGTTATATTGACTCCGGCCGTGAAAGCCTACGCTCTCTCATTTATCTTGTAAATTTATAATTTAAAAACATTTATTTGTTTATCAGGAACAGTAGCAAAAATATCAACATATCTATACCAAGTTTTAAAAATTAAAGGGAATGCTTAGCGACTTGCATTTCAAAAGCTTATAGATCCGCAAGAAAAGGTGAAAGAGGATTAACCATTGCTAAGCCAGAAGTTTGTTGGAAAAATTATATTTGCAAATGATTTAAAAGACATCCAGTCTGAAGTATATATTCCATAAACAAATCATCAAAGGAACAAAGGATGCATTAAGAAAAACAGCCTGAGAGATCAGATGCTACTTTATCAAAATGATATTAAATTGTGGAAAGAATTTCATAAAATCAAGGTCATTTAAGTTTCTCCCAAAACTGTAAACACAAATGCTAAGCTGACAAAACAAAAACTAATGCAGTGACATGGTTTAAAGCTACTTCAATTGTTATAAGCATTTTAATGTTAAGTATTAAACAGAAACAAAAATTAAATACATAAAATAAAAGCAATAATAATATGAATAAAAAGAACGAAATATGAAAGAATATGTAGAATTAATGAGAGAATAAGCAGTAAGCTCCTCATGATGCCTCCTGGTAACGCTAATAGGTCTGTAAATAAAAACTGATAGCAAGTAGCTGCATGGAATTCAGGTGCTTTTAGGGATCTTGCATGGAACTCAGGATTACCGTCACAAACTCAGTAGCGCAGATGCCTGTCTCTTCTTTGCTTGCTTTTAAACAACTTAGCAGTATAATAGAAGTTAACTTAACCTATAGTGATGTCCAAGGCAAACCTATTATGAGTAAGTCATTACTTTGTGTACATAGTTTTGTAACTTGTAACAGTTTGTCTTGTCTCCATTGCTTCTGTAAATGTTTCATCAAGGTTACAGTATTTTCTGTCCATCTCTCTTAAACTAGTCATTAGAAGGTATTGCTAATTACGCAGTTTAATAAGTATACCATATAAATATGTTACATTTATATTAAATACATTGAATTGATATATATATATCTTTGGACCTCATTAAAAATCAGTCAAGCATGAAGAAAAATTAACAGATATCACACAAATATAAATATTTGTTACAAAGGCTTCACTTATCTTAAGAAATTTGTGTTAATTCTTCTAATAATAATTGGTATTAACAACAATTTCTTAAGATAAGTGAAGCCTTTGTAACAAATATTTATATTTGTGTAATAATTATTGCTTCACTGTAGCTAGCTTCATTTTCTACATAATTAACAGATATCACTGTTGTTATGCAGCATTTCCAAAATGATAATTGTAATGTAGTCCGCCTTGGTAGTGTAGATGGTAGCTTGTCTGCCTCACGTTCAAGAGGTCCCGAGTTCGAATCTTGGCCAGGGTGAGTTACCTGGATAAGGTTTTTCCGGGGTTTTCCATTATCCTAAAAGATGAATGTCAGGGCCATGGACCATGGGCCCATTTGAGCATCATTTCACCCATTCCATTCATTGTCCGATATGACTTAAAAAGTTAAAGGACGTAAATTACAAAAAAAGAAATTGTGGTGTATCTGACCTTTGTTATTGTTGTATTCTTGGATTACTGCTTACACTTGATAAATAACATAGGATACTTCTTGAGCAGTTTTGTAAAGATTTTTGATGGAACAGAATGCCAGTAACACACATCAAACTGTGTGTTTAAAAGCCAACCCATGCTAATTCTTCTGGCATATAAAAACTCCTGTGGGATTAAATTCCAATACAATATTATGTTGTAATCAGCATTGCCCAAATACACTTAAAACTTTGTATTTGTAAGCAAATTTTTAACTTTAAATACATCAAGGTACTAAGTGTGCCAAAAGTCTCTTGATTTAGTAAAATACATTATAATTTATCTGTACTGGAAATGTTAAAAGATGAGTTTTATTGAGCTACAAAATCATTCTGTAAAAATTAACTTTGTTTGGCAATAATATGGAGGTCCATTATATTACAGTAAGGGAAGGTCTTGACAGGAACATTATAAAAGAGTTAACGTAAACTGGCTGGCCTCCCAAGTCATGTGATTCTACGTAATTTGAGTTCTTGTGGAGAGGGGAATTTTGAAAAGGTTTTTTCTGCAGTCACCTATAAATTTCAAATAACTAAGAGCAATTATTTTAACAAAAGTGAACAAATTTGCATTGAAATGCTTTTTGTAAGTTGTAAGATTTCAGCAATTGAAATATAAGTCAAATTGATTGTTTTAGTTTTAATGGCTTTGTAATGTGTAATTTTTCAGTTTATCTGTCAACCAATTTGGGAGGCTGTTTTAAAACCTGTTTGAAAGTTGCAGATAAAATGAAAATGTAGTGTGTTTAGAAGTACAATAGCATTTGATAAGATACTAAAAATAGAACTCTTCTAAAGAATATAGTACGTTAACGATTTGAAGTGACGTAAATTGTTTTAGAAAAATATAACAGAAAGTAAAGCAAGTTTGTGCACTATTGACTTTTGTTGATATTTATTGCTAAAAGTTGTAGTTTAGAGAACTGATTTGCTTTAAAAGTTGATCCGTTTGCAAAAAGTATAGTTGGAAAGTAGGCATTGCGCACAAGAGTCCAGAGTACCAATGGTGTACTTTTTCATCATCCCCTCCCCCTTGGTCGAGTGTCAGCTGACTGGAAGCAGACTGGCGTCAGAATTGTGAGGTGTCAGTCTGCAGCCTGACATCGAACGGGAGTGTAGGCAGCGGCACTCTCGCTCGCTTCGGGAAGTCTCGGCGATCTCCGCACCATCTTAACCACAGACGCCGCCATCTTCTGCTTTCCAGCCAAAGTCCTATTTAGCGTGTGCGAGTGTATTTTTCTTTTGGGAAGTGAGATTCAGCTTGTTTTTCACCTCTGTAACCAGTATTCGTGCACTAGTGTTATCCTTGAGTGTTTTCGAATAATAGAGAACAGCTGGCGATGACGTGTATGTTTCGTTATTAATCGATTGCAAATCGGAGTAGTGAATTCTAGTGAGTGCAGGACATACATGCTAAAATGGATTTCTTGTGAGTGGATGATCAGAAGAGGATGCAATCTTCCACATCGCCCTACGCTGACGACGTAGATCTTTCGCAGTTTCGAGAACCCGTGGTTAGCTGACACCGCCCTTGTTCTTAGGATCTTACAATTATTTCACAGTAAGTGGTTATATAATTGCTTGTTTAGTATACCATTAGAGTAACGGGGGTGTGTAAGAGGAAGTGACAGCTAAAGGATGTCCATGTAATGTTTGGACGCTTCTCCAGCTGTGCCTCTTGCCAAAATGGTTTCTCTGTAAGTGACGTCATGTTCAAGGCGACTGAAGACAAAAAGAAACGCAGACCGTTCATTGTTTCAGTAGAGGGTTCCTTTTGTGAAGAGCAGAATATAAAGTCGAGAACGCAGTTGTGTGAAGTAGATACCAGCTAATTCGTGACCTTTGTACTTGTACGAGCACTTCTTTCTCAGTAACGTTTCGCAACTGATGTCTTTGTAAAGTTTTCACCTCGTATCAGTGGCGGCTCGTAGAGCAGATCCTATGAGAAAGGCCATTTTCAATATTAAGATGCATTAGAACCTAAATCCAGGCGCTATGGAAGAATTGTAATTAAAGCTTAGCATAGATCTTTTAATGAGAATATTTGTGCCCCCTCCGACATGAGCCCAAGTGGAAAACTATTATGTACAGCTAATTACACATGTCTTTAACTAGTTTTTAAACCTGAAAATTTATTCCGCGATGTTTCAAATATCCCCCCCCCCCCCGCCAAAAAGTAGGAAAGTTGGGAAAGTGTGTCTGTTCAGTTGCTTATGCCACGCACACGATGTGTTCAACTTGCTTTGGACCGTGCCGTTTTGTCTTCAGAATGCTAGACATTACGCCGTCATATGTGACCTTCCATGCTGATTAGACCTTTTTCTCCAGCCTTCGTTTTTATTTCGTCAGTGTAGCCTTCAGGAGGCCAAGTTGTTGGAGGTTCTTTTAATTTGGTAGAGGAACATGGCGTCAGGCTCCGTTGCTTTCTGTTTGAGCGAAGTCGGCCTTGAGAACAGCACGAATTTGTCAGATCAGTTTCGCCTTTGTCGACATTCGCGTAATAAAGCTTGCAGTGGACGAAGGCCCCCCCCCCCCCCCCGCAAACAAAAATTTACATAGGCCTTTGAAATAGTCTTTACTACTTAATTGCCTGTTTTCTCCCTTTGTTCAAACTTGTTCTGAATAAGCACAACAAAGCAACTATGTCATATAACTCCATGGAAATTCGCCCCCAGGTATTTCAAAATTACAATTTCAACAGGTAATTATATCAGTAAATTTGTACAGTTGCATTTAGAACGTTGTCAGAAAGCTAAACAGAAACGAGAAATCTAGCAAACGTATATATCACTTTCAGTACTATTTCTAGTAATCAAAAATTGAGTCCAGCAATAAATATATTTACTTTCAAGTAGAGCAACTATCCCAATCATTACATCTGATGTTACATTTACATGATTTTCTCTAATCAAGTCATTTATATTCCATATAACTTGTACAAAGTATTCTTAGGAAGCTTTCATTTGTTATAACCATTGCAGAAATAGTTTCATTTTAGATTTGTATTGTTGAAGCATAAAGCAAATTGAATCAGCTATTTTAAAAGCAAGATCCAATATGCCTGGACTTGAAATTCCATGACATCACAAGAAACAGCGGAATGATGAGGGTATTGAAACTTCAAAATCATTAATGAAATTGCTGATGACATAGAATAAGCTTATTTGAAATAAAGTGTGGGTTTTAAATAGGTGTACTTTTTGTGAGTACATCATACTTTTTATACAGTTCACCAGTTTATACAAAGTTCTGAATGAAGTGAGCTTCATTGTGTGTTTTCTGATAATTTCTTATAAAGATTTTGTCTACAAATAGTTTCAATATTTGAAATTTTAATTAAGTGCAGATAAACAATTTTGATTACTCTTTCCATGGAAAGAGTATTTTGGGCTAAGGATATTAAATCATGGAAGATGCTGAACTAACATAAGGTTTTTTTTTTTTTTTTTTTTTTTTTTTTTTTTTTTTTTTTTTTTTTTTTACTTCTTTTACTTTTGGGTTTCACAGACAGCTTTTTTCTTTAAAAAATAAAAAAAAATAAGCCAAAATGTGGAATGCAATTCTTCCTGCATACTGAAATGAAGTTATCCTAGATAAAGATTCAACAGCATAATAAAGAGAAGAAATGGTTATAATGCAGTTCTGTTAAGTCCCAAAGTGGGACCCTACCTAATTTTTATTACCGTGTTATTACTGTGTGTTTTCCTAATGCATCCTATAAGAATGTCTGTTTTTAACCAGGAATTTATCTTGTGAACCCTTGATGGATTCAGTGAATATATATTTTCTACTGCAAAACTTGTACCTCTGTTTAAAGATGACTTTTCAACCAAACAATGAATTATTCTGAGGCACTCTCCATAAACTGTTATTAAATGAATTTAATTGAAGAATAAGTACCTTTTTCAGAAAAGAATTAAAAAGTTGGAATCTCAATTAAAATCTCAATATATTGCAATAAGGAAAAGATAAGAATTGAGAGTACAATTACAGAGTAAATAAATTTTAAAGAATAGTGCTATTAGTCAAGACTTTGACTTCAAAATTTTGGAGTACTCTGAGACCTCTACATCTGTGGCGAGTTTTCAGAGAGTTTTCATTGCTATTTATTTCTCCCCTCTCCCTGCAAGGTATATAGAATAGCTTTCCTTGATTGAGATCTCCACTTTAGCAAAATAAGTTAGGAGCAAATACCCATTATAGTCCTTTTGATATCTTTGTTTACATCATTCAACTGATCTATTAGTCATAATATTTGTTATGTATTTTCAAAGGTTGTGATGGAAGTGAAAAATAGAGCCAATTGCGACTTAATGAGAGATGCCACGTTTTGATACCTCCTTTTCTTCAAAGTCTTACTATCTTTTTTGTGCATGCTTGCTCTTATCACAGATGGGAAAGTTGCAAAACCTTGAATGAATGGCCAAAAGAAGGGCCGTGTGCAACATCCAGGTGTTCTTGTATCTTAAGATGAAATGGGCAGTTTTTATATCGCAAACTGGATACAGTTACGACATGAGTGATTTCAAATTAGTAAATTCCAGCTTTGTCTAAGCATTACTGGTTGTATTGTCTGTTACTCCTGCAACAAACTATATGTAATATTTAAAACTTAAACACTTCTGTAGATTGCAACAGAAACAAACTTTAGGTACTAAAGTGGTATACATTTTAACACTTGACATAAACTGCTTGTGGATATTTCAGTGTAAAATAGTATGATGCAATGGAGTGAACTGATCAGTTCTGAAGTCCCCAACATTGGTGTATACACAGAAGCGGACAAGATGAGATTGTAGTGTTACTGTGAACATTAGCAACCCTGTTTTTGACAAACATGAAAATCTCGGTTGCATTTACTGTACTGTGTGCCATGAAAATACACAAGTTTAGCATAGGTTTGTAAAGAAGCTAAGTCTTTGAGCTTTTATGGCATAATTCTTTAGTGTTAGGTTGTATATTCTCAAACATGTATTCCAAATGGCAGAATCCACACCTCCATTTAAGTTGCTGCATTAACTGCAGATATATAATAATTCACACTCCTTGTTACTCTCCATCGCCTTTGCCCCCTTTATGTAGTGCACATTCATAGGATGTTAAGAACACCAGTAATACATTTTCTTTTCCTGAGGTATGAATACAAATTGAAACATTAATAACATATGACATTGCAATAGCCTCTTATTTGTATCATGCTATTTTCTATGGTTCCTGGCTTAGCTCTACGAATTAGCTATTGGTCTAGTTTCTTGAATATTCAAAAAATCCATATTCTCCAAATAAACCTTGTTCACAATAGTTAATGTACTATTTGTACTTTCTATACTAAACTATAGTGAGCAGAAGTCTTCACCCAGAACTTGGGTGAACCTTTAACTGGTTTTAAGAATTCCTGAATCCAAAAAAGGCCATTTTTGGGTGGTGGGAAATGTCCCTACCCCTCTCTTTCTTTGAAAACAGCATAACCAAATAGAAAGTGGTTGAATTTCTAACTTCCAAGGCTGTGAAAAGATTTTCAAGGAATTCTGTTACTGCATTTTTTACATGGTAACATAATTTCTATTTTTCCAAGAATGTTTTGACGATTTTGATTAAAATAACCTGTATTTAAAATACTTGGATGGCCGAGTATTATCTCGAAATTTTGTGGGAATAGCCTGTGAAGGCTTTTTCATTCTAAACCATTTTCGTATACCAAGTAAATCACAAAATATTTTTCACCACGCAATAGATGTAAATTTTGTTGAAGTACACGATTATGTCATGTGACATTTTGTGTAGTCTAAACCATTTCCCAGATATTCGTTTTTAATGGTTTGAAGTTTTAAACACTTCTCAGAACCTGAATCGCTTTTTTCCTGGTGTTCACGCGAACAGCATGAAATTTCATAGACATCGCATAGGATACGTTTTTTGAAAGAATCCGACACTCTCTAGCCTAATGTACCTAAGTGGGAATTAAACTTTCCTAAGTGTGTTGTGGGGTTCACGAGTGAAATGACACCACGCAATTTTGTACAGCAATATTTAATTATGCACACTAACGTGCTCTAAACCGTAATTTTTGGCTTAGTTTATTTAATAGAAACATTACTCCTAAGTTCCCTATTACAGAAGTGTTCTTGATGCAGTATTCGAGTTTGTTTTATATTTCGAATGCGGATAATACAAGCCGCCACTGCAGGGCTACCAGCTGTCTGACTTGGCAAAGGAAATGCCGTTCCGAAACAAAAGACGGTCGGTATTCGTGGGGTTCTTTATTCCCATGCACCTTGTAATTCCGCTGTATGCGGGTTGTTCTATTGTGAGAGCCATGTGATCTGAGGCTCCCAGGCACTAGGAGAAATGAATGTTCTTTCTGGTTTTAGCGCTGTTTGCAGGTAAATCCTACCTTAGTTCAAAATGGCGCGATAGTTCTGAATCCTGATGCATGTTTAGAAACGCACTTACTTTTTTTATTCCGACATGCTTTAAGGTGACAAGGGTAACATTTTTATGGAATTTCCTCCGCTTGCAAATAATTTTTACATGAAAACTTGTTAAATAGCTTCTGGTTGGTTTGTCAATGTATGAGGTAGATGTGTTTTAAGTAGCCAATGAAATGTGCTTCATTCTCTTTGAAAGGTGCATAACTGAGGTACCATAATGTAAGTCTTATTAACGTATACAGTTAACATCACATGTTTATCAGAAATACTGGGTTGATGTGCGGACCTCTCAGTGTTTAAACACTTTCAGATGCATGCATCAATTTTAAATCCCTCCTCCCGCTGGAACTAGATTTCTCTAGTTAGGGTATGTCTGTTATTGCAAAAGAAGTTGGCTCATATCTTAATGGAGATGTTTCTGAAGAGTACTTTAAATGGATAGAAAAGTAAATAGTATGTGATATTTCTAAAAGAGCGTTTAAAAGCAGATCTTTATCAATACAGTTGAAATAACCGTTGAATAAATAAAGGTCCTTACTGCTGCTTGCCAAATGAAGCTCTGTTGTACTGAATTTTTCGCTGAAGACTTCTTGGTCAGGTCAGCATCCACATTAACCCCTGACGGTTTCTTACCAACTCATAGAATTTGATCGGTTTTACTTTTTATACGCGTTTATTCTGTTTGCTGAAACTATTGAGAAATTTCCTTCATCTCCAATCAGTAATGCATGAAGCTGATAACAAATTCCTTGTGTCCCATTCCCTGTTACTTTTTAGAAAGATTACAGATACCACGAGTTATTTTGAAGTACATAAAACGTTGGTTTTATCAATTATAGAAAATGGAGTGTCTCTTTCGTAAAGGGTTCGCCCAGGTCTCGACCCGAAAAGTATTTCAAGCCTTCAAAAGGAATTCGGATACTTTAAACGCTCGATCGATAAACTGCGTGTCCTAAAGGTGAGCTAACAAAACGACCGGGAAGCGCAGTTGTAATGTCCGTGGTAATTATTACGCTATTATTTAGGAACTCTTAACTGTGTACATTCTTTGTTGCCCAGGTTTGGCTTATTACAGGTTTATTGGCACATGTTAAAGAAATCCCGTCGCAAAATACTGAGTCATAGGTTCAGAATAACGGAGAAATTGCCCTACGTTAGAGGATGCGGCACACGCATTCTACCCGCACTTCAACATATTCTTTGAAATGCTTCATGTTAATCGAACATTTTACAGAAAGTTTAATTACATTTTGTACAGGTACAAGGGAAGCTGTGCGCTGTGGCGTAGTAGGCTAAGGCATCTTGCTTTGGTTCCGTGCCACGGAAAGAGACCCGGTTTTCGTTCCCACCCCTTGGGTGCAGATTTAAGTCTCGGGTATAGGACCGGTGCCCACTCGGCATCGTGAGGGAATTGAGCCAGTGATATATAAGCGACCTTGGTCATGAAAGCCAACTTTCCGGCTGAGGGTGCCGAGTTGCTGGCCACATCTCCCCGTATCGGTTGGATGATCGCCCACCACTATCTTGCGTATGTGGGCGTGAGGCCGGCAGTCGCGTTGGCAGACCTTTGTCCGATATGGGCTGTAGTGCCACGGGTTTAACTTTAACAAGGGAAGCTGTACGAAATGGCCAAAAAATAGGGTCTCCCTATACGCTGAGATTGCGAGATCTGATTAGAACAAAAGAATTTCTATTATAACCTTAAAAAATGTAATTTATTCCAGAATTAAAATTGGTTAATGGAAATATCTTTATCACAAAAAACTGACAGCTTGTTTTAATGAGGCCCAAAAGTTTCTTGAGTGAGTTACGATTTATTGATTGTACCAAATTATCCAAACTTCTGTCCTTGTAAACTTCTTAAATTACAAATTTTCGTATTTTATCGACTTTTTTTAATTGGGTGCCCATATGCAGTCTCACACACACGTTTTTCTAGTTTCTAAGGGTATTGTATAGAAAGCGTTATTTCACTCAACGTTTAAAGCCCTTTTGATTGGATATATTCTGTCGAGGCGTGTGTACCACTTGCTTGGTTTGTGTAAAATTATTGTGAAGTGGAAGCTCCTGGATCATACCAGCTGCTTTACCTTAGAAGCGGTATGCTTATTGGTATTAGTGCTGGATCGGAATTACATCTGGTTATTACATTGAATTCGTACACACTTTCACGCTCTTTCATACTTCCAGGTTCTAGGGAGGATAGGGAAAAATAGTATTACAATGGAAAAATCACTCAATTCGGTTGGGAATCGAATTCCGGATGTTCAGATTTGGAGGTTAGCACCAGACCACGGAGCAGTCGAAATGAATGTTTTATCTTTTAAAATTTTCTTACATAGTTTTGATGGGAGATGAACTTAAAATATGCCACTATAAGCGCGTGTTGTGTGCACTTTGTAAGGATCACTACGTTTCCCACCCTGTTAGTCCTTCAATACCGACCTTATGTAATCACAAATTTTGAAAATGAAATCCATACCATGCCAGAGACTAAATTCTCTAATCTTGCATCACTCCAGGTTTAAAGAAGCAGTTATGAAATTCTGAATGTATGGGCAAACTTGACATTCCTTTATAAATTTGTCCAAGTTGATGCGGGAATAACCATGATGTTTCAGCATTAGTGGGTAATACAAGTCTAACGTCTTGATGTTAAAGATACATTTGAAATATGCACCCTACTCCCCTGGGCAACCACATTTTGCATTTCGTCCGTTTGAAGTTAGTGTTCTCACACCGGATATTTCGGTTCCAATGTGGGTAGTATATCAAGTTTCCGTTGTGCTAGGATGTGAAGGCTTTTCTTAATCACCGAGGAGACCGTTGAAGTTGGAACCACTTCCGCGTTGTACTAGAAGAAAAATTAAAAAGGATTCCTTTGTGTTTTTCCAGTTAAGCCTGGAGATCTCATCGGTCGATATAAGGATGGAATATCACAGAAAAATCCTTCCGGCAGTAGCCAACTTTAATTTGTAGACGGCTTTCGTTCACGTTGAGCAAAGCCATCATTAAGATCTATAAGTTTTCATTTACCTCCATTCCATTGAGAACAGAAAGCGGCAAATGGGGTTCTCTGCGTGGAAATTTGGTTTGAAGACGTGGCGTATTAAGGCGAATTGCTTTCCCCCTCTGCGCTGTTTGCAATCGGTTCCCCATCACCGGCTATGCCTAATTAGTCTACCCGACGACTGCAGTGTGATTATGCCAAATGTCCTTATGTTTCGACACTTATACATCATGCATGGAAATTCTGTATGACAAACTGTGGTAGAGAAATGAATCGGTGATCTATGAGCAGCTTATGTGTCTTAACAGATAGTGGGGAACGAGAGCTATTCTGGATACGGAATGGCGTGTCCTTACGTAGGGAAAGCTTTTTGACACCAAAGGGAAGTTATAACGAAGGCCTATCCCCCCCACCCCCCGAAAAGCCTGTAAAATATATGTAAGTCAGGAATTATAACCACGCTATAGTGAATGAGAGGTCCGTGGGCACACGGGTGCTTGCCATTGTCTAGACCAGCCACGTGTCTACACAATGGTTCGTCTTATTAACTCACTCAGGCATGCTTGGTGTTTGGGATCAATTGCAAGTATCCTCGGAATGATCCTAGATTCGAAATTGACTGGCATATTTGAATATGCATTGCCTTTTCAATTTGACTTTTCACATGCGATCGTTAAGCAAGCTAGCAGCGGAGTGTGTTGTTCTTGCAAAATTTATTTAAAATTCTGATATTAATTTTTAAATGTATGCAAAATAATTTTGAGAAACAGCAACGCTTAACGTGCAGGAGCTAAATATATAGGGTTGTATAGTTTTTTTCCCCCCTCCAAAACATGAGACCACTTCCCGGTTCCTCTGTTAAAGGCGGCGGCTCTTTGAGGTTTGCTTCCACAGGGTGTGTGTCTGCAGGAAATAAGGAACCAGAACCCTGGCTATAATGCCTCTCACCCTGTTTATGAGGGTCGCGTTTTGTTGGCTAATGGCTACAACCCAGCGAAAAAGGAGAGCGGTTAACTTGGAAAGTTGTCATGTTTTGTCAAAATGTATAACTACCTAAGTTTGATTTTGTAGGCACTTTGGAGCATTCAGCGTTTGAATGTGTGGTTTTTCACTCTTGTAATGTAGGTTATGCCCTCTTTAGTTTCTCCACTACAGGTATGAGGAAGAACAGTAGTATCGAGGTAGTCAATGTTTGCACAGTTTAGCATACATCTGGTAACCTAATTCTTAAAAAACAGGTCGTATGTTTAGTTTTCAGCGTCTCTCGAATGCGAGACATTACATGAAAATGGCTGCCTTATTAGGTATTATGGTCAGAACAGCAGGATATTTTGTCATACACAAAAGAACACAACAGCCATGTCATGTCCCTCCCCCGTCATTTAAGTATAGCTCCCCTTTAAAACCACTGTCAGGCTTCACCGCA
This sequence comes from Mantis religiosa, assembly GCA_030765055.1. Lineage (NCBI taxonomy): Eukaryota > Metazoa > Arthropoda > Insecta > Mantodea > Mantidae > Mantis > Mantis religiosa. The sequence goes on from CM060958.1 coordinate 17,520,360, forward strand.
AAACTCCATCACTTTGTGGCTCGATACTTTTTACTCAATCGATAAAAGCTTGTCGGAATGTTTGGGAATGGCAATTTCATGTATTTATTTACCTAATTACAGAGGCCCAATGAAATGTTGATTGCGCTATGTTGCCAAGAATTGTGTAACACAAATGAATGTGCAAAGGCTCCTTGCTGCATTTTTATTGTGTGCTTGGCAGTGGTAGAGCTGCTTGAAAAGTGCAAGAGCTGAAGTATTGATTGACCTTTCAGGACACGCTGTAGCCTCTAAATAAGAGCATGAGACAAAATTGCGCAGCTTTAAAATGGCAAGAAAAGAAAAGGCCTCTGACGTTTATATATTGTTAGAGCATCCAATTGCAAATATTATCTAAGTGTAACCTAAGTGTGATTTTGTTTGATTTTGTAAATCACAGGTCTGTTTGTTTCATTTGCAATCCCGAAAGTTACCTGGAGTCATGTTAAAATTTCGGAGAGCTCATATAACTTTGTCCGACTTACTTCAAGGGGCTACTCAAATGAAGCTTACGCCATAAGTACAAAAGACTTGATTCATGTTATCTTAATGCATAGTGCCTTCACATAAGCATGGTCATAAACGTAAATATACTTGTCAGAGCTTCAGTGACGAACGCTGCATTCGCTTGTTATCTTTTCTACAGAAGAGCGAAATATTAGTAACCCAACATGTAGAAGTTATGGAACACTAAATAGAGCCCTCTCTCCGTGCGGGTGATATGAATGGTTAGTTATATACACGAATGTAAATAGCCATTGCAGCCGCTCTTTACCCCTATCTTCTCCTGAATGGGCCGCGCCGTGGCTCAGTGGTTAGACCGCTTGGCTCTCACTAAGACGAACCGGGTTCGATCCCAGGCGACCGCAAAGTGATATTTGTGGTGGACAACTCGGCGCTAGGGCGGGTTTTCTCCGGGACCTCCGGTTTCCCCCGCCATCTCATTCCACCGGTGCTCCATCTTCATCTCATGTATCAGTGTCACCGCCTGCGTTGCCGTATGTAGTAAAAGCGGGCGTTAAACACCAAACACACACACACACACACACACACACACACACACACACACACACATTTCTCCTGACTGCCGATGGACGACGCATTGCTGCAGAAGCCATGATTGTATTTGAACATAATACATTCACTGAAGCGCCGTGTATATGCGACAAGATTGCGTAAACAACTTTGCATTGTTTCCGATACTCTTCCACGCTTTGTCATGTAGTAAATGCAGAAGTTTGCAGCTTCAAGCTTTCAGGTCTATGTCAAGCAGAACAGAATATTAGGTCAAGATCGTATACGGGCTAGGATAGAGGTAAACGGCCAAGGAGCCAATGCCACTATCAGCCCGTAAGGCAGGTGCTTAGAATACAAAAAATTGCTATTGTAATTGTAAGAAAATATTTGAGTACAAATAAATGATTACGTAAGTAATTATATGTAATTAGCCTATAAATTTTAATATACAAATGGGAGCCATCGTTAGTTTAAACTTAGGATGAGGAAACCATAATGATGTTTGTATCACCTTTATCACCTATTCTTGCTTTGCGCACGGCTTGTTTCACGTCATTAGAAGACCAATCATGAGAAAGTTAGTGAATAGCTTAGTTTGACTGGTGCTTACAATGAGAGATTACTTTGTGATTGTCACAAACCCTTGCTGGAAGGTTCGACGAGAGATACCACATTCCTACCTGCCTCAGAGGAGCTTATGTCAATCACAAAGTAATTTCTCTTTCCCCTTAAGCTTTTAACGGCCTCAGGCTTGTATATAGTGTATTAAGTTTGATTTTAGCGAAATCGTAACCGTATCGAAACCAAGACAGGAACTGGGCCAAAGTCAAGTGGGAAGAAGGTACAGGTGATCTCCCAGGGAAGAAAAAAATCTAACTAGATGCAATAAAGCAGCGCTCTAACGAGTTGATACTTCACGGTGAATGTGACATGCTGCTCTACCCCTCGAAATGTTCACCGTACATAAGTTCTGTCCAACTTGATTAGCTCTTATCGGAAAGGTCTCGATAAAGACCAGTATTGCCCAATGACGCTTCAAAGACAAATGATGTAGATACTTTATGCAAATGAACCTAAAGTATACAATCATTTTCTTTATGGAATCATTTTAAATGTATCCATAACGTAGAGATATTTCCAGGTATTAAGGCCAACCTAATTAAAAAAAAAATGAATTTCCTTAGATCCGAATTTTGTGCCATGAAGAAATTGGTTGCTAATTTTAATCATGGTTGTTCCATTTTGGATGTCGTTATCCTAACAAGGGACGAAAGTCCATAATGGCTGACTAATCAGAATGCGATTTTACTGATCATATGGCTCGGGAATGGTTGCAGCACAATAGATTCCAAGTTTGTTAACCGCCGAGTAAACATCCCACAGGAGTGTTTGGACGTGCTCATTCGACATTTTGAGCTGTTACATCACTGTTGACGAAACTAGGTTCAGCAGCAATCCAAACAATTAGTGCAGGAAGGCTAAATGTATTTCGAGGAAAGACGATGACCACTTGTTTTCTGAAATGGCTAGGGATGCTATGAGACATTAACCGCAATGGAGAGCACTGTGGAATTCTGTCCGCTTTTGTTAAAGAATATTTTATTGGTCGGAGCAAACTTCAATGCGATATGCCTTGTGGTTTGGCCTGATTTAGCTTCCATTGACGTTTTCCTCTTCCCTTATACCTGGGCAGATTTGTAAACACATTCTTACTAAAGATTTTACGGACGTAGGTCAGAGGATTGCTAGTCCATGTTTAAATAGCTGTAAGGTTGCTATTTTGGGAAAACAGTGGATTGATACTCGTTGACTAGGGATCAGCTTTATAGTCCCATGGCTTTCGTACTCATATCGCTGATGTTGTTAACTCAACTGTAGCATAAATTTTCATTAGAAAATCATCTCTCCGACTTTTGGATTCTGTGGAGGGTATAGAATCAAATAGCCCCGCACACTCGGAAGGCTGTCTATCATTCCCAGAGGCAGTCACGTGACATGTTATGCTCATGTTTAATAGATACTGAAGCGGATGTTGCAGCCGCTTGCGGTGTCGTCAATATTTTCGCTCTTCCACCAAAACATATTAAGTGTATAACTCTGTTATGATGGTATTTTTGGCATCATGTAGCGGCCGTGTCAGACACATCATCCCCAGCGATGCGAGATAAAGCAATAAATGTTTGCGACGTTTTAGCTGCATTTTGTAGGTAGCGGTCAGGAAGGACAGGACGAGGTGAATGTGGCTCGCTAAATTTGACTCATACTCTGCCCCAGGCACAATGCTATTTTTAAAGTGAGCATAAACAGGTGCGTAGTAACTGAACATGCGGGTCACTAACATTTATTGATCGGAAAACTCTACAATCATTTATTGTGTATGGTCAATTTTTATTTGTTGCTGAAGACAGTTGGGAAAAAATATAAGGGCGCCTTATTGATTGGAGGCATTGCAGAGATCACGTACGTGGTAATCGACAAACGATATTTCGGTAGGGCGGTTGATGTATTAACAGAGTCAAATCATTAGGTGACAGTATTTGCATTATATACCTGGCTAAATCGAGTTATTGGAAACATACCAGAGATAGCGTTTACTAAGTTTTCAATCAAATCTGTGACCACCTCTGTAACGTGTCTGCCTCACATTCAAGGGGTCCCGAGTTTGAATCTCTGTCAGAGTAAGTTATCTAAATAAGGATTCTCCCTCCCAAGGGTTTTCTTTATCCTGAAAGAGGAATATCGGAACTATTCGCCCAGAACCTATTTCATTCGTCCGATGTCTTACGTTGGAGGACGTTAATTAACAAAAGAAGTTAATCGGCATCTCAGATAGTCAGTATCTTAAAAAAATACCACAGTTGTATTTAGTGTGTGTGTGTGTGTGTGTGTGTGTGTGTGTAGTGACTTCGTGGGTTCGTAGAATTAAAATTCCAGTTTGCTGAAATTCCATAATGTTTTCTTTTTTAGAAACACTTTGGTCAACCCTTACAGTAGCAGAATTACGTAACATACACAAATACAATCCTCAAGGTCGTTGACCACAAGCAAGAGTTCACTTTCAAAACACAGCTGCACGCGCTCGGTTATCAAGTTCCATTTCGACTCTGTCTACAACTAACCCCGGCTTCCATTTTATACATCTACTCCTATTTCAAGAAATTAATCGAATGAACAAGACGGCACTCGAACCTTCCAGTTATCTATCTTTATCTGTTTTATCTCCGCGCTGCACTATCTGTCTTTGTGCACGTCGGCCCCGGCGACTATATACATATAAAATTTTTGCCTAATTTATCTTGCTTATATTGACAGTCCTTGTAACAGATTCAGTGCTAGTTACTGCTACAGATAGATTCAAATAAGGGTATTAAGTGTTTTTTAGTTGTGCGAGTAACCATTTTCATATGTAATAAACAAGGATAATTATTACATGCATAAGTATGGATTTATGATAGAAATGATGCCAGTCTGATTTTGAATATACCTTCTCCAGTAAAACTATTCAATTTAATTTTGTTGATGTAAGATTTTCTGAGGAGCCGGTCTCAAAATCTACACACAACTACAACGTATACTTCATAAAGAAACCTCTAATCGATCTTTTATGTACGGCAGTCCCAAATAAGTGACTAGTTTGTTCCACTTTTTTAATCTAAGAATTAGATTGGTGATAAATTTTGAAAGCATTCATTGCGCTCAGGCAGAAAGCGAACCAACAGTTCTCTTGGAGTTTAACTCCCACATCTCTGCAGGCAGTATGTTTAGTAAACGCGAGTGTAATTGCTTCATAAAGAAGTGTATCCTATGTATAACTAAATACAATGTTCACTATGTAATAAAGGTAAACTCCATCCTTAACCTTAAACATCTGAATTTAAGCCAGTGATAAGTTAAATTGAATTGAATTTTTTATTTTGCATATTCCAAAATGTTACAATTTACAACTTTTGGCTACATTTATTTGTTTACCTTGTTGCTACCTTGGCTTACATGACACCCTGGTCTTCTGCTCTGCCAGGTAGCTCTTAACCTCCATGCCTCCTTGTTACTTAATTAGCCCCATTCTTCCCCCTCATCTTCCTTTCTGATATTCTTTACATTTCTTGCCCATTTTTCTTTTACTTTCTGCAAGAACTCGCCAATACTTCTTACCTTCTCTTTCTCCCTTCCCGTTAACATTTTTATTGCTGCTATCCTCTTCTCTAATTTCTCCCATTTTTCCTCCCAAACCTTTTTTCTCCGTATTGCAACCTCCTCGCATTCTGTTACCTAGTGTTCTATGCTTTCTTTCCCCCCACACAATTCACAAATTCCATTTTCCCTATCTCTTATCACTCTTAGAAATATTGTTCCTGTTCTCATTCAAGAGAACCCTTCTCTCTCTTGCCTATTGCAGTAATCTACATATGCTTCTCGTCCCCAATTTCTTTTTATTTGCTTGTAAAATTGTAATTATTTCATATTTTCTAGACTTCCCCATATTTCCTATCTTTCTATACCTTCTATTCTGTATTTTCCCAACTTACCCACATCGCTTGTATTCCTTTCCTCTAATCTCCATATATCTCCCATTCCTATTTTTTCCATAATTCCTCCTATCTCTGCCCACCAATTATTGATAAGTTAAATATTGACTCAACGTGGAGTCTCATTTATGCCAAAATTCCGAATCCCAGTTCTTTCTGTATCATTAGCTGCAAAAGTACTAGACCACTACTCCGCAGATCTGAGTTGTAAAACGATTATGAAAGTTCCTGCTTACTCGTTGACGTTGGTTTAGTGTCCTGTATGCTTGGTTATAAAGCTTTTTGTCAAGAAACTGACCTAATCATTTAAGATTATAATTTATAAATATAGCATTCCTTCATGATTTCAGAATGAATTACTGTTCACCTCCACTCTTTATATCGTGGCCCAAGTGAATTTTGTAAATGGATTACCACGAAAGTTACTCTAAGGGTCGTCTTGCGCTGGTTTTGGTCCCTCTGACTGTAGTAGCGTGTCAGTAAGATTTATGCCCGATTGTTAAGGTATCCTAGGTGTGAAAGAACGCTAGTCAAAGCGTTATAAAAGTTCAATTTGTTAGATCAGTTGTAGTGAGCCAAAAAATACCTAAGCTGATGCACGAACCTCAAGAAAGGACTGTAAATCATTCTCCGTGTAGCTTTTACAGTCTCTTTCTTCCCTGGTCAATAAACTCAATTGTTGCTTGGCGAAGTGATGATAGTACGTAAATCGCAGTTGATAGGCAGGGTGGTGTACCACCTTTGGCTGTATTGATATATACATTATTGCGTTCAGAACTATTGTGGTGATTGTCCCTGGTCCTCCAGCCATGGTCAACGTGTCCGCAAGTCGGTACACTAAACCCAACTGCCAAATTAGTTACTTTTGTGCTCTAAGAAAATGGTTTATAAAGGAATAACCGAAAGAAACGATTTTGCATCACAGCGCATTTTGGTTTTTACATTGAAGTGTCCTGGGCATATCAGGATTCTCCTGCGTCTGATCTTGGAATCCCACACATTATACGCTTCTTTACCAAGCACCAAATTTGTTTTTCCGTCCAGCATGTGTCAACCTAAATATGCGATATAAAAGTTCTTATAAATTGTATGTTGAAATGATCAGAGAAGCCTGTGTAGGAATTATATGCTGGTCATCGACATCGACACACAGCCCGCCTCGGTAGTGTAGATGGTAGCGTGTAAGCCTCACGTTCAAGAGGTCCCGAGTGCGAATCTCGGTGAGGGTGAGTTACCTGGATAACGTTTTTCCGGGGTTTTCCCTTATCGTGAAAGACGAATGTCGAGTAACTCTTAAGCTCTATGGACCCTGGGCTCATTTGAGCATCATTTCACTCATTCCATTCATCGTCCGATATGCCAACGCTGGAGAACGTAAATTATTAAAAAGAAAAAAAATCGACAATTCTATACCGGTCATTCCATATACAAAAGTATGCGTTCATGAATAATAAACTGCAATTCTATTATCAAACCGTTTATGAATGACATTAGAAGGCGGGCTTCAGTATCATACTCCATGTTTATGGTCATCTTACCGCTGATTCCTTCATTTAATGCCGATTGATCTTGATTGTGACTTTCAGAACCGATCAAACTAAAGCCTCTTGTGCAGTATCTCGTAACCTTCAATGTATTACTGAAAAACACCACTGAGGCATTACAAAATAAGACATTGGACTATACTGGGTGCAGTAGCAGAACACCTTGAATAGCTAATGCACACAGGCTCTGTGTTGGGTGAAAGCTCGTTGGCGTTTGGACGTATTGTATACCGCTCATGCAATACTGCGTTACTGATCAACATAATGTGAAGCAAACCTCTAGTCATTTATGGAGTTTGCATTTAAAACCAATTTGAATGAAACTTCAAATCCCCAGAACTCCTGTATTTTATGATAAAATGTTGCTATCATTTAACAAATCTATTTCCAAGATTCTGTTGCACACTTAAGATGTATTGCATATAAATGCGTGCTCCATGACCTTCAGTGTATTTTCATTTAGGCGCTGGATCAATTGAAATGGACTATGTAAATGCATAGTTGAAGACCGCATGCCGGTTCTATCCTCCAAAGAAGCTATAAGAACATCCTACACAGCTACACTTTACATTGAAAATGTTTCTTTATCTGTTTTGTGTGATTGTTTCTTTGGTAAACCATAAGTAATTAGATCTCTGCATCAGGAATTGTTGATGGTTAGATAGCGGTTCTGTTCATTGGAATATTCCAGTACATTCTTTGTGTTCACCTTTCTGTGTTTGCGTAAAACAAAATGTACGTATAATGGAACATTTTCTGCGCATGTTTATGGAGCAGATCGAAAAATGAAGCACTATAAAGTTTATTGGTTAGAGAAACCACGAGTTGTTTGCTTGCTGGAAATATTGAATTTGTGCCTGAAGGCAGCCGCTTCAACAGTACTTTACCTCTCAGCTTATGATCGGCCTCTTCCTGCTGTGTCGGGTATCTTAATGTCGTAAGCAAGTCGCAGAAATTGTGTAAAGCGTCTTAAAGCTTTTTTTTATTAGGAACATTTTTTTTTCGGATTACACATCATTGTAGTCCTGTAGTTTTATGTACGTAAAAATGCAGGTGTATCTGTTGCATGGTAACTCGACTTAACCGATCTACAATTTAAAATTCACTATTATAGCAATCCACTTAGCATTATCATTTATACAGATAGACCGCGAACAAAGTGCGGTCGTTGTGCGCATGCTCGAGCGCAGTCGTCTCCCCTCAACATCCAAGCATTACATGACTCCCTCCTCTCCATACGTTGACAAGTGCAGTGCAGCTTGCGCTGTGGAGCAGAGGAGAGGCAGCCTAAAATGCCGGTAGAGGGGGAAAAGCTGGAGAGCTTCAGTTTTGGTTTTTGTAATTTACGTCCTCCAACGTTAAGTCATATCGGACGATGAATGGAATGGATGAAATGATGCTCAAATGAGTCCGGGGTCCATGGAGGTTAGAGTTACCCGACATTCGTCTTACAGGCTAAAGGAAAACACCGGAAAAAACCTTATCCAGGTAACTCACCCTGACCGAGATTCGAACTCGGGACCTCTTGAACGTGAGGCAGACATGCTACCACCACGCTACCAAGGCGGGCCCAGTTTTGGTAAATTTGGTTTACCCAACACATTTTTGCTGCTTTGTGGCGCATTTTCACCAGCATATGACGTAGAATTTAACCCAAGATCACCGCATTGATATAAAGTGTTGTGATGGGCTTAGCTTATCTATCACGATCATATACTACGTAATCTAGGGGCAAAATGCTAGCCTCTGGGGTAACATGTTCAGCACGGATTTCTGGTGAAGGGAAATAAAGCAGGTGGTTCCATGCAGTTTTACGACACGTAAGAGGAACGCGAAACTTGATGGAGGCCTCTGAGCAAAATTGTCTTTCTCACCCAATATACAATGGAACGTTGAGAACCAGAGCAATTAAGAGCGTCCATAAGTGAGAGAAATCACAAACATGGTTCCCCCTTCAGTTGACTGCAGTTTTAATAGTCATTACTTATTACATGAATTGTAATGTCCAGTTCCTCATAATTTTTCTTATTCGCATTCTGTGGTTGCGGGATATTAACTCCGCCCAGTTTGATGGTTTATATATGGAGAATAAAATTTAGATTGATAAAATGTGTTTAGCTTAGGAAATGGTCGTCTTTGCTTAAGTATATTGTGTCCAAAAAGAATTTCAGCACGTTTGTCAAAAACAAGCAATCCCTGACGACCTGGAATTCCCATTTACTTCGCATGTAATTTAGGCAAATTTATTGCAATGACGTTTTTGTGCGCTCTTAAATTTCGTAATCTTAAAATTATTGCGCTGGCTAAGAAAGGGAGAGAGTTTCGAGTAATTCAGATTCTAGAGACTATGTTAGAATGGAAACTAAAGTAAAAATATATGTAAACCTAAGAGAACGTTGTCTGAAGCAGGAACGATGCTTGACCAAGGTAGGATTTGGTGCATGTATCATACTGAATGGCAGGGGAAAGCAGCCGTCGCGAAGCGTGTAAGCTAATTAGGTAATTTACCGGAATGGAAAGTATGAACAACGTGGAACCGTTTCATGTGGAGTTTCCTTCTCGGCTTGCGAGATTTTGCGTAATAACACCACAGTGCAATGGTTAGTGTTCATTTAGAATTTAGGTATTAGTGGTTTGCGTTACTGCGGATACATCTGAGTATCGATTGTGTGGTGTGTTGCTGACAGTCCAGCTTTGGCCTATCAACACCAGGAGCCGCTATTCAGCCCCTGGTGAATTTAACTTCAATATAGCGATGTTTATAATTTTGGCATTATTATCTCGAAACTCACTGTACCGCCAGCAGCCAGTAGTGATAAGCGCAACTTTTGTCGGGCAGTGAAGGAACGGGTTGGGATTTGGAGCACATGAACTTCAGAGCAAAACTTCTGAGGGAAAAGGTGCAGTAGTGGAAATTTTGGGTGAAGCTGCCGTCGCGAATACTTTGGTTGCTGTGACGTCGTGAAGCTATACGGTAGAGGGTATATCTGCTGAAGAACAGTGTGTCACTGTTCACTTCGAGAATGTGAATGTGCCTTTGCCAGATGCAGTAATAACGGACCTGAAGCACTACTGGTACTGCCACCCTCATGTGGGTGTGAGGTCGGCAGCCGCATTAATATGCCATGTCCCATAAGATCTGTAGTGTCAATTTGCCAATTGTGCCTTAGAAAGCTCGTCTTAAAGAGGCATGTTTACTAGAAAACAGATGAGTGTAAGTTGTCCGATTTTCAGCTTTGTTAATTTTGATGACCATGCGAGTAAGTCTTAAGGTTTGTTTCAAATAACCTTGCTCCGCTGACATGTATTCCTCCATGCTTTCCCCTTTACCCTAATTGGCTAATGCTTTCGGCGCCATAGGCGGTGCAATATACGACAAATCAGTTCAAAGCAAGGTCAGCGATGCCATAAACAAATGTCACCGATACCGATAAACGCACCTGCTATCGTTAGTCATCCCGAGAGGCAGGTTTGAAACTTTACTCCTTTTTATTTTGTTTTAGAATTAACACGCGTTCCAAATAATTTAACTGTGTTACGTAATATATTCAGTTCATACCCTTATGAAAATGTATATTTGACAATTCTCTTCGAACATATTAAAGTATCTTAAATAACACACATTTTTACCGCACAAGTCTATACGACAGCAGCCAATGAGAGGTGATTTGGTCACGTGAGCTTTGAGATACGGGACAAGTTTATTTGAAACAAGGATTAAAAGTATATCATTAAATACGGTGACACCTATCGTTTATTTATAGAACTGTGCTTAAGATACAAAAAGCCAGGCGTGTACCTTTCTACAAAGTACTGCGTGTTACTTGTGAGTGTAGGAGAACCAATATATAAACTGACAAATGTTAATTGAGATACCCCAAAAATACAGGATAGAATGTACTTTAATGCTAGAAGACTTCATTGAGCGAAACATTTTGTTACTCTCTGCTTACAACAATCTTCACAAATGCTTATGCTTGTGTCTACTGTTTGTAAATTAAGATAAACTCAATTACTGTCCAACGCAGAGAAGCTCCCTGAAAGGAATGCGCCCCCTTACACAGTGGTGAGATATGAACAGCGAATGTGACAGGAGCGCATGCTACACAAGGAGTAGAACCGTCAGAAAAAAACACGCGCCCTATTCACTTTGTACACTAAAACCGAGAAGATTCGTTCACAAAAGTAGAAGAGGTCAGAGTGTTTTTGAATGGTCTGTAACTGTACTGACATGGGGTGTTGTAAATCTGTCCAGGGAGGGTGTGGCAACCTTGCGTCTCAGGCCTTGGAGACTTACTCTTCTGTGGAGGACAGTAGTACTCTTAGAAATCGGCAATAGGAGGGGTCCACATGTTGGCGCAGAGCGTGAAGATTAGGTGTCTTTGTTTCAATTCCTGGTTGGGGCTAATATTCGGTGTATCCGCGCAAACCCCTTTCATTGACGTTCGGTTATGACTTTGACATGTGACAGGAAAAGAATTAAAGATCTTAGTCCTTTTACATCAAACGTTTCGTCATTGACGAATCGGAAAATATTTGAAATCAGGCTTGTTGGGCTCCTCTCATGTGAAGTTATCCCTTCTAGTTTGGAATTGTCTGTCCAATGTGGAGATAGCTACCTGACCCTCTGATCAACTTCTATTTTCAGCATACCGTTTAAATCCCCACCTGGGTGGCAAATAGTATCCTCAATAAGCAGGGTGCTAGAGTTTGTGTGGAATAAGACACTATTGCTCTCTCTTTCTGACAACTTAACCCAAACGGACTCTAGGTTACCAGAACACATGTCCTGTAGATATGGACGTGGCAGTGTGCGCCAGTCTGCCCGTAACATATGCTCTGTTTTCAGTGCCAGGTGCTCGGACTGTGGCCTATCTGCACACGAGGGCATTACTTGTATTCGAGCACCTTGCTATGGAAACCTTGGAGGGACCCGCAGCGACAGTTCCTAGCGCACATTGCCTGAGGCACAACGGGTTTCGAGCAGCTTAAGCCCGCTAACACCACAGGCTATGCTTCAGCTCCTGTAACCTGTGTTAGCGTACGACACCTACCTGAGGTGATGCACTCATGTTAGACTTGGCAGCGAGTACTCGATTGCACCGTGCCATATTTTCACGAATTACAATTAAGCCGTGCAGACTCCAGCTTTCAAGCCATAAACAAACATCTGCTGCCTCCGAGAAATCGTTCCAGGCCTAAAGATAGAACGCGCAGTCGCACCCCTTCTTTAGAGTCCCGGTCTCGCTTCACGAGCCGCAGGGGATCTTCTGACTGCGAACATCAGCAAGAGGATTGCACATTTAAATCGAAGTCACCTCTTTTGGTTTTAGTACACAAGTCTAACTTGTATTTTCGTTTTAGCAGCGTTTTAAATTTTTAAGATTTTTGTAATTTTGATTTTGTTTTACTCTTGATTTCATGCTTAAAGCTCGTTTTAACTTTTTATTAAAAAAAAAAAAAAAACACTTAAATTTGGCATGGGGCTGCCGAAGGGCTCTTGAACCATATGCACTCGAGAATAACCTCCATTGCACAGTTACACATTTCGTTAAGTGTATAAGTACAGTGGACCGAAGCCTTATTCATATTTTAAACATTTGATCGCTATCTGACAGCTTTGGAAGTACTGTCCAACAACGCAAAGAAGGTCCTTGGAAGGAATGTGCTGCCTTACACAGTGGGACAAGGACAGTAAATGTGTGTGGCAGAGAACGCACGCTACACAAGGAGCAGACCCTTAAACATGCACCCTGTTCACTCTGTACTCTAAAACCGAGAAGATTCATTCACAAAAGTAGAAACCGTCAGAATGTTTTTGAATGGCCTGTAACTACTGACATGGAGTGTCATAAATGGTGTGGGAACCTTCGCCAAGCCCCTGCGTCTCAGGCGTCGGAGACTATCTCTCCTGTGGAGGACAGTATTCTATGCACCTTGTGTGTCCAGGAGAAAAATACCGATATACTTTCTGAAGATACTTGCAGAGAAACCATCATTTTTATTTTTGGGTGAAATGTAGTTCCTCGAGTTATTCTAGTTAATTAGTAGGAAAGTAAAAATAAAATGAAGTAGCATGTTGCACTCACATGAGTTCCACTACCTTTATACAAAATATTATTCTATGTAACTCATTAATTTATAGAACTGATTTTATTACATATTTCCTTCTGTATAAGTTCCATATTGCGTGTAAGTGTACGTTTGCGAATGTGAGAATACAGTAGACAAGCAATAATAAGATCCTGTAAGAGTTGTTTACTATGTATTGGCTTTGAAATTCCATTGTTTCCATCACTAGAAGAACAATAACGACTTCTATTTGAGAAAAATGCTGGAAAATTTACAAAGAATAACTCTGAAATGATTAAAATATAGAGAAAAAACCAAGACGTGTGTTTTAACAATATAAGCCTGCCATGTCGCTTTTGGGTAATTCCTTTTATTTATGGACACTGTCCATTTTGCCATTGCTCTCCTCTCACCATTCACGTTTATTCTTACGAGATGACCGAATGCATTTAAAAGATGCCATTTGGATGCATTATGGAGCTTTCGTTATAGTGGAAGAAAGTATAGTTCAGATTCTTCTTTAGCAATTAAGGTGAAACATCCAAGTCAGCTGACGATTTGTAAATAGCCTTGATTGCCCGATAAACCGCTTAGAGAAGCTTCTATTGCAGGCATTGCTATAGGAAGGACAGGCTCGGTGCGCTGAGTGACTATTAATGTAGGGATTCTTTTAAGCCGTCTGTGGTTCAAAAGGACAACCTTCAGTGCGATCTAGTTTAGCTACATCTTGTTTTTGGGAGTAAATTTTTATATAGTGGATCGATGTTTGCAAGTTTAATGAAAAGGATTTGTACATTCGAGTACATAGAATATTGTATACAGGTTGTTTCAAAACGACACCGAAGGATTATAGCCGTTGCGTAATTTATAACATAACTAGTCCCAATTTCGGTGTCGCAGCTTCGAAGTTCTGTTAGGTATCGTTTTATGCACCATTAAATATTACATGAATTTGTGATTAGGCAGCGCAGGAACCACTGGTGTGCGAACGAAAATATTACCTCTTGCTCTTTATCAGTGACCCTTTCAGGTAATGGGGCAAAGGGCAGTTATTTGTGCAAAATTCGACTAATAACTCGGACAGTTACAAGGTTGCTCTTCAGTGTAACACTACACATTCCTTACTAACAGGGAGGATTTTGCGTGTACTTAGCAAATCCAAACAATTTGGAGCGCTATACGAACGCCGAAATGACGGATATGGTTTTGATGTGTAGAAGAGCTCAAGGGAGTTCAACGAACGCATGTTTAATTTAGTTTCATTAATAATATGAATTGCAAAAATAGTTATATCAATGATAATATTTATTTAACTTTAGAGCATTTTGTTATGATCTTAATTGTACAGTACTTTCAACCACTTACTGTAAATATCAACAGCTTCCTTTTCAGTTACAAATGCTTTATTTAGTATTATCAAACACGTAAAATAAAATGCTCGACTCATTGTATAAGCCATTTAGTTTGGGTCAATTTATCTACAATTCTTTGATGTTTTCTGTTCTGTTTATCATTTGATGCTTCCATCCTAAACCTCACTAACATTAACTTCCCTCTAAAAGGTATAAGTTGCATATGTCCACCGGCTTATTTGCCATCATGGACTGCTATAACGGAATTTTGGAACACGTTAATCACTCATAAGCAATAACTAAGCAATAGCTTCTTTATTGCTGTTTCATCAGCCAAAGAAATTCTTAATAGTAGCAAGCTACTGTGTAGTATATTGACCTATACCTGCGAACTCAGACAGCGCGAGGCACAGCGTCGTTGTTCCTGTCACTGCCTAATCCATACTCATTTTGGAGCCTTTTTTATGCGGCTCTATTGGCGGTAAAACTATGTCACATAGAAGCTGAGCAACTACTTCTATATATCGAGATTTAACTGTATTGTACTTCTATATGTTCGTTCGGTGTCGTTTCGAAACATCCTGTGTAAAACGCAGTGGTTTATGCTGGTAAGGAAATACTAAACCATTTCTTACGTGTCAAGTTCCCACTTCTTACATCGTGCTACTGTTTCCCATTTTTCCTTCACTTCTGAACTTGAAACCGAACAGTGTTCCTCTAAGGATCCTGGGCTCATTTGAGCATCATTTCATTCATCGTCCGATATGACATTGTTGGAGGACGTAAATTAAAGTGTTCATTGGTTAATGATTTCAGCTCCAGACAGTTGGCATCAAATCATAGAGACTTTCAGAGTCTGGTGGGGTTTGTTGCGAAGCATACCTTCCAACCACTCTGTTTACGTAATTAATTTTTGTGTGTGTGTGTGTGTGTGTGTCCCTCACAAAACCTAACTTTGTCTCGTATGCTTGTGTCGGACTTGAACTTAAGCTAATAAGAGGGGATACAAGATAAGAGATAAGGAAAAACCATGAAACCACGACAGTACTGAACATAGCAGTGTGAGCGTTTTGGTGGATATTTTTGGTTGATAGCTAGTGGGACGATGGATGCATGCGGCGAGTTGTGTGTTTACAGCTACATACACAGCGCAGAAATAAACGTATTGAGTAGGTGAGGCAGTATCTGGAGGTCGAGTGTGATGTGCCAACAAGGCCACAAGGAAAGCCTTCCCTTATTGCTAGTGTTAGACGGAAGCCATACCTGAGCCTTGAGCAATTCAAGGAGGACATATATTCAAGGTTGTGATTGGCATTTTCGCCAAGGTTGCATATCAAAGACGACTTTTCTAGATTCTAGGATTTTTAGACCTTTATGCTGAGCTTTCTAGGCTGTTCTTTTTTATTTCTCTACTACTAAACTGTAGTGAAGTAAACGGCGCAATAGGCTTTCGTCATATTTCCCTGAAAATCGCCTATATATTCTGAAAACTCGAAACTGCTATGTGTATTTTCTTTGTTGTGAAGGGATTTTGGTCAATTTTTGGAAAGAAAAAATTTACATATAAAAAGTTAGAAAATGACATTTCTGTTAAAATATTTCTCCTGAACTGAAAATAGCAGAAATAAAAGGACAATTAAGAATTTTATTTGCTATGATCTTATGGGGTGAGGTAGAGGATTGACTGAAGAATTAGTCTTCACTTTTGAAGCTCAGCAATTTGAAATCGGAACCGAGATTAACATCAAAACTCAAATTTAAAATGTAAAACCAAATTTAAGCGGTTATGTAACAAAGTGTCGTTTAATAATTACCCAAGAGTGTAAAGCAATCGTGCCAGTTTTCTAACGTTCGAAGCTAAAGAAACGCAAATAAATCCTGCAAAAAGTGCGATTTCCAAATCAGCTTCGTGTGCATCAGTTGCCTGAATGTTTACTTTTTCATTTACTAAAATCCAGCGCATCATTCTAAGCTTATTTCACAAACGCAAGTAAATGAGACGAAGGATTCTATAAGCGAATGTTTCCGTGTCTGCCCAATGAAAATATACCATGATTTTGTTTTCATTCTCATTTTTAATATGATATATTTTTATTTGACCTAGTTAACGCTGTTAACCAGAAACGCACAAAGCAGCCTAATTTTTAATGATTGACTAGGGAATCGAACACAAGACCTCTCCAGTCTCTTGTAGAGGCACCGCTCATTACGCCACAGTCACTTGTATAACTGCGCCTGGTGTGGCATGAGAAACTGGTTCACTCACAAGAATGTTCGTTATATAGCAGCTAGAATTATCGGAGTTCCAGAACGTTTAAGAAGTGGGAAGAAGGGAAACTTCCAAACAATTCTGATTATCTCTACAGCTTTTCTGGTGTTCACGCTGGGCAAGGGGACTTTTCGGACCCCATACAGTAACAATTTCTCATAGTACGCTTTATCTTGATTTTTGTACCACGCAGAGTGAAATTAGTGTTGATGCTGGTATATAGTAAAATAATTATACGCCATAAAAATTAAAATCCGGCATGGATTTCTTTGTTTTACAACATTGTAACAATCTTATGTATTTCTACTTCATGTTAATATAAATAAACCCTTTCCAGAAATTGACATACTTTGAGTAAAATGCCTTTATTTCGCTATTTATTCCATATTTGTGTATCGAAACAGTACATAGAAGCGATTTTGTAAAGAATGCCCACGGCGTGCGAATTGTATGAATTTGATTGTCATTTCGGTCTACGTTATTTGCTTTGCTTCTTTCGTAGCAGCTGCAATTTACTGTTAAATGGCACAATTCCCAAGGTGAAAGAAAGCGCTGTTTTTGTTGGCACGTTGCCAGTCTCCCTGTAAACGGTCGAGTCCTGCCTTAGATCCTAAACCCAATAAAATAATTAAGTGGACTAGAATTTGATGTGTTTCTTGGTTTTAGTGCTGCACTGCAGATTAAAATATTTTAAAAGTGCTTATCGTGAATTCCATAAAGCTCTAACATGCTTTAAAGGAGATTGTAGCATTTTCCCGTTGTTGACTGGTTGATTATCAGGCTTATAAAAGAATGTTGTTAAGGAAGACAACTATACAACTTCGTTTTATTCTACAATTTATTTCGCTCGTTTTTGAGAAAATAGTTTTTTTTTTTTCGCGGAAAAAAGTTTGAAGTAGAAATTAAGCAAACATTATCGTATTGCAAAGAAACCACCAGCTTGGGTGCAGAAAAACTCCTATATTTAACAGTAATATTTATGTAAAACGTGAATTGTGCTCCAAAGTTACGAGTTTGTACTATGTCCCACACAACTATCACATAGAGTATAGTAATGCATTCTGTCCAGAAATTCTTATCGAGATTTCACTGCAAATCACTTTTTGAGAGCTTGCAACTCCAAATCGAAATGTATCGAGAGACCCAAAAACATCCTAACCGGCCGCGCTGTGTTTTATCTTTCCGCGCCCTAGGCATTCGTTGCCGTCTGGCACAAGATGTACCCAATCTCCGCCTGGCTGGAGAGGAAGTACAATGGTCCTCGGAGGCTACATACCTTGGAGTAACCCTGGATTGGCGTCTGACGTGGAAACAGCACATCACCACTGTGGCTAACAAAGTGTCCAGAAGGATGGCCATACTATATCCTATGATAAATAGGAAATCTACAATGAGCCTGCACAACAAATTGCTCATTTATAAGCAAACGCAGCAAAATCGCATCTCTACAAGCTACAGGTCCTACAGAACAGCTACCTTCGGATAGCAACAGCTTGCGATTGGTACATTCCAAACGACAATATCCATGCAGATCTCTCCTTCCCAAAAATCACAGAATACATCCTTAACTTATCTCATAATTTTTATAACAAGCTCCCTTCAAGCTTTAACAGTCTAATCCGCGGTCTGGATGAATATGACCTAGACCCCGGTGAAACCTACAAGCGACCCAGACTAGTGCTTGCACCACCATAGGCCCATACAATCTCCCCCCCCCCCCCCAGATATTCATTACATTTCAACTCCTACCAACAAACCAAACAACCATTAAATCATATCCACCACCATCCACCCACCGTCATATCATTAAACAACCACCACCATGCCAGTAAGGGACGATGTGCCGAAATGGCAAAACGTCGAAGGCCCCTCCTCTGAGGAGGAGGTTCTCTTCAACGACACCACTGTACTGTGTGAAAAGCGCGGATGAAACTGTGCAACAGGGTAAGTTACCCGCTACAAATCTCCGCTAACAATTCTGCCCCAAAGCACATTTTCATTGTTTTCATCGAAAGATTGAGCTGTTGCAGGTTCTTTTTGAAAAAAAAAAAAAAAAAAAAAAAATGCAACATCACGTTCACTCTCAGTTAATTCTCTTAACAGAAAGGCGTGGGCAAAATTGTATTCACGCACTAAGGTGTTAATTTTTCTGTACTAGGACAACATATAAATTCGCATTGACATTAAATTTGTTTAACGCTGGAGAAAGTAAAAAGTTGTATGATAGTGAAGAAATCCAGAGTGCCTTAATGTTTCAGCATGCCACTATTAAAGGGGAAGCACAATGAGGTCATGTACCACCTACACAATTTGGTTATGGCTGTGAGGGTGTGTACATTTGATTGGTAATGGGTTTTTTACATGGGTTAACAAGATGGATTTGGGAAGTAGTTCTGAAGCAGCTGCACTGCTTGAACGTGAAAGTGAGGTATCGATCCAAGCGAACCTTGTTAATAATGTAATATCCTCGTGGGGCTTCATTGTGCTCTTTGCTTTAGAAATTCTCGGCTTGAGATTAGGTTATCAAAGAAATTCGCCGCATAATGGGAGTTAACCGGAGATTTCCAGAATCGTGGTCGCATTGGTTCGTAACAGACCAGCACAAATGAATTTGGAAGCAGTTTCATTGGGCAACTGTACTGCGTATATAGGAAGTCACAACAGTCCCTTTATGTAGAAATGAGCACTTGCCTCAGCCATGATTGTCAATGGAGGGCCACTGACGTTCTCTTTTATGTCTGATTTGAAGGCCATCACTTTGTGTGCGTATCAGCCAGAAGAAGGGGAAGTGGTGGTGGGGAGATGCAGGGTACTTTTACCTTGCTCTATCGGAATACGGGAGATTGGCTGAAGAATTTTCGGAAATGAATACAGAACTCGGACTTGCTTAACTGAGCAGCACTTGATGTATTTGTGTTGGTGAATATGCAACAGCGGAGAAGATAATTTAAAAATAAACTATTAAAAATGCATACAAGAATAAAGCCTAAAACCAACTTCCTCAAATAGAACGGTAGTGACGCTTTGTTATAAGAATCGAACTGCAGCATCCATCACCTGTTATCGACATTATGGGTTAGAAATATCCCAACAGGGAAAGATAATCAGGAGCAAGAAGAGGGATAAAGAATAGTATAAAGCCTCTGACGGGGTGTTCTGCTCTCTGGAGGGGCACCCCCGGGAGGAAGAATGAGACGAGAGCAGACAGGGCGGCTGTCTCAAGGAGCCACGACTGCAGAGGGCAGGGTCCCTACACTTTACCAGGTTAAAACTCCCCGGCAAGCCAGTACAACCAGCTTCGGAGACTTGCCGGAGGAGGAATTTTTACCAAGAGTATATCATGCCATGCAACGCCGAGACACGCGCCGAAACTTCTACCCTGAAAGAGACCACCAGATGAGAGATATGAAGTGATAAAGGAAATGAAATGGAGGGACAGGGTATTCGGGGGATGTAGTTAACCTATCCAGCATTCGCCTGATGACCCGGAAACCCCCCCCCCCCCGAAAAAACCGCCTGAGCCATCCCGCATAATGAAAGTTTGCTCATTAACCTTAATTGAAAGAGTTTTCTCTGAATAGCATATTTGGTGCAGTTTGCTACACAGTAAGTTCTGTAAAAATAATTTAAATCTAATTTTATTTAACAGTTATGTATTTGATATTCATTAAGCGTACTGGACTTTTTTTCTCGAGACTTTGTATGTGGGTGAAAATAAGAGAAAGGACAACTTGACATTCAATTTAATATGTAACTGAAACAGTAGAATTCGATTTCAATTAGCCGTTTAAAATATCCTTCAAGATGGTTTCATTATCACTGTTGCCAACCTATTGTATGCTTCCAGTTGTAAGAGCATATTATTTTTCAGCTCATTGATACACTTAGTTCTTCTTAAGGCTAGAATTTGTGAATATCTTGTGTATGTGCGTGCATGTGCAACGTGCGAGAATGAATTGACATTGTTCTGCTGCCTGCATGACGTCAGCAGCTTGTGTATCTTGTATTGATACCGTGAGAGACACGTGAAGGCCGCCTACAGAACACCCGGAAACCGCTTGCGTGGGCCAGTCACATTTCAGGAGCTTAGTTTACCTTAACAATGGATTACCAAGTTTCTCAAATCTGCCGTCACAGCATTGCTCGAGTACACAAATTCTTAAAACGGATTCGCGTTATGAAAATGCTTATGGAAGAGCTCATTTTTGTCATTTTAGAATGCCCCCCACCCATTTCGTGGTGTCATTTTCTTGCCCTTTGAGTCTTTAGCCATGTCCTTGGATTGTTTACATTGCATGCTTGGAAAGTATGTTTTTTTTTTTTTAATTTTACATAAGAATAACTTTTCAAATATTAGAATTATTAATGTTGAAATTCTTGTTTAGTGGTTGTCTGGGAAGGGTTGCTTGTCTTGGAGGGGTAGTTATTGTCAGGGGTCATTGTACTTTCGAATCCATACTTGATACTAGTTCTCACCTGTGAGAGGCGGGCCGAGACATGTTCACTATCGCCTACTGCAATAATGGAGGTGACATGCGAGGGACAATGTGCAGCTTGAAACTGCTTTCTTCTCAAATTTTCTGCCATGACCTATGTAGTGCTTCAGGAGGCCTGTGTAGAATCTGTTTTTCCCTACAGCACAGTTCACCAATCCCGCAAAAAGCAAAAGTGGTTGCTGCTGTTTGAAGTTATGGTCATCTCTATTTTGTGTGTGTGTGTGTGTGTGTGTGTGTGTGTGTGTGTGTGTGTTCATGAAATGGTTTATTAGCATATTGTACCTGCACATACATCAGTAACTGGAAAATACTAGAGGGCTGTCCTGTAAACATTGCAAGTTCATATCGGGCACAGAAGAACACATTTTCATGAGACAGATTGGATGCTGCACCACGATAACTCACGGCCTCATTGTCAAGGTTGTTCCTGAATATCTTGCAAAAATCAACGTGAAGTGTGTCCCTATAGTTCTCTGTGTGACATTTTCCTATTCCCTGGCGGAAGAAACATCTTCGTGGAAAGCATCATACAGTATTGAAGGCTGCGGAGGCAACTTTGAAGGACATCTCAGAAATACTGTCCCTCATTCTTTGCAGACTCGCAGAAACACTGGGACAAGTGCATCGCATATAAGGGAGACTATTTTGAGAGCGACCTTCAAAATAATGAAGATGAATCAAGTTATGTTGCTTCCTCTGCCCCCCCCCGAATTATGATAATTATTTATTGAGCAGCCCTCTTATATGAAGGTATCTCGATTAGTATGAAATAGTAGTAATAACGCTTAAATAGTTTATGAAAGATATAACAGTAAAACGATATATCTAGAATGTCCACGTGAATGTAACACAAGTTCTGCAAGTCTAATCGGAACAGCATCCGCATTTTTGTGAACAAATCGGCCCAAACGCTTGTTGGCTTACCTTTTCAATTTCTCCGGCCTTGGCCACAAACGGCTGATACGCAACAATCAGAACTCCGGAAGTAACAAAACTGACCTTATGGTATTTTGGTCCAACCAAGGTATAGGAATATAAGGTTAGCAGCTTATACCTTTTTAAGGTATTACAGGAAACTGAACTGAAACGGTGACCTTGCAACCGGAACTTGATGTTACGAACACCTTGAAGCTTGTCAGGTTTAATGAGAGCTGTTCACTTCCGGTAATAGGAAGCCATGTCTGATGTCCGTCCGCCCGAATTTGATACTTGCGAGACAGATTGGGAATGTTGGGAATAAAGGAAGTCGACAGGTGGACCTGTTGTTTTCCCGAAACCTTTTAAGGAATTGCTGTTTTAAGGATTTTTATTTTGTCTGTGGTTATTTAGGAAAGTCTGTTCGAGATGCGGTTACTCCTTTAATATTGAGTTACAAATTTGTTAACAGCGTATATATACAAACACATAGTACCTCCATAAATCAATGTCATATGCTTTAGAATTTAAACACCTGTAGGTCGAAGTTTTCTGCATTAAGTTAATAGATACGGAGTTTACTTTGTAATATATTAGCAGGATTTGTATGCAATGGAAACTGGTAGCAACAAGTGAATATACACATACTTTAAATTTAAACTTATTGAAGCATTTTTCTTTAACATGTCAGTAAAAGTATATTTTCTATCGTTAAAATTGTCATTCTCAAAGCAGTAGCATTACGGAAAATGATTTGTGAACTATGCTTCTGAAGATCAAGCATGAGTTCCATTATAATTGGATCATCCCATGTTAAATTCATGTGTTTATTATACATTATGTAGCAGAATTATTCCTAATTTTCCTTGTATGATGGAGGTCGTAAAATTAAACATTTTATGTCCGGAAATGCCGTGTTTTCAGATGACGGTATTATTAAGCAAAAATGTGAAAGCATTTAAATGTGAAAAATTGCTTTATTTACATTGTAAGTACCTTACATAATACCATGTACTACAAAAGAGGTATTGACACTTGGAACTGTTCAAAATTGTGACCGTTATTGACACAAAGAATAGAAACTTTCGAAGTTTAAAGCAAGAAAAATTGTACGTAGTAACTAATTCTATACTCTATGGACTAATGTTCCATACTAGTTATTTTAATATGGCTCTAAACACACAAATAAGTCATAATTTGGAGAATCTGCTGGCTAAACAGCTGGACGTGCTCGTTGGATAAGTGTTCATTTAAATAATTTTGCCATTTTAAGCCGAAATGTGGGGATGCACCATTGCGCTGAACTCGCGTTTCTTCAATTATTACTCGGAAAGTTTTCAAGTACACAGCTCCGGAAGCACTTCCGCAATTACAGTACCATAAGCATATTCAATCGAGCAGGCTTGGCATTTAGCTGCACTACCTAGTTGTCGAGCAAATCTAACCCAAATATTTGCCGAAAACTTAACATTGGCTGCGTACATGTCAATTGTCAGCATAATATTGTGACATAAATACAAAGATGAGACGAAGTTCATGTTAAATTCCTTAATTACTAAAATCGTTAGTCCAGTGCAATCTTTCAGGATAAGGTAAAACACCTTATCCAGATAACTCACCCTGATCTAGGTTCGCTTGAACGTGAGACAAATGCGCTACCATCTACGCTACCGAGGCGGGCTGTGTTGGGTATTCTCACATTCATAATTTGTAGTTTCTGCATTTACAGCGAAATGAAATACCTATGTTGTATAAATACTGTCAAAATGTATAACTCAAGTACTTTTTTTCTCTCCCTTTCTCGTCAATGCTGACGTTAGGAGGCGCTTGGGTTCTCTCAGAGCTAGGGAGCCAAAGCATCTGACCTAGGATGAAATCAGGGTTGAGGGGTCGGCCCAACGCCTGAGATGAATGATTGATGGAGCAATTGGTGGAATGATGGTGGGGGAAACCGGAGTAAACTCATCCCAGCGCCATGTTGTCCACCACAAATCCCATTCTGAGGTCGCCTGGGATCGAACCCGGCCGCCTAGGTGAGAGCCAAGCGGTCTAACCACTCAGCCATGGCGCTAAATAATATACGAGGGCTGTTCAATAAAGAATGATCACTTTTTTTTTGACAGCGTGCCTTTACTAAGCCTCATAATGTTGATGGCCCTTCTCCAAATAGGCTCCCCTGAATGCGATGCACTTGTCCCAGCGTTTCTGCCAGTCTTCAAAGACATGCTGGAAACCATTTTTTGAGAGATCCTTCAAAATCGCCTCCGCAGCCTTCACCACTGCTTCTGATGATGGATAATACCTCCCAGGAAGGCGTTTCTTCAAGTAAAGCAATAGAAAAAAGTCACATGGGGCTATATCCCGACTATAGGGAGGGTGAGGGATGCACTTCAAGTTGATTTTTGCAAGATACACAGCAACAACATTGGCAATATTCGGCCGCGCATTATCGTGGTGCAGCATCCAGCCTGCTTCATGGAAATGTGATCTTTTTCGCCTGATATGGACTTGCAATGTTTTCAATACATTCCTGTACTATTGTCCAGTTACCAGTGTGTGTGCAGGTACAACATGCTGATAAACTATTACAGGAATATCAAAGAATGAGATGACCATAACTTTCCCAGCAGAAGCAACCACTTTTGCTCTTTTAGGGGTTAATGATGGAGATTTCCACACTGAGCTTTGCTGTTTGCTCTCAGGATCAAAATGATCTAGCCAAGTTTCATCAGCAGTGATTACGTTTGATAGAAACTCCGGATCTTCCTCTAACAGCAACTTTAACTGCATGTTACCTCCATTGCAGCGGTAGGCGATACTGACCATATCTGAACTTGCCTGGTTCTCACAGGCGGGAACCAGGAGTACCAACAATGAAACTACTACGGCTTGTTTATTTCACATTAAGCTAACAGAATATTATACGATTGAATTTTAGTGCGCAAAATTATGTCCGTAAAAATTATGATCATTCTTTATTGAACAGCCCTCGTAAATGAAATGTGTAAAGTATATAGCTGAATGGCTATGGCATAATCGTTATCCCGAAAATAAAGTGACAGTATTTCTTATGATCGGTATTTTTTTTTTTTTATTTTGTAATTTTACGGCCTCCTACGTCACCGGACGGTGAATGAGATGGGTGTAATGATGCCCAAGTGTCCAGGGACCATGGAGCTTAGAGCTACCCGACGTACGTCTTTAAGGATAAGGGAAAACCCCGGAAAAAATTTATCTGGGTAGCTCACCCTGACCGAGATTCGAAATCGGGACACCTTGAACGTGAGGCACACATGCTACCCGTTACGCTACCCAGGCAGGCATTATGATCGTAGTATTCGCTTATTTCTTATTCGCTTATTTCTTCAGTTTTTAATTCTAAAATCTTAATTGAAATAGCTCCGGTTCGTGCCATTGAATATACACCTTCAAATTCTGATAACTATAAACTCCCATTAAAATTATATGTAGTCTCTTAATTTTGGGGTACACCAATGTTGGATTTCGTCTTGGCAGAGTTAAATATTGAAATCACATCCAGAAAGTGTTAAATCCATGTAGAAGCGTAATCAACTCTGTATCCACTGTTTGAGGCCCTTCTTTGCTTGATAGGTAACTAGAAATACAATCCTGAACACTAACATTCGCCCAATTTTGTAAATACAAATCTATAAACACAGACTTGAACATAAATTAGGTGTAGAAAACGTCGATTAGGTTTGTATTTCAGTAAAACAACTAATAGTTTATCTGTAACAAACGCATTACAATAGTACCAGAAAGTTGTTACGTAAAGTTATAACATTCACATATCTTCGTTCTTTAATTGTGCTTTTTTACGAATATCAAAAGCCACTAAAACACAGTAAACACTCCAAATAAACTGTAGCTTATACTCGCCGAGAAACACATTTAAATGTATTTAATTAGTGGCACAAATGACCAATTCGCCATTCAATGTAGATTCACTTTATCCAGCTGTTGACAGAATCAGGCCGGAAATACCCGAACGCCACGGTTGTAACAATCTTGTAAAAAATGATTAGCCTCTGAAACGAGTTCGCGCTTGTGTGTTTGTAATGTGTCGGCGAAAGTGAAATCGATGAAACACCTGTTCTGGACGGTAGTCGAAGCCAGGCCCGAGGCATATCAGCTGAAATATACGTGAATAAAAAGAGGAAATGGTGTTGGTATGAAGGTTGTGGGAAACTGGGCCACCCGGTAACCCTACGTCATTGTCTGGCCTCTAATCAGGCCTCGTTGGTGGGAGGGAATTTTATTAAAGAGCATATTCGTGGTAACTCGGCCAATTTAAACAAAACTGGGCATAAACTCGCCTGTAACTTCCCTTTGCAAAGAAGCCGAAATTAGATAACCCGATGTTTCGTGCTAATGAAAATTGTATACAAGAAACGAGAGGCTTTCTTCTAAAAATTTAACGAGCAATCATAATAAGACGTGCAAGGATTTTGTTTGGGGAGTCTTGCCAACTTTACAGCAACAAGTTATACATATTTTACTTTAAAGATCATATATTAGGATATAATCTTTAGAGAGAAACCACAACATATGATTGCTAGCTATATACATAAAAACCATTATAATGTTGCAGTTCGCTGAATACTTTGTGAGGTTTTGTGGAATGTACTCCTGGATTAACTAAAAGCAAGAATTTCAGTTGCGGATGTTTTCATATTGCGTTATAGTTGGTAACCATATAAGACAGTCGAGCTGTAATAAGATTTGCCACATTTTCTTTAAGGATTTATAAATAAAATATTAATTGGAATGCTGGATTTTTATATTTAATTTTGTAATGTGATTTACATGTTTTGATCAGGCTGAGTTTGGAGATAAGTGAAATTTCGTTTTTGCGTAGCGTAGGTGGTGCCGTGTCTGCCTCGAGTGCGAGGTCCCGAGTTCGAGTCTTGATCACGGTGAGTTGTCTGTATGTCTTTTCTTCTTCGGGCTTTTCCCTTATCCTGTAAGGTGAATGTCTGGCAGCTCTTGAGTTCTAGTACGCTGTACTTATTTGAGCATTTCATTCATCGTCCGATATGGCAACCCTTCTGACAGATGAATGTCTGGCAACTCTGCTTTATGGACCGTGGGCTCATTGGAACATCATTCATATCCGATATGACTTAAAAAAAATAAAGCCTAGATTTCAAGTAGGCTTAAAATATAGCAAGCAACTATTTGGAAAACTTGTTTTTGAGTTATTGAAATCTGTGTTTGAAAATGTGATTTCAATATACAAGAAAATAGAGATTTTTGCGCGTACAATGATACATTCTAGAAACTTAAATTTCATACTTCACTCTTTTCTAAAAACAGGCAAGATACCCCACCGAATGACTTGGCGGATGAGATTGCCTTTCCTGAAATCTGCTGAAATGGCATTATTTGCAGTGTGATGTTAGCTCGCAGGTAGAAAGCCGTTTTTACGCAACGCTGACTCCGATGGAGAAGAAGAAAAAAATTGGCAGCGGCATGTTGCAGTAGAGCACGCATTCAGTAAATGAAAAGTCTTGGAGAGACAATGCTGCTATGGGAGTGAAAGTGTTAACGAAGGACATTTACTGGAGCGCACGGAACCGTTCCGGTTGTTCGTGTTCGGCCAGTTTGTGCCAATGAAAACATCACAGTAGGTTATGCCATTTGATATGTGCAGGTCAGGACGGCTTTAGTTGCTGAATTGTATTGTTAAAGATTTTATCGTAATGTAGAACTTCAGGTTGGTTCAGAATAAACACGCAAAGCAAAGAAACTGAGTCTTCATATTCGAGAAAGGGAACGACAACTAGAAAGTATAATGTACGGATTATAATGTCCTTTGAACTGAGCGCATGTTTTCCACTGCTGACAGTTTATTAGCATAATGTAGGATAACAGTTTATTATGATAAACACGTTTTAATCACCCAGCCGTGCTATTAGTGTATACATCATTCAAAAGGTGCCTATCTCGGATCTCGGTTAGGTTTAGTTATGTTTTCTTATCTGAGAAGACGAATGTCGAGCAACTCAACACCATTTCGTTTATTTACCATCCAATATATTCTACCTGCTTGAAGGATATTAAGCTTAAACGGTAATATTCTAATACATTTGTAATTACGCACCTTAGTTTGCTTATTTTGGGTTTTCGGATTTCGTTTTCCAGGCCTGCGTTCAAAGTGGAACTCACATGGTTTCAATTCACGTCTCATCGAAGGTGGACACCGGGAAAAAGCGGGAAGGAAATAATCAAAGGGGCCATTGTCGCATTACGGGGCTGATTTATTGTATAAGGAAAATGCATCACAAAGAAATATATAGCCCGCCTCGGTAGCGTGTCTGCCTCACGTTCGAGAGGTCCCGAGTTCAATTCTTGGTTAGGATGAGTTATCTGGATAAGGTTTTTTTCCCGGGGTTTCCCTTATCCTGAGACGAATGTCGGGGAACTCCAAGCTCAATGGACCCCGGGCTAATTTGAGCATTTCATCCATTTCATTCGCCGTCCGATATGACTTTAACGTTGGAGGACATAAATTACAATATATATATATAGAGAGAGAGAGAGAGAGAGAGAGAGAGAGAGAGAGAGAGAGAGAGAGAGAGAGAGAGAGAGAGAGAGAGAGAGAGAGAGAGAGAGAGAGAGGGAGAGAGAGAAATGACTCCTGGCTGCTTTATAATTCCCAGCATCCTCTAACTGTAAACTATCCAGGAGTCACCTGTGAAGATGCCCATCGGAGTTGTGGACGAAACATCAGATAATTTGTGGATTGGACCTCAGGCTATAAGCCCAGAAACACGTTCTATTGGATCAAGGCCGGCCATTAAAGTACTTTGTAAGTTTAATTTTTGAACTTAAGTCTGTGTTCAGCTAACGATAAGCTTCCTGTGACAGAATAATTAACATAGCCACGCACTTAGTCTGCAAATCTCTGCGCGAAGTTTTTTTTTTTATTTTTTTATTTATTTATTTATTTTTTGTAATTTACGTCCTCTTACGTTGTCATATCGGACGATGAATGAAATGGGTGAAATGGTGCTCAAATGTGCCCGGGGTCCATGGAGCGGAGAGTTAACTGACGTTCGTCTTTCAGGGTATGGGAAACCTCGGAAAAATCTTATCCAGGTAACTCGCCCTGACCGAGATAAGATCTTGGGACTTCTTGAACGTGAGGCAGATACGCTACCATCTACGCTACCGAGGCTGGCCGCAAGGACTTGCCAACATTGCGTGCAGCGAAAAGAAAATGGGTCAAGTTATGCCCCCCCCCCCCCCCCGCTCTCCTTACAGTGAGTGCTTTGAAAGTAAATTTCACGTGATTGCAAGTTCTCTCATTTAATACTTCTTACACACAGATATAGGAAAGATATTAGATATTACTGTAAGCATTCTAATTTGTAAATAAATTTTAAATGTCCAATTTGGGCTTATGGGGGAGAAAAGAGATTTAATGTTTGATCTACTTTTACTTAAAATATATCCCAGTTCAATTTGTAACATGATTAGGACAATGACCGTTTGTGAGTGTCACGTTTTCATTAATTCTAACGTGTGGTTTAACTTTTTCGTTTCCTTTATGGTTGCCTTTCGGATTACAGTGCCGTGGTAGTTTTGTGATTTTACACGTAATCTTGTAATATTGGACAGTTGGCCTTCGTTGCGTAATTGCCATTTTGTTTCTTGGTTATAGTATGAAATATCCAATCTGGTAATCACTTGCCTTCTGGGGTAGACAAGTTACGCACACTTACATAAAACTGTGTAGCACTTTTTAAACGTGGTAGAAATAGGGAAAAGGGGGGAGGTAGTTTCCTAGTGAGCTTTCATAAATGTTTGTAGGTTCATTATCTTAGTTAACATCCCCCTCTTTCATATATTACAACTGAATACATTCCCCCATTCCTGACAGCCCACTTGCATAATAGAGAATTGGGGATGCTACACCTGCTGGAGAGTGACAACACCACCAGTGTCTTGCACCGCCATCTCATCCTCTTGCGCATATGGAGTTTCAGAAGTAGTTGCTCAGCTTCTATGTGACACATATAAGTAGTTTTTAGCCCTAATAGAGCCGCATAAAATTCCTCCAGAATGAGTGTGGATTAGGCAGTGACAGGAAAAACGACGCGTGCTTCGCTGTCGGAGTTCTCAGGTATAGGTCACGCGCCGTGCCGCTTGCTGTAGTTTATACTCCGCAGTAGCTTGCTTGCTACTATTAACAATTGCTTTGGCTTATAAAACCGCAATAAAGAAGCTATTAAATTGAGAATTTAATGTCAGGACGGCACGTTGACCATGGTAGCTCAATGGGTTAGAGCGACTGTACGGAAACCAGGAGATCCGTGGTTTAAATCCCGGCCATGGTATTGAATTTTTCATGTTGACTCTATCCATCAAAAACCTTAGACTATATACGGCTAGTGTGAAGAACTGATTAATTTCCATCAAATAACTTAAGCTATTACGTGTTCCAAAATTCCGTTATAGAAGTCCACGATGGTAAATAAGCTGGAGGACATGCAATTTAATACCTTTTAGATGTAACTTAAAATTAGTGAGGTTGAGGATGGAAGCATTAAACGATAAACAGAACAGAAAACATCCAAGAATTGTAGGTAAATTAACCAAAACTAAATGGCTTATACAATGAGATGAGCATTTTATTTCACATGTTTGATAATACTGAAAGTATTGTACAATTAAGATCATAGCACAATTCTCTGAAGTTAAACAAATAAATATTATCATTGATGTAACTATTTTTACAATTCATATTTTTAATGAAACTAAATTAATCGTGCGTTCGTTGAACTCCCTTCAGCTCTTCTACCCATCAAAACCATATCCGTCATTTCGGCGTTCGTATAGCGCTCCATATTGCTTGGATTTGCTATCTAAGTACGCGCAAAATCTTGTTAGAACGGAGTGTAGTTTTACAGTGAAGAGCAAACTTGCAACTGTCCGAGTTACTAGTCGAAGTTTGCACAAATAACCGCCCTTTGCCACATTACCTGAAAGGTAGGCGAGGGTCACTGATAAAGAGCAAGGAGTATTGTTTTTGTTTTCGTGGCCGGTGCATCGCGATAACTTTTGAGGTTCGCACACCAGTGGTTCCTGCGCTGCCTAATCACAATATCATGTAATCATGCTGCATAAAAGTATACCTAACAGAATTTCGAAGCTGCGACACCGAAATTCGGACTAGGTAAGTTATAAACTACGAAACGGCTATAATCGTTCGGTGTCGTTAACTGATTTTGAAACTTGGGACTGACTCTCTCTCCTCTCTCTCTCTCTCTCTCTCTCTCTCTCTCTCTCTCTCTCTCTCTCTCTCTCTCTCTCTCTCTCTCTCTCTCTATTCGTATTTGACTAGGGAACGAAAGCTGTGAAGAATAACAAATAGCCTTTAATATTCTTGTTGCACATTTGGCGAAAATGAAATCCCTTTCGTATTCCAGGTTGGATTTTCTCCTTAGAACACCTGAATTAATAATGTTTTTTCTTTCTTTCCAGGTAAGTATGGATTGTTCGCAAAACGGCTTTTTTATTAGAGGAAAGGTAAGCGACTTGCCATGTGTAAAAGGTTGTTTAAAATATTTTACGACTAAATCTTTGCAAGTAGACACATTTTGCACATTAAGTATATTTAGTGCTTTGCATGTTGAATCCTATTTAAAAACCAATTTTAACTAATTGCTGCTGGGAATGCTCCTTCCCCCCCCCCCCCAATAAAGTAAGAGATGACAGCATAGGACGGTACTGATAAGCGTTTCGTTTATTTGTAAATACCTAGAACAGCTAATTGGAACTCGAGGTAAAAATCGAAACTTTTCAAAATTTGTGAGCTGCATATACAAATAGGATGCCGACTGAAAAGAAATGATCACCTTATAGTTGGTTTGGAATATGTTCATATAATAATCAATCCTACTAGAGGTTGCAGATTTATCGGGCAAAACTAATAACCTTCATTGTGCACAAGACTATTCAATGAGTAAAATGTAACGCTTATAAATGACTTGTTCTAAATATGCAGTCTAACCAATGCTACCAACAGTAAGAAGATAAGCTAAATTCAGAACACAATTTTTGTTTCCAAGATCAATTTGTTGAGACATTAGCACTATATGAATTTGCATTGGCTAAAACACAATTTGAAATCTGAAAGGAATGTGCAGTTTTTTATACGAACCGTGAATTGATATTAAATAGCAGGATATCAGTGCTGGAGAAGTTAACGAAGAATGACAAAAGTGGATAATGTAGTCTATTAATACTCCGCATATTTTTCGTTTCCAAAAGAGAAACAAGATACTTTACACTGTTTTGTAGTAATTTACGTCCTCCAACGTTGCCATATCGGACGATGCTCAAATGAGTCTGGGCACCATGAAGATTAGAGCTACCTGACATTCGTCTTTAAGGATAAGGGAAAACCCTTATCCAGGTAACTCACCCTGACCGAGAGTAGAACACGGGACCTCTTAAACGTGAGGCAGACACGCTACCATCTACGCTACCGAGGTGGGCACTTTTATACTTAGGTAACAGCTAACGTGTTATGATATCTTGCAAACGTGTTAAAACTCATGTTACCTAACTGGTCGATATCTCAGCATTGCGGTTATTGGTGCATTTCAAATACACTATGAATAAATGGAAAATTTTATAATGGAAGTTGTTCTTTCACACTAGTGGTGTGTTGGGCAAGGCTTGGGAAGGTAGAATGAAAAATTGAATGTCATAGCCGGGATTTGAACCATGGATCTTCCGGTATCCGTCAGGTTGCTGTAACCTTTGAGCTACCACGGCAGTGTGCTAGCACGACATTTTGCTGGAACAAAATGCAAGTTGGAGAACCACAGCAGCTAAAGAGTGTCCATTAATGTACGTCGATGCTTGATCTGGCACTTTGTTTTGAATGATGATCAAATAAGCTGTACAAACTAGAGCGATACTGTAGCAAACACATAGGAGAGAAAGAGACAGACATACTCTCAGGCTGCTGATTGGTGGAGGAAGAGGCGTCCATTTGTTTCCCAACAGAATCCGTTCTAGTTCGAGATACGAAGTATTTAGAATGGGAAGGTCTGCTTTGTTCCTTACATGTCTCTACAGGGAACAAAGTTCCGGGTTTCTCCAGATCTGTCAAGTTTCCTAGAAATAGACCTCACAGTGACAAGCTTGTTTCTCGGGACGGAGGTCAAGTCTAGAAATAGCAACTTTACGATGTAGCCAAAACGTCAGACGGAAATATTTTGTCCCCCGGAAGTAGAACTTTTGACTTGGTTGACACAGCGTATATTTTTTTATTCCGATTGACTAAGAAACTGGTTCGGAACCGGAATGAAATATGGAAAGTATTGCGGGTTGTAACTGTTTGTGCCATAAGCGAAGCGCCCAAACTTGTAGAGGAAGGTTGGGTACTGGTTTTATTTTAGAAATACCTGTAGATTCTCTCGCGCGACTGGAAGTTGAACGACCTCGTGCTCGATGAATCTGGCACAAAATCAAATAATTAGGGATTGTTGATAACCCACTAGAATAACAGGCAAATTTTCCTTATTTGGTAAATTACGAAAACAAAACAAAAGTAAAAATAGTAAACATTATGACAGGACCCAATATTAAAATATTTCTTGTGCTAGGAACTTGTAAACCTGTATTAGCCTGAATTTACAGGCTTGTAGAAATAGGCATTGTATAATCTCATTAATGTATTAACTGATCAGTCGATCGTAATGGATAGCTTTAAAGCCTGGTACGCAGAAGCGTTCTTTTATGCCTCTTTGTTTATTCTGCAAAGCTCTGCGTCTATTGTAATAGGCATAGTTTTTTTTAATTTGCTTCCTCCAACGTTGTTATCGGACGATGAATGAAATGGGTAAAATAATACTCATATGAGCCCAGGGTCCATAAAGCTTAAGAGTTGCCTAAACATTCGTATTTCAGAATAAGGGCAAACCCGTGACTGAGATTCGAACTCGGAACCTTTTGAACGTGAGGCAGACACGCTATCGAGGCGGGCTCTCTAATAGGGATCGAGGAAGTCTATTGTCTGTCATGTACTTTTCCTGTTCACTGTTAGCTATTTGTATATTAAAAATTGTGAAAATTAGGGAACTTAACATTGAATATATATATATATATATATATATATATATATATATATATATATATATATTGTCACCCAATTAGCGGAAGGTATGACGGCACAGCTGTGTGGGGAAACCGGAGGGAGCGGAGCCACGCCTCCCATTAGTCTCTGTCACTAACTGAAGGGGTGGTTAAAGGAATGTCACCCGACTCTGGACGTTTCTCTCCCCTTCTCCGGTGGTCTGGAACGTTCGGTGATTAGAGACTTCTAGAAAAACACTGATTCCTATAAAAAGGATTTCAGAGAGACAGTTAGTTAGTGTTTGACGTGCTAGCGCCGTGTTAATGAACGGGGAGACTGTGTGTAATTGTGTACGTGCATCTGAACGGTAACGGACGAACTGGTGAATCGTAATTGGTGTATTACGTAATTTTGTGTAATTGGCAAGTGTTCAACTGTAAGTCGGTGGAAATAAAGAACATTTTCGAGTGGTGTAACTGGACTTTTTATTTCACGAACCCACAAAGTCACACTGGTGTCAGGAAGCGGGAAGATAACATCACCGAACATTACAACCATGGACGCGGCATTGGAGAAAATTTTGGAGAAGATGATGGAAATGAAGGCGGAAATGAAGGCGGAACTGACGGAAATGAAGACGGCAAATGAAAACCTCGCTGCAAAAACAGAAGCGGCAAACGACAACATCACCGGGAAGATGGAAGAAATGAAGGCCGAATTAACAGCGAAGACGGAAACGGCTAACAGCAACTTGGCCACGACAATGACCTCAAAGATGGCCGAACTGACCACGGAAATGAAGGTGGCGAACGAGGCTCTCGCCGCCAAATTTGAAGAACAGTTGGCCGGCGTGAGGGATGACGTGACGGAGCTGGGCAAGCGGATGGGCCGAGTGGACGAGCGCGTCGAGGACCTGGCGAGCCGCGTTAACGACCTGGAAGGGAAAGCCGACAGCAGCGTGAAGTCCCTGAACGCCATGGTGGAGGACGTCGTCGGCAGGAAGCTGAAGGATTTGAAGGCCGACTCGCCGGGACGCGACACAACATCTGCACGCGTCAAACCTCCCAAGTATGACGGCGCGTCAACGTTTGAGGTCTTCCGCCGCCAGTTCGACACAGTGGCCAGGCACAACGGATGGTCACTGGAGGAGGAGGCCACACAGTTAATAGCCAGCCTCCAGGGAAGAGCCGCGGAAGTCCTAAACGCGGTGCAGACGACGGCGGCGCCCAAGGACATCTGGGAGGCCCTGGAGAATCGCTTCGGGAACCACCGCTTAGCCGCAGCATACCGAAGCCAGCTAAAGGCAAGGTCGCAGCAGCCGGGGGAGACGCTGCAGGAGTTCGCCATAGCCATCGAGCAGCTGGCTAGCAAGGCCTTGGTTGACCTGCCACTGGAGTTTGTATCCCGGGAAGCCGCCTACAATTTTGTCGACGGGGTACGGGACACGGAGATTCGTCAGCGCCTAATGCTCGGGGAATATAAAACCATCCACGAGGCGCTGACAGCGGCATTAAGGATGGAGGCGGCCAAAATAACATCCATCCCGACGTCGAGAACGAGGAGTGTCCGCTACGCCGGAGACAGAAGACCAGCTGAGGGACGCCGGCGAACACCTAGTGGCCTGTGTTGGGGGTGTGGACAGCCCGGACACCTGCAGAGAGACTGCCCACACCAGGAAGAGCAGCCGGAAAACGAATAAGGGCCGTCGTGGAGAGGGGCACGTCGGCGCCATCACCACCATCCCCTCGAGTGACACTGCGCGCCGTCAGCCGGCGTATGGATGACAGCCTCATCGCGGACGGTTGGGTAAGAGGGAAGCCGTGCCGCGTGCTGGTGGACACCGGGGCGGCCGTGACCATCATCAGACCTGACGTGGCGAAGGGTTTGCCGACAAGGAAGCCAAGCCGGCCATACCAGCTTGTCACGGCATCGGGCGACACCTTGCCTGTGGAGAGGGAGGCCCTGCTGGAGCTGAACTTGGGACGGAGTGCCGTGCGTCTGTGGGTGTTCGTCGCGAAGGTGGCTGAGGAGGTGATCCTGGGACTGGATGCCCTCAGGAGCCATGAGGCGACGGTCGACGTCGGCAAGAAGGTCCTGCGGCTTAACGGAGAAGAGGTTATACTCCGTCAACCCGAAGAGCGCCTTGGAATTTGCAGGGTCGTCTTGGACGAAGACGTGGTTGTTCCCGCGAGGAGCGAGGTGGTGGTGACGGCGCGACTAGAGGGCCAGAGAACCAGGAACATGATGCTGGACCAGAAGACGCCTGTGAACGGACTGTGTGTAGCCAGGGCTTTGCTGCCGTGCCGAGAGGAGGTGCCCGTGAGACTGCTAAATCCTACGGACGCCGATCACGACGTCCAGGCCGGGACGGAGTTGGGAATGTGCGAGCCCGTGGTGAGCGTAACAGCTATCGACGAGACACAGGAGACGGCGCCGAAGCAACACCTGGGGCCCCGGCTAGAAGGCTTGGTGGAGAGGGCGGCCGACCACCTGACCACAAAACAGTTGGAGAAGGTTCGACAACTGCTAAGACGGTATCAGCGCGTCTTCAGCCAAGGTGATAGTGACTACGGCCGCACGGACAAAGTGCTTCACCGCATCGACACCGGAGACGCCCGGCCTATTCGGCAACCACATAGACGCGTTCCGCTGGCGAAGCAAGGGGCGGTGCGAGACATGCTGGAGGACATGAGATCCAGGGGAGTGATTGAAGAGTCTGACAGCCCTTGGTGTTCCCCTGTAGTCTTGGTGACAAAGAAGAACGGCGAGCTGCGCTTCTGCGTAGACTACAGAAAGTTGAACGCCGTCACCCGGAAGGACTGTTTTCCCTTACCCCGGATTGACGACACCCTGGACACGCTAGCTGGTGCACAGTGGTTCTCGACCCTGGACTTGAAGTCGGGCTACTGGCAGGTAGCTCTAGACCCGAGAGACAAGGAGAAGACTGCATTCTCGACGGGCCAAGGGCTCTGGCAGTTCACGGTTATGCCCTTTGGCCTCTGCAACGCACCAGCTACCTTCCAGCGCCTCATGGAGTCAGTGATGAGAGGGCTGACTTACGATGCCTGCCTGCTATACCTGGACGACATCATCATCGTCGGGAAGACTTTTGAAGATCACCTCGAGAATCTGAGTAAGGTGCTACAGAGACTGCAAGCGACCAACTTGAAGCTGAACGCGAAGAAGTGCCAGCTCTTCCGCAAGGAAGTTAACTACTTGGGCCACATAGTCTCAGCAACCGGAGTGGCCACAGACCCGGAGAAGACGCAGGCTGTGAGAGATTGGCCTCGCCCAAAGGATAAGAAAGAATTGCGCAGTTTCCTGGGGCTGTGCAGTTATTACAGGCGCTTCATAAAGGGGTTCTCCAACATCGCGAAACCCCTCACCCGCCTGACAGAGGAACACCGGCCTTATGTGTGGACGGAGGACGCAGAAAACGCTTTCCAGCACCTAAAGGAGACCCTGTGCAGTGCTCCAATTTTGGGTTTCCCACAACCGGGTGGCACCTTCATTGTGGACACCGACGCCAGCGACCATTGCATTGGAGGTGTCCTGTCGCAGATCCAGGACGGCCATGAGCGGGTGATAGCCTATTACAGCAAGACGCTATCCAAGGCAGAGAAGAACTACTGCGTCACCCGACGGGAGTTACTGGCGGTAGTAAAGACATTGGAGCACTTCCACAAGTACCTGTACGGTCAGCCATTCCACCTGAGGACTGACCATTCCGCCCTAACCTGGCTATTGACCTTTAAGAACCTGGAAGGCCAGACAGCACGTTGGGTCCAGAGGCTGCAGGAGTACGACTTCACCTCGGAACATCGTAGAGGAAAGAGCCACGGTAACGCAGATGCCATGTCCCGAAGACCCTGTCCAGAAGAGTGCGGCCAGTGCACAAGAGTGGAAGAGAAGGAGCGTGCCGCAGCAGTCCGAGTAGTTGTGGCAGTGCCTGCTGAAGGCTGGGATAGCGCAGGCCTGAGGAGGGAGCAGCTGGCGGACGCAGACTTGGGGCCACTCTTGAGGGAAGTGGAGGCAGGGATGAGACCAACCTGGGAGGACATCGCACCGAGGAGCGCCACCTACAAGTCGTACTGGGCCCAATGGGACTCGTTGAAGACCAGAGAGGGCGTGCTGTTCCGGGTATGGGAATCACCCGATGGGAAGACGCAGAGAGATCAGTTGGTACTTCCCCGGAGTAAGGTCCCGGAAGTCCTGGAGGAAGTGCACGCCGGTACTTCGGGAGGACACCTGGGAGCGAACCGAACGATTGACAAACTACGGCAGCGCTACTACTGGCTGAGGCTCCGAGCAGATGCTGAGAGATGGTGCCGTCAGTGTCACGTGTGCGCGGCGAGCCGTGGCCCCCAGACGAGGAGCCGGGGTCGCATGCAGCAGTACAACGTCGGAGCGCCATTCGAACGGATCGCCGTTGACATTGCTGGACCGTTCCCAGTTTCCGACCGAGGCAACAAGTACCTAATGGTGGTCGTGGACTACTTCACCAAGTGGCCAGAGGTGTATGCCATCCCAAACCAAGAGGCAAAGACAATCACAGACTGCCTCGTGGAGCAAGTGTTCTGTCGATTTGGGGTGCCGTTAGAGCTACACAGTGACCAGGGTACCAACTTTGAGTCCAACCTAATGAAGGAGGCACTACAAAGGCTTGGGGTGAACAAGACTCGCACTACGCCTCTACATCCCCAATCGGATGGCATGGTCGAAAGGTACATCAAGACCTTAGAGGAACACCTGAGGAAGGTCGTGGCCAGCCATCAGCGAGACTGGGACGTCAAGGTGCCACTGTTCTTGCTGGCCTATCGCGCGTCCACACACGACACAACTGGGATGACGCCAGCCAGCTTAATGTTCGGTCGAGAGTTACGCCTCCCTTGTGACCTGGCTTTCGGAAGCCCTCCGGAGGTGAAGCAGCCGGTGAACGAGTATGTGGAGAACCTGGTGGACCGCCTCCACGACGTGCACGAGATGGCTCGCCAGAACATCCAGAAGGCGAGCGACCGCATGAAGACCAGATATGATAGGCAAGCCAACAGCCAAGGGTTCCTGCAAGGTGACCTGGTCTGGTTGTATCGTCCTACCCGGACCAAGGGACGCTGCCCGAAGCTCCAGCAGCCATGGCAAGGACCGTACCGGGTGGTGAAGAGGATTAACGACGTGGTCTACCGCATCCAGAAGGTCCCCCGAGGAAAGATGTTGGTGGTACACCTGGATCGACTAGCCCGCTACGATGGTGCTGTTCGGGACGACCAGCTTTGAGGAGGGAGCAGTGTCACCCAATTAGCGGAAGGTATGACGGCACAGCTGTGTGGGGAAACCGGAGGGAGCGGAGCCACGCCTCCCATTAGTCTCTGTCACTAACTGAAGGGGTGGTTAAAGGAATGTCACCCGACTCTGGACGTTTCTCTCCCCTTCTCCGGTGGTCTGGAACGTTCGGTGATTAGAGACTTCTAGAAAAACACTGATTCCTATAAAAAGGATTTCAGAGAGACAGTTAGTTAGTGTTTGACGTGCTAGCGCCGTGTTAATGAACGGGGAGACTGTGTGTAATTGTGTACGTGCATCTGAACGGTAACGGACGAACTGGTGAATCGTAATTGGTGTATTACGTAATTTTGTGTAATTGGCAAGTGTTCAACTGTAAGTCGGTGGAAATAAAGAACATTTTCGAGTGGTGTAACTGGACTTTTTATTTCACGAACCCACAAAGTCACAATATATATATATATATATATATATATATATATATATAGTACAAGACCGTATAAGAAATGACTACGCCACTTCAGTGATTAAGCAAAACAAAGTTTTCGTCGTACTGAATCCTCTTGTGTTTTTCTTGGATAAGTTAATTGAGCTGTCAAGTTCACCTTCTGTCTTGGAATAATTTTGACAAGCATTTTTTGTTCTATTTTCATTTTGCGTTATAGTAGCGGAATTGCCTCATTTCTTTTGAATTGAAAACCAATTTTTCCTACTACATAAGCAGCACAACATTAATTTGCTATCGCAAGTTTGTTAAAAT
The DNA here is from genome assembly GCA_030765055.1 of Mantis religiosa. NCBI lineage: Eukaryota > Metazoa > Arthropoda > Insecta > Mantodea > Mantidae > Mantis > Mantis religiosa. The sequence continues at coordinate 17,560,724 of CM060958.1, forward strand.
CTTTTTTTTTTATTTTGTTTGATATGCTGCCATTTGAGGTACAGCAGTTGAACTTATTAAAGATGATTTCTGAAAATGTTCAGTTAATTCAAAATGTGATCAGCTTAGATAAGTTGATAGTTCATTTTCAATTTATATCAAATAGAATTTACCTCGTCAAACCATTCGGCGATCAGCCAGGATGCTAAGTAAATGTTGACTTTTTTACACACATGTACCGAACTTTACATAGACCAACAGAAATTTCCTGTTAAATAAAATAAACAAGACTTTTTAAATTTGAAGATGTGACCAAAGTAGGTTGTGCATATGTAACACTTCGAAAACCTACCCTTTTTGATCCAAATGAAAATTCTGGATAATTAATTTTCTTGGGAGGTTTGGTCGAACGGGCGCGCATTATCTCCCGTTGAGGTTAACTTACGGATGTGACGTCAGAAGTAGCTAAGAGCAGACGGAGGAAGAACGTGACCACTGCCGTGCGCCGGTTCGAGTCTTTGTTCTTGCTGACGACGTGAGGGGTGCGATTGTCCACCTACAGCAATGTGACGCACTTTAATAGATAGCCAACCACGATTATCTTGCGTAGTGCAAAACACCTTTAACCTTTCACGGTGTGTGAATATTCCCCTTATCTTCTGGTCTGCCTTTCTTCTCTCTCGACCTGCCCGAAGGAAGACCAGGCCGTGGGTGTCCATGAAGCACAAATGCCCGAGGGCGGTGTAACCTAGGTGATAAGTGTCTTCCGCAGTTGAACGAAATGACCTCGCATCACACTGTCGGAGTTTGAACATTTGCCATGGACATTTACGTGACGATGTCGCAGATATCATATCTCGCTGACAGCCAAATGCACTGTTTTATACAACTTGCTTACAGTATTGTAATCCATAAAAATTCATCTCAATATCTTGCGAATGTCTGCTTTGTTTCTGAATAACATTTAATTCCAGGAAATCATAAGAAAATACTTCCTACAGGAAAAAATGAAGCTCACTAAAATACGCAGATAATAAAATTTGTCAAATTTTTCGTAGCTTTAGCTGATTTCTGATTTTTTAAATACTTCATTTACTTCAATTTTCTCTCTCCCTTACCATCCATGTTGGGGAGCACATTTGAAAATGGGGTTCCGCATAATTAAGTACTTCACGCTCAATTTTAAATCATTCCTAGGCTAAAATGTATCATAGATAATGTAACGTGGATAGAAACACATTTTGTATAATATAAAGGACGTATATCGATTTGTCAGTATTGTCATATCTGAAGTATGCTTTACACCATGTCTTGTACACAGCACAAGCGCGCCTGCTGTTTCTTTGCCGAAAATATTCTATAGAAAGTTGAAATGACGGAAGAATCTGTCCAGCACGTATTGGTGAACTCGGTATACTGAAACGAAAATTAGAGTATATTTAGTGCCCGTGTTTGTGCGCATCAATGGTTTTAAACCATTGCAGTAAATTACGTAGCAAATAAATTAATCTCGATATTTGCGTGCTTTCTGAAGTCGCTATAATGTCTCGACTTTCTGGATATCCTTTTCGCTGAATCATTTCTTTGGGCACGTATTGAGTACAGTAAAACTGTTCTCAAGAAATGACCTATAAACTTGCGAGTGTTTCGCAATATCAGACGACGCGCGTGTTGTAGCAGTACCGCGCGAGAGAGAAGAACTGAGGCCCCCAGAAGAGCAGGTGCCTACGCGCGTTGTCAGCGGAGCCGGGTGGTCATCGGCCTCCCCCTTTCTCCGTTTTTTGTTTCTTACGAGGGGTCGTTGCCCTGACAGTGCTGGGCAGTTCGCCCGCAGCGGACGTTAGCGGCAGTTGGCGAGCATCGCATCCATACAGAAATGGTTCCACGAACGAGAATTATGGTTTCGAACTGAGGACACTTGGATACAGGATTATGTTGAAGTATCATTTCTTCCTTGAACATTTCACCTCTTTTGACCCTACGTTGCAGTTAACAGTGATCCTGACCTGCATCTCCTGTTTATTTAGTCTATAGTGCATATGCAAAATACATATGAGATTCCACAATTTTATTTTTTATTCTATTTAGCAAGACGTTTCTTAAGTTAAAAGAGAATGCAGTTAAATGTTAGTAACAGCTGTCAGTCATCGCGTATGCCAAGAAATAATTGTTTTCTCCAGCCAAATTAGTTGGGATTTGAATTGATCGCTTATTTTCAAACATTGTTCATTTGTTTGAATGTGCTGGTCTTCAGATGGCAGCACGTCATCAAAACAAAGGATTCTTTGGTTTAGCAACTTTTTGTGAATATAAGTTTTACTGCTTATATAGTGAAAAGGATAGTCAAATGGGAATCAAGTATTAAAAAACCAAAGAAAATGTGTATCTAATGAAAATATGTAAGATCAACACAAACTAGAATTATTTTATTGAAAATTATGTACTGCACTTCTTGGTAAATAAATGATTTTTATGTTCTATGCCTTGAAAAGATAAGACAAGAAGTTCATGGCAACAGTGGAGGTTTTACTGAGATCCTACCACTCGCATGACAAACTTTTAGTTTTAAATTTGCAAGAAATCTCTAAAAGAAATTGTATTTGGTTTTCGTAAAGTGCAATAGCTTTTCACGGTATAGAAATATTTACACGATTTTTTTTTAGCACTCGGGTTAATGCTTGAAGGCCGCGTGCCCCCCTCACTGAGAAACAGCAAGATTGTTTTGTAATAATGAAAAATGTTCCTAATTTGAATTCCAAGTAGTAAACTAATGCGATATTTAAGCCGCTTGATTACTAGGCCTGAATTGTTATTTCGCAGTTTAGGTTTAAAACCACGGATATTTGTTAAATTTTTCCCACAATCCCAAGGTCCCAAGGCATAGAGATTCAACTTTTATGTGCTTACTTTCAAAATTAATTTATGGTAAGCAGAAGAACTGTTGAGTTGAATTATCAGCGCAAGCGTTCAGGTGCTAGATGCTTTAAGAATGAAACAAGTTATGTTTATTGCAGTCAGAAAAGTGGGATGACTAGTCATTTCCTGTTATATTGTTGTGTACGACCTTAGCTAAGCTGTCATATGTAAATAATTTCAGACGTTTAAGGTATAAGTAGACAGCTTTCTTTTTTAGCCTTCTTTTTAAGTCCTATTGTGATTAGAAATTTTTAATGTTTGCATTATTTGATTAGTTTAACAGCAGTCGCCTGCAAAAGCAGCGCAAGTGCTACATCTGAAAACTCCTTCATGACGTTGGGTGCTGAATAGGTTGTCCCTCTCACTAGTGGAAACAAAGGACAGTGCGTAGCAAGCAGTGGCGAGGCGTGACTCCGAAGAGAAGCTCTAAATAATTTTCATTAAGAGAAAATGACTAAAAGAACTAAAGCTACTCTTCAGTACTCCTACTGTACAATTACACGTAGGCCGTTCTTGCATTGCGAGACAGCTCACACTGCAAGCATACTCCTGATTCCCCTCAGTATTAAATAAGCCCGCGGAACTGGTCATTCGAATCTAAGCAGCTGTCAAATTGTCCACACCATCGCGGATTTTCACGAATAAATTTTGGAAATGTTCCCAGAACAAAATATTGTTTGTCATGAATTTTCTTGATTTTCTTCTTTTTCTCCTGAAATTTTTGGGGAAGCGTCGCTTCATTGCACGCTTCTCTTGTAGCAAGGATGGAAATCGGTGGGGAAAATGGGATGGTAGCCAGATATACTAATTGGACCGTTTGGCTTACTGTGTTCCTTGTAAAGCGAGATTTAAATACATGTAGAATATCGTTTTTATCGCATAAACCCCCTCCCTTCGCATATTTCCCTCACGTATGATTTTTCATCAAAAATTATTTACCTATTAAACATCGCATAATTCCCTCTCTTGGTTCGTTCTTATTGGATCGGCCTTCAAATGACTTGATAATGGACAACATTCGACGCTGATTCTCTACGACTCGCTGCGAAGTCTGGGGATCAGCGGCTCCCACCACTATTCGTAGGCTGCAGCGCGTCCAGAACAGGGCGCTGCGGGTTATCTACTATACTGGACGTAGATTCCCGTCCCATATCCTCCACACCTACTCCAGAGTCTCATATATTGTAGACGTGGTACGGGACAGATCCTGTGGCATCTACAATAAGCTAGACTCCCACCCCAATAACCTGGGGAATACCTTAGGCCGGTACGACCATAGGGTCCCTCGCCGCAGACCAAGTTACCGGCTGCCCAAAGACGCTTTGGGCGACTAAACCGAGCAGGGCTACTTTCCCTGACTTCTGGGCTTGGTAAAACCCATACCTTAACATTAGTTCCTTTCCCTCTAGTCTGTCAAGCGAACTGTGCTCAGAAGCCTCTCATAGGCGGAAGAGCGCAGCCAGCACTGGGCGCGCACCCCGCCCCCGACCCCGGGGGCAAATGTGCCCTCACATGGTTAGATATACCACTGCCCAAGACAAACCGCTTGCGACACAAGACAATTCTTTTTATACTGTCCTGATAAAACCGCACTAAACGGCTAGTTGCTGGGCAGCAAACACCCCGCCCAGGTAAACCTGGGCGACTCGCATCTTCTGCTGGTCTGCTTGTCACGATAAACACTGAAGTGTGAAGTTGCAGATGTGTTTGTAAGTCAGTTTGTTACAAGTCGTCAAAATATCGAAATATTCAAACTACACGGCAAAATTTAAATAACTTTTACCTATATAACTTTTACATAATACTTCACGGTTTCCCTTACTTTGTGAATTCCTAGAAGCAACACTCGCATACCTACTTTCCTCCCCAGTGTTTTCAAGCAAATTTTTCTAGGAAAAAAGGGGGAATTACGCGATGAAATACGGTAAATAGTGGAAATTAAATCATACTAAAATTCATTAAAACAATTGAGTTGTAAATTAGTTTTGGATATTGGTTCTTTTAGGAACAATTTCAATTAAGGGTCATAAATCGGAGGCGGTACTTAAGAATTATGCAGTCGGTTAATTATTGACTTTTTAAAACATGTCCTAGCATTATTACAGCTTGCACTAGACAAATGTCATTGCATTTGTATTGTTAACCGCGGTCAAAGTTCGTGTCTGTGAATATTTGTATGGTCGCTGACTTAAAATCACTTGTTACAGAAATTAAGGATCAGGGAGCAATGACTAAATTACCTTGTTTCTACCACAAACTGCTACATGTATTGTGTACATGAAGAAAGAAATAGGAAACAAATGTTACCCATATTTGTTGAACCGTTATGCTTGGCATATATTAAGGCATTTACTTAAAAAAAAGTGCATTGACTCGCATGTAGCAGTCACATTTGAGATTTCTCTTATTTAATATCCTGGTCTACTTGTTGAACTGAAGCCTTTTCTGTAGTTTCAGTATTTCTGCCAAGAACTGGTTTCTTCATATTTCTCTTTTAGCTTCCGGAATGAAGACATCTGCAGCTACATTCATTATTCCATTTGGAGAACTGGAATGTTACCATTCCTGATTTTCAAAACAATGAACAAGGTCAGTTTTTGCTGGTCGGTTCTGATTTATTTGGCCAAAGTGGTCGTGCTTTTTGAATGCGTGATAACCAAATGTTTTGAACACACATGTTTGTGGGAAAGCATAAACGTTCTATTCTGGAACATTTTACGCAACCAGTCTTATCGCCCACATGTGGAAACTTCCGATAAACGCTGATAAACTGAAATGGCGTGTAAACAGATCTTTGTTCCTGCAGATGGCGGCTCTGGGAACGTAGTTTGGGATATTGTTTCAGTACATTGACTTCATTTTAGAGAAATCTAAATCCTGAAAAATTAAGAGCTTTGTTGCGAGATACGCAAAGCGTTCTTTTAATATGCACATTCTAAATCGTGAAGAAAGACTCCATTTCGGGAATAACCGAGACATTAAGTCGGCTATACCTTCAATCCATGTTCAATTTCTTAGATTTATAATTTGAGAATACCAACTGGATTATTAATCAAAGGATTTAATGTGTGAACGTGATAGGAAACAATGTGTAAATCACAAGACTATGGAGAGAACAACGATACGCACTAAAACTATTGTGACTTTGTGGGTTCGTAGGATCCAGTTTGCAGAAATTCAAAATGCTATTTATTTCCGTAGAAATACACTTTGTACACCTCTTACAGTAGCAGAATTACGTAACACACAATTACGATCGCCAAGGTCTCGACCACAAAGATTTCACTTTCAAAACACAGCTGCACGCGCACATTTATCAAGTTCCCATTACGACTCTCATTGCGACTGCCCCCAGTGGCGAGTCGCGGCTTCTTTTATATTTCCCTCATCTTTCCAGAAACCAGTGGAATGTACTGTAACAATCAAGACGGCACCAGACGAAACACGAACCTTCCAGTCCTCTAACTTTATCTGTTTCGGCAAGCCTAATGCGGGTCACAGACGAAACCGCCTGAGCCATCCCACTCGGTTATTCTTACGATACTTGCATGGTATCGACATCGAACGATACTTTAGAAAATTCGCTTTTTCGATACAAGGGTGGTGTTTCTGCAATTTTTATTTTAAAATCACAAAATATGATTGCCGCAAGTAGAAAATTGCTGAATCCGAGAAACTGCCAGGAATGTGGTACCTGTACAGTTACATTGTACAAGAATATAATCGTGTGTCAAATTCAGTACCAGTTACCAGTTCCGAAGAAGAAATCACTGCATATCTCAAGGACAATTTGTCACCTCTTTCTAGTATACTGCATTACTGGAAAAAAATTTCAAAATGTCCAAAACTAACAAAAAGCCGCTAAATATTTGTGCATTCCACCTGCAATGGTTTTCCCTGAAAGATTATCTAGCACAGCAGGGCTCAAGAAAAAGAAGTAAAATTGACCACAAAAGTGAAAATTACTAGTGTTTTTTAACAAAAACTTATGAAAGTGAACTGTTTTGCTTTTAAATGTCTAGTGTAGAGTTTAAAAATAGTACATTGATGATTTTTAAGTTGTCTCATTAAATATGTGTACCTATTTAATTTTATTGGCATTACACAGTTCTCCAGTATTGTTTTTTATTGAAACCAGAAGTAGAAATGACGGAATCGGGTTACGTGGAAAATATCGTTTATCGGTATCGAGTATCGAGAAAAACTTATCGACCAAACCCTAGTAAACAATAAAAACTACACTGCTTCGATTTTAGGGTTTAGGTGTGCCGCTGACATCGGGAAATGAACAAATCAGAATCCTAAACGACCTACGTTAGCATTGACAAAAGAGTTCTTGGTAATTTGCAATGCTCACAATGAAATAAACAGGAGACAGACACGTACATACACACGTTTGGATGTGGTGTGTTGGAATGGTGGTCGATCAGCTGGTTGTACAGAGGGCAATGCTCTTGACGGGCAGCACTGTGTATGATAATGAAGGGATCTACCTGCCATCAGCATTAACGCCCACACAAAGATAGTTTTCCAACAATGGGGAATGCATGTTGACCAGTTGAATTGTCTGTTTAACAATAATACATAACAGCGAGGGAGTGTAAAATGTATTCAGAACAATTATTTCGTGTTTACTCATAGCGAACTGCCAGCAGGAGGGAGAAACATGTTTGTTACCACTATAGGCAGAATAATTGTGCAAATTTGGTTGATTTAATCCTCAAGTGAAGATTGTCATTTTCCACAAAACTGGTCAAAGACTGTTTCCTGTGCATAACTGCTATCTAAACCCACTTTGAGTAGTAGTATTTTGATTTCTTCTTCCACCAAGCCAGTTTGGTTCAATGTACTTCACTTTGCCACGTACGTTTTTCTAGTTCTCTTCAGTGTAATTTAAGCACTTGACTGGTTAACATTTGTTGTATTCCATAGCAATTCAGTGAGATTTAAATCTTGAAGACTTCGAATACATAGGTTTTCAACGATTTATCTACGCTTTGTTTGCTTTTGACAGTTTCTAAAACGTCCCTCTTCGTTAAATGTTCATATTGGTCCACGTAGCCCGCCTCCGTAGCGTGTCTGCCTCACGTTCAAGAGGTCCCGAGTTCGAATCTCGGTCAGGGTGAGTCACCTGGATAAGGTTTATTCCGGGGTTTTTCCTTATCCTTAAAGACGAATGTCGGGTAGCTCAAAGCTACATGGACCCCGGACTCATTTGAGCATCATTTCACCAATTTCATTCATCGTCCGATATGACAACGTTGGAGGACGTGAATTACAACAAAAAAGTCCAAGTAAATATCCTTTAGCCATGCAACTACGCTCTTTCCTAGATGCCATTGTTGACTTTCCTGTATGATGTGGTAGGGGGCATTATTGAGCGCAAGGTTTGTTATAGGTCTTTCAGTGAGCTTTCTCGTTGATAAAAAGTATATAATATTATTATTATTATTATTATTATTATTATTATTATTATTATTATTGTTATTATTATTATTATTATTATTATTATTATTATTATTATTATTATTATTATTATTATTATTATTATTATTATATACTGTAATTGCACATATTTCAAACACATCGCTATTGTATTTCACACTTCCTGGAGTTTTATTAAGGAAAAGTTAAATTTGTAGTACCTATATACCAATTTTGACGCTACTAATGCTTTGCGGAGGTGATGTTGCCCGCCTCTGTAGCGTGTCTGCCTCACGTTGAAGAGGTCCCGAGTTCGAATCTTGGCGGGTGAATTACCTGGTTACGGTTTTTTCAGGGTTTTCCCTTATCTTGAAAGAGAACGTCGGGTAACTCGAAGCTCTATGGACCCTGGACTTATTTGAGCATCATGTCACCCATCCCATTCATCGTCCAATACGACTTAGCTTTTTTTTTAATTTACGTTCTCCAACGTTGTCATATCGGATGATGAATGAAATGGGTGAAGTGATGCTCAAATGAGCCCAGGTTGCATGAAGCTTATAGGTACCTGACAGTCATCTTTCAGGATACGGGAAAACCCCGGAAAAACCTTGTCCAGGTAACTCACCCTAACCGAGATTCGAACTCGGGACCTCTTGAACGTGAGGCAGACACGCTACCATCTACGCTACCGATGTGGGCATTGTGCTGCATTGTGTTGGTTTGAGACCAATACTTGGTTGTGAAAGGCCGCATAAATATGTTCAGTCGCCTCTTTTGTGAGGTTCTTTTATATGCCGTAAATCTAGAAGCGACCACGGGGTTTACTTCCCTTCGTGCAGGTTTTGACGTCCGAGAAGATCCGTCGCCCTCCACCGGGTTTGAACCCGCGACCTTAGAAACCAGATGCTAGTATTTTACGCCAAAACAGCAAATTCCGTCAACCTTAGTAGTTCCCGTCAACACAGATAAAAACACCAGTAGCTTCATTAAGGTAGAACCAGCATGTTCTAAATAATGCATAAATTGTATTCTTTGTCGTAGAAAACTGCCTATGAGGTTTCATTAGAAAATGAACTATTTATCCCCTTTGTAAGTCATGCTTATCGCTCCATATAATTTCCTAAAACTGCCTTTTTCGATTCATTGAACTTCATGAAGCTGTTATAAGAATCACAGAAGGACGTAAGAATGATTGGTAATAAATTATGATGGATATTATTGGACAAATGAATTTGGACCTTGAAACGGTCAACAGATCGTATAAAAACCTGTTCTCGTGTATTATAACTAATTTCTTAATGAAGAACATGTCTTTAATAATTTGTACATAAAGTTTGTCTTTGAATAAATGGGTGAATTGTGTCTAAATGAACCCGGGATCCATAGGGCTTAAAGTTAGCGGACATTTGTGTTTTCAGGATGAGGAACACCCCCCCCCCCCCAAAAAAAAAAAAAAAACGAATAACTCAGCCGTAACCGAGACTTGAAATTTCTTGTACATGAGACAGGCTCCCTCCACACCACATAAGCGGGCTGTATATATATTCTGTGGTTTGCTTTTTAATGACTAAACTCGAAATTTTAAGGTTATGATTGTAACACCTTAGTGTAACCACATTGGTCTCGTGATAAATAAGAGCATTAAAATGTATTCGTCATTAATATTTTCAATTTTTAATTTGTCGTGAGTTAGTATGATTAGTAAATGTATGTCATTTATTTGTTCGTGATGACCCATTATATTCCATAGAATTGCGAATTACTATATGCATTTGAAATAGATTCTGTAGAATCAGAAGATACATAAGTATTTATTTGATAAGCAGCACAAATAACAGGAGTAATTAGTGAAATCACGTGCAAAGTAACAGCGAAAATTTGTTTAAATCCATAGAAGCTTAGAATTGCCTATTGAATGAAATTTTTTTGCTCTTAAGTTTGCTAGATTTATACTCGACCTTTGGATCATTTTACGTCATGTTAACATTTAAGTGTTAAATGTTAATATTTTACGTCAGTTTTTATATCGTCCATATTGAAATCTGAATTCATCTCGACGTAAGGAATATGAAACTGATGCCATTTTATTTATCAGAACTTACTGAACTGAAAATATGAAATGCGACATCTGATGAAGACTGGTAAACAAATGAACAATGTGAACATGCGTGACTTGCATAATTGATCTTAGCATTAAACTTGCAGTGGAATAAGAAGTTCAGAATGAAACACAGTATAGAAGCATCTGCAGTTGTGAAACTAGATTCCGCATCGATTATTGGATTAAAGAAGGATGAAATGAAACAGCTGTGCTCGCGACATTTCTGGTTAAGGTAATTGCTTCTTGTTGCGTCGCCCTACATTTTCATTTACACTTTGAAACTGCACCTATCTTCCTTTCAAATATGTCTTAAAATACCTGAAACTATCCTATTGAACAAAATCCTTGAGTATATTTGGCTGAGAAGGAAACTGCGAATTCAAGGCTTGTGTAAGACAGTGGTGTTTTATGTTTTGGCAAATTCACGACAAACTTACCTTGAGTGCAACGTGTTGCGAGAAATATGACGTTTAGCAAATTATGGCGAGCAGACAGCGTCTTTAACACGTTAAAGAGGAAGTATTGCGGACCGTTGCCAAAAGTGTAGTGCGTTGGCACCTCGATTTTTGCTGGAAACACACGGGATTTCCATGTGACTCGTTAACCGCCTTTTCGACATGCCTCGCAAATGGTGAGGTGCCAAGGTTTGTGCGCCGTGTTTTCATTTCACCTCGGCGCAGTGTGATCTGATTAAACTCTTGAAAATAAATTGGTATCAGCTCCGGAAAATCTGGAAAGTGCGAATGCAATAAGGAAGATAGAAAGGTAAGCATTCAGGTTTCTTCAAGCAAAAATTGCTATTGGTTAACGCAGTTAACCTATTTCGAGACCCTGTAAGCTTATTCCTTAAAATATGGGACGTGTTAAATACCGAATTAGACTTAGTTCCATACTTAACCTTCACTGATTAGATTGCGGCTCTGCCAGTAGAAGGCGCTTTGTGTCTATCGTAGTGTTGCCAATCAAAAATATTGAATCTCGCTATTCTTGGAACAAAATTCTGCTACATTCCGCTAAGAAAATACAGTATGACCTCCAAAGGAATGTATAATCATTATTTTAAATCAGAGGCTGAAATCATTACTGGCGATGTTCTAATGTAGAATTAATAGACGCGATGATTTACTTCAGTAATATCTTTTAACACTTTAAACCGCCGAAGGGTATATAGCAGGCTATTTAATTTTGAAGTTATCATTGTTGTGTACATGGATTTCCAAAATAATTTACTGAATATTAAGCATAGCAATTGATTTTATTTTGAAGATAATTTCTTATTTATAAAAAGTTTAAAGTTTTATCCGTGTTAGCCATCATGAACAACTCTTTGCACATCAGGGTTTGCATGTCTTTAAAGCTAAGCCAATTTTGAAATATTTGAGCTTAAAGCTGCTAAATTAATTTTATAGAATATTAATTGAAATATTAAGCTACACTTATGACTATCCCTTTAAAATTAAAATAGCTGAAAGTGGCTATATTTTGCCATTTTTTTTTTTTTTTTTTTCCGTTTTTGGACTCTTCTCAAAATCAAATTTCGCTACGCATAGCGGAATTATTCCGCTATGCTTGGCAACACTCATAATTATTAATGGTGTTCCGAAGAACCTCCAACATTTGAACAAAACAGCTCAGGATAGAGGTGATTCACATTGTAGATAGCAGCAATTTCTTCTTTTTTTATTTCCTTATTACTTTAAATTTACGTCTTCCGACGTTGTCATCGAACGATTGTGGTGTTTTACGACAACGAGGTCATTTGGGCCCGTCGAACGATGAATGAATTGCATAAAATGATGCTCAAGTGTGCCCAGGGTCCATAGAGGTTATTAAGATTTCAAAGATAAGAGAAAACTCCTAAAAAAAGAAATCTTACCTTTTAACATCGCTACTCCTGGATTCATTAATACGTTTCCTCCGCGCATGCGCAGTATTAACACAACTAAGAGTCGTTACACATACCGTGATGTTGCTGTAGTAAAATGCATGGGAGATTAGGGAGACTGAGCACTGTGACCAGTCTTGATCTATTATGCCTATGCCCCGGGGCATCCTCGGGAGGAATGAAGAGGCATGAGACAGGGTGACCGATCTAAAGAGTCAAGACAATGCAGAGAGTAGGGTCCCTACTATTGACCAGTTGGAAACTCCCCGGCAGGCTAGTACAGCTAGCATGCCACCCAGCGCGGTCATGAAACGGCGTAGTATACCGGCCCAGAGACCGAAGTATTTACAAGGAGCATATCATCCTGCCATGCAGCACCGAGACATTAAATGCGAGGATCTACTCCCATTATTAAACTACCCAGCATTTGCCTGGCGACCTTGGGAAGCCCCACGAATAAAACCCATGGGTCAGGTAGGCCGGCCACGGGAATCGAACTCAGACCTTCCGAATGCGGACCATAGACGAAACCGCCTGAGCCATCCCGCTCGGTATAGGGGAGGTTTGCGTTTACAGACAGCGCCCGGACCGTATTGCTTGCATTTCCAGAAACCCAATGATAATGCTGATTTACATAGTCAAAATCTTATTGTATGTCTTCTCAAAGTTTGCTAGTCCAGTCTTCTGCTTAAATGAATTTAAAGCATCCATCCATCCCTCGCGTTTGGAAATAGTCAGCAGAGCTTATTTAGCTGCGCACCAGTATCTCCATGGCTGGTGTTTACATTTTTTATTTTGACAATTGTTTCAGAAATAAAATGGATATAGAATTGTGTATTATATACTTATGTACTGTGTGTGTTTTAATAGGTTTTACAACTAAGATATTAGATTAGTATACAAAAATGGAGGGAGAAGTGTTTCGGCAATAAATGACGCCGAGGTCCCAGTTAGCCTTAAGTGCGACCAATTTTAGCATTCTGATATCAGAACTTTGCCATTTTGATCTGTACATTGAATATTTTGTTTCATATATGAAATTGAACTTTAAGGCAAACATAACTGATAAACAGGTACAACCTTTTGATTAAAATCATATTTCTGAAGGATTAGTAGTGAAATAAAAATTCAGAAAATAAATTGGCACATTTCTTACGACACAGAACATTAGAACACCTGGGTACAGGCTAGAGCATAATACTGGGAAAAATGAAATTCGGTATGTATGGACCACTGATGCGGTTCTCAGCGCTGCATTATATATGGGGCGTGAAATATCGCGTAATTTCGCTCAGAAGACAACGTTCAGACTTAAAGTTTTTACGTGCATTGCATACACAACGACCTACTTTTAGTAGGACCACCGCTTACCTCCCTTCCGAAAAAAAGCCATTCCAAGGATGTTCACCCTTAAACCACGAAGGACGATTCAGAAGGCGGAGGGATACTCTGAATACAGAACCAGAATAATTAAAATGGTAATATCCAAAACTCGTTATACGAGGTTATAGACTAACACTTAAATATTTCAGTATTCTGTTCTATCGTCTTGTTCCGTCATTGCATTATAATTAAGTATGGATTATTTGTGCTGTAGGCAAGATCCCAAAAACATTGCAGAACTGCTTAAGTAGAAGCTGAACAGTCAGTAGCGTATGCAGACTTCTGCATAATTTGTCATTCGCAGTTGGAAGCGAAAGCACCCCCTCCCAAAACGACTTTTTTTTTTTTTTAATTGCCAGTGCTGATAGAATAATTACCTCTTTGAATAGAAAACCAATTTTTTGCAGTTTCTTCCATGGACTCCTTAAGTTATACTTAAGTGCACATTCAATAAATGTTTACTGTTGCCATTGTACATTTTCATGTGAAAAAATAAAAACCATGACTTGCAACAGATTTCACATTTAAATCCGTATTTAGAATACTTGTCATATTTTATAGCATTTTCATTAGAGTTGCCAGGATTTATAAAAAATAAAAGGGTACCAACCTTAATGAGCATTTCGCTTTATACAGCAATGCTAAAAATCAACATTCATAGTTTCTAGAAAGAAGGACCCGCTTTAGGTACTGAAAGGCACCGTACTAAATGTGCGGCGCTGTTGGATAACGTGGCATTTAGGGTAACTTGGTTAGGCGCCGTTCGTCTCATTGGTTTTGTGGTCCCAGATATTGAAAAATTAAAATACCTAAATAATATGTTGATATTCTCAGCAGTGTTTTTGTTGAGATTCCAAATAAATGCGGAGTTCGTTTTGGACTCGATCGGTGCATGCATGTTGAGTTCTCGAAGTGTAAATGACCCTTAATGATTTATCAATTAAAAGCAATTTGAAACGTTTCTAGACTTACGGCGATTCCTCCAAGTGAAATTCCACAAGAGTGAAGAAAATATGTTAAGGAACTTTGAGACAAATGTTCATATAACATTTAACAAATTTTATTCATTAAAGGTTTATTTCTACAATAATATCGAAATCAGTTTTATTTCACTGATATTAATTGCTATGTTGGTTATAGAAAAGAACTACGTTTGGGGAGAATGATACATTAAACATTACAAAAAATATTTTCATTTTGTTATGCACATTTGTTATATTAATAGTTTGCAATTTTTGAGAAGAAAAACCCTTATTTCCACGCAAAGGCTGGTTTTATGTCTCATCTTAAGACCTTGAATTTAAATACCATTTTTGGAATTAAGAATTTTGAGCCCTGCTGTTCACACATCTTTTTCATCTTTTTCTAATTTCATTCAAAACATACATTTTTGTAGTGGTCTTTTTAATTTTTTGGGGTAGAATGCAATAGTTCCTCTTTATTGGTAATTGAGAAAACCGTGACAATTGTGGAACAACAAAGGAATGTAAATAAAGTGTAAAATGATATAAATTAAAACTATTACTGACATGGCAAACAGAACGTAAAAATGGAATTCTGAAGATTGAAGACTGAAGCGACCCCGTTTGACCTTTGTGATCGCCCATGCATGTGCGTAATTTGACTTGAATAATGCAGGTATGCCTGGGCGATTAAAGATGTAGAATGTTTTGCTTGCCGCTTCAGCTGGCACATCTACTGAGCCAACTTCACTTTTATTTGTGAAATAGTTTCCGTGTAGGAGAAGCACGTCAGTAAAATATTGATTACGCCGTGCGCCTGCGGCTAAGGGAGCATGGTCCGCACGTGGTGTATTGTGTTGGGTAGAGTTGGCAGACCTGCTTTGTTGGATGTGCTTCGTCAGTACAGGAATGACGTAGTTTACCACACGCACGCATTGGGAAGTGGTGTGGTGTGTGGAAGTGACTCAGTCCGTGTGCTGATATCGTGAAAAGTAGTTCTCAGTGCTCTTTGTGCATTAGCCAGAAGATCTTGTATATCTTGGAGTGGACAGCTGTTATGTGAAGGTTTGTTGCTTTGTGTAAAAATGCTTTGCTTGTACTTGTGTGCTCCCATACTTACGTGTGAACTGAGGATAATGCAGTTGGGTATTTTGAAAATGACACTAACTTTCTTTTGTGAGATCGCGCCGATCAAGATCCCTATAGTATGTGTACCAATTAAGGCAATACAGGAAATTTGAGGCGCTGTGTTAATTTTTTCAAGGAACAAATAGAATGTCTATAGTGGTAAAGACCATGATTCATCCATGGCCATGTAAACAGCTGTTTTTCCAGGAAGCATACCGGTTGTGTTGTGAATGGGGAAAACAAGTTTTACTTGTGAGTTGGGCTTGATCCCTGGACCTTTGTTTCGTTTCAAGGTTTGTGGACAAGCATACGAAAGTTGAAAGATTAGGGCGATAACCAAAATGTTTCAGAAAACAAATGATTTCCACATTTACTAACGTGATAGGATTTGTTTAAACGCAGTTAAGTGAGACAATATTACTGAATATTCATTGTGAACGTGTTTGATTTAATCATTTAAAGGTTAAGTTAATTATTGAAACATAGCTTTCCACTTAACTTAGCGTTCCTGTCAAGTTTTCATTAAAGCAAGCACTATGAGGGTGAACATGAACATTTCATTCAGCTGTCTCTAAATAAAATCACTGTTGAAACATGCCATTTTTACGAATTGTGCAGCCCGAAAAAGTGAAGAAATTAAGAACCCAGAAGTGTTCTATAACCTGCAACTCGCCTGCCGTCTCAGAATATTTACTTTTGTAGCAAAAGGATCGCATAATAAAAACGGTAATTTTCCTGCTGCTAATCATGCTCCATGTTTGCTAACATAAAGGAGAATCGCCATTCGCTGGACCTAATGTGGATTTAGCTACACATTTCGTAGCAGCGCTTTGCAACTTCAGATACTCTGAAATCTCGCGTATAGTGGTGTTGGTATGTTGGCAGCCATTGCGTTGCATTGCATTTTAAAACAGCTGGAGATAGAAAGTGCCATCTGCTGGGAAGTTGGGAAATGAGGTTCTCGGTTCGTCCGGTAAAGAAATATCTTATTCAAGGTATTGTACTGGAATTTGCGAAACAGCATAGTTGAAAAACAACCATTGATAATGAAAATCAATAGGGACTTCTTTATATATGCTCCAATGAAGCAAATGTTACCAAATACTGGTTCAGGTGTTGTAAAAGCAATTGAGCGAATCAACTTTGTGTTATATACAGACAAGTTTCATGATATTGCTTTTACGGAGAGGAGAAATCAGGATTTCGTGAAATCCCAATTTGTACACATTCAGGAGAAATTCCCTTAAGATATTTTAGTTGTAAATGTTCCAGTAGTTTGAAGACCTTAATAGTTAATGAGAAATGCAAAAGTTGAGGCAACAAAAGAGGCGATCCTTTAAAAGTGTGAACAAATAAATTTGGGTTGCTTTCTAGTATATTGCTGAAAACCAAATTCAGAGACATAATTACCAATATTGATGTATTGTAAATAATGGTGTTGAACCATGCTCTACTCAAGTATATCATACCGGTGAAATTGTAGCAACAATAGAATATGACGGAATATAAGAAATTGCGAATGAAAGGTAAAAATGTTTAGATAGTAGGTAACCTAAATTATTTTTTTAGTACTACTTGTATTGTGTTCAACATACAGAACGTCAAATAAAAGATAAAAAAAAAAAGTTGGATAAAGTAGCTGATGTATTTCAGATAGTGATATCAGCGAAGTCTAACGTCGACAAAATGTTGATTGCGTCATTTGGATTTGAACATGGCTAACGAGATTAGCCCCTGGACTGATCAAGTTTTAGGTTATACATAAAGTAGCTTGTTGCAAAATTAAAAGGATATCTCGAAGAGCAAAAGCATTCTAAAAATGTTCCAGTATTGTTACGTGATTTGCGTTACTCTTCCTTACTGCATGCTTGCTTGAACGTCTTAAGGAAGATGTTTTCTAAACTGCACGCTTGACAGTTTGTAAGTCGCAAGTTGGCTCTTGAATAGTTGTGAGAAATACATATGTGCTTAATTAGTTTAGCGATAATACTGGGTAACTGCGAGAATTAGGTGAATTCGGTTTTACTGTTTGTATGGAGGACTTAAAACCTTCCCCACCCACCGAACACACCTGTTGAACTCTGGATGCCAAAGTATCTCGGATGGAGGATCTTCCCGACACTTGTGAGAGTGAAGATATAAAATGGCGATGCATTGGATAAAAAGAAAGATTATGGAGCAGTTTGTGGAATGAATGGCGGAGGAAACGGGAGAAAACCTGCTCAGACAGTTCCCACAGGCGTGCTCCTGGGATCGCACGCCTGGTGGATGTGAGCAATCTGGCCACTCGGCCATGGCGCGTAAAGAATTCAAGGTTATCTAAGTGAGCCTTGTCAACTTTTATCAAAAACAACAAATATCTAAGGCGAAGGACGCAATTCACTTAGTAAATGAGATTTTCTTTTTATCAACCTATCTCGGTTTTACTTGCCGTTAAAACTACGGAAAGACAGCCAAAACAATCGCATTTTGCAGTTAGGACGGCCATTTGATTGGAAGGCTGCTAAACCTTCTGTCACTCAATCTCTTTCAGATTTACTTTCTGTACTATAGTGACTAGATGTATTCCACCCAAAAATTTATACTAAAGATTTCGCTAGAAATATGCGTTTTTAGATTCCCTGAAAAAATTCTCGTTCAGAAAAAAAAATGGTGTCGATTTCCGCCAGTTAAGCTCGTTTCATGCTACTGGATGTTTCACATAATGGTTTTGTGTTTTACTTTTTAGTAAAGATGCTGATTATCTCAATACTACTTCCGACAACTTTACGTGAACATTTTCCTCCATTCGCATTTAGAACAATCTAGATGGAGTGGGCTAGTCCGGGCGAGTCATAACCTGTAATTTCCCGGATCAACCTGTGTGAATCACTCGAAAATCTGCACTGAACTTGCTTCTACGTGTTGGTACGATATGCCCTAGCCACGATGCTGGAGCCTCAATTTTATGGCATTGATAGTGCACATCGAGTAGGCACCATTGTCTTCCATGTATCACAACTTAGAAAGAAATAAAAACCTTAAAAGGATTTAAAGGCAATCATATCATCTGGATTAAAATGCACTTAAAACGGAGATAGCAAAATGAAATAGTTCGTATTTTGAATTACAGGAGGCTGCGTTCTGTGGCGATGGCTGAACACACAACAATGCAGAAGCCTTGGCAATGTTTGACTAATTTTTCTTTGTCGCGATGAAGTTTAAAAGTCAGTCGGGCGTCACGCTGAACAACAGGTTCAGAAGGATGTTTATTTACAGTCAAGGTCATGTTTAGCGCCAGTCTTGTGAAGTAGCACCGACTGTCGCCTTTGTGCTTTCCGTCACTAATGGGAAATTGCTTTGTTTCCGAATTGTACCGATATTTTAGTCATACGCAACTTATATGTACATGTTCATAGCCTTGCCTACGGACAACAGTGGCCTCTTCTAATTAGTTAACATTAGAATAAAAGGCAACTTAAGTTATGCGCTATTTTCGCCATCCTAATTAAAACATGAGTCGATCTAGGTACTTTTCATTCTGAAGCTTTCTGTTTGCCAAGTTTGGTCACAAATGAGGATAGTTTTGGCACAAGTTTCATACCGCACTATGAACTCCTATGCTGCCATGACCTAAACACTGGTTCATATGTCTAATGACGTAACACATTTTCTTGATTAAACAGTTTTTATTGAAGATTAGAGATTTTGATCCAGAATTTTTTTTGCTCTACCGTATAAATAATAAATTATGAAATAAAACCACTCTCTTAGCTTACATTTGTACCTCAAATTAGGTACTGTGCCTGTTTCATTTGAATGTGTTTTTCCTCCTGTTTCTCAAACTTGATGTAAATGTATAGGTTGCAGATATTTGAAATAATTATACTGAGAACTTGGCATATCAATTCAAACACCTTGGGCTTTGATTTGCAGTTGGGGTAGGAAATGTTTCCCTATCCTCTGCAGTCTGGGAGAGCCATTTGAATCTGAATATGGAATTGATTAAAACTCAACATTAGAAAATAGTGAACATGTTTCGCAAGTCAAGTCCCTGATATGATGTTCAATGGGACTGGAATTATAAATAAAAAGTTGGATATTCCATTATATATATATATATATATATATATATATATATATATATATATATATATATATATATATAATACACTTGTAAGATAAAGTAGCCACACTCAGTACTTCCTTTATCATTTGCACTACTTTCTTTTGGTCTTGTTTTGCTGGAAATCTAAATACAAATGACCAGAGCTAGGAAGTTAGATTTCCTTGAGCAGTGTAAGAGCGGCCAGGCATGGAAAAAAGAAAAGCCAGATCAAGAAACTAAATTAGCTCAAATTATTAACGAATTTGTAACGATTGTCAATCAACTAAATCTTGTTTTACGGGACATAGAATGAGCTTTTCATTTGAAAGGCTTCAGCGGTACATTACTGTTTTTAGTAATACAGTTGCAGATCAGATATTTAAGAAATCAATTTTATTATTTGGATATTATTTTACATTCAATCAGGAAATGTTACAATCTGCATTATCATTGCTTGGGTGTTGCCACAATGTGCCTATTTAAATAATGAAATCAGCCAGAGACAAACCCGTATGTACTATTTAAGAATTCGTATGTTGTACATAATGTCCTAAATAGATGTGCATTTACAAATGTCTCGTATTTTTTTTTCTCTGGGCAACCTGTTTCAATGCCTCTGCTGGGTGTTTCTTATCTATGACTTGTTTGGATGCTGGGAGGAGATTGGTCGCAACCTGCATGGGGAATGGTGGGCGGTACGAACTTCCTAGCCTTGCAAATGACTAATTATGTAAAATCTTTTGCATGATTAGTGTATACTGCTGAATTTTGTCAAACCATTCCAAAGATTTTCTTCAAAGTATATAAAATAATCTTGGTAGCACATTTTTGTAGACATGTTTTTTGTCAGATTTTCCAAAAATAGTTTTAAAATATGGCAAGATTTTGTAAATGTACCACTTTGAGCGTATATTACCATTTGGGAGAAAATCTTTGATGTATATATGTATAAAGTTTTCTAAGACATGTCTATGTAAACCAACTTTGTCTCTTTATTGTTTAAGGTGACCCAGTCTTGACGTGGTAGTAGTGTGATCTCCATTAACTTGGTGAGAGCGTTTTTGCCACAAAGAAGACAATGGAGCGAGAATCAAACCCAATGCAAGCAATGTGTCGTTCTGGTTGCGGTTTCTACGGCTCTCCAGCCACTGATGGTCTCTGCTCATTATGCTACAAAGAAGCACTGAAGAAGAAACAACAGCCTCCTAACACAACACCGAGTAGCACAGGGAACAGCAGCTCAACTGCTGCAACCTTCGGATCTGCTACAAGTATAGACACAGCCCAGCCAACCATCCCCATCATAGTGCCACCAACCTCCACTACAGACCTTATGAAAGATGTGAGCTATAGCATTTTAAGGCACTTGTGTACTGTGTGACTTTTTTTAAGTGAAAGCTCTTAGACCCCATTCACAATGAAAATCAAGCAAAAGTCTAACAAACTTATAAAAAACTAGATTATGTATTAAAATGGAATGGAATGATAAACAATGATTCATGTAAAATAAGGATGAACATTGATTTAAAAAAAAAAAAACAAGTATGCTTGCCAAGTTAAAATTTATCCATGTCAAATCATCACTGGCTAATTAGTGAGCTGTTATTACATGTTATTTCTGCCATCTCATGAAATTTTCTATTGTCATGTGATAACTACTGCCTTTCTGTGCAAGATCTTAGACCAAGTATCTTCCAGATGTACAAAAATCACCAGAAAACAGCAGATGGTAGTTTATTTAGTTTGTCCTATAACCTGGTAGATTATATGTTCATGTGTAACCTGTTATGCATACTCTCTGCAATTTTTTTATAGATTACCATTTAGCTCAACTGTCATGCTCACTTGCAACTGGCTGTTTAATTTTCAGTCTGTGAGTGAATGTTGCATTATTTTTTTAAAGCTTCATTTTCATTGTGAGTGGCCCCTATATTAATCCACTACTGCAAAATTAGGTTGTGAAACGAATCTGATGCAGAAAGATCTTCAGATGGGCTCTGTATTATCCTGTTGAGTAATGATCTCATGGTTGTAAGTTTTAATACCCATTGAAATGTGTTTACTTTATTAGTACAGAGCAGGTGGTTTAAGTTGTATTTGCCTTGAAGTTGAAACAAAAAAAATCAATTTTTACAGATGGAGTATATGTACTATTAAATATGTTGTTACTTTTTATAAATTTAAAAAGTGAACTATGAAGGGTTTTAATTATATAGTTGTTATTCAGCATATTTAACCCTTTCTTGTGTGAATTAAGTTCCCAAATAGAAACAAAGTAAAATCAAAACTACAGAGTTCAATATTGCCAGTTTAGCAATGAGTAGAAAGAAACCTAATTGTGGATTGAAAATATTGCGTAAAGAAAATTTTAAAAACAGCAGTTAGAGAAAGCTCTCAAGAAGCATGTTTAATCACAAAGATGCAGAAACCAAGCTCTATTTAAATTCAATATCTGACTAAATTACCCTTTACATGGAGTTTTCTCGGAAATTCATTTTTAATTTTGATTCAAATATCTACTCCAAGATAATGTATTATCTTGAATTTTCTGAAAGTAGCCCATTAAGTGCTTTTCTCTTTAATTTTGGGTAACCTGTAAATAGTAAGAAAAAAATTAAATCTTAGTATACAAAATTGTGATTGTTAAAATGTCTTTAGGCATTTTTCCATTTCTGAACGGTTCTATTTGTAATTAAATTTCAATTGCGTTATAAAATATGCTTATGTTGACAGGGAAATGGTGTCAACGGGTCACACTTACCTGTCAAATGGATGGCAAATCTCTTATTGTATCTTTAAATAAAATGGGTCTATTATATGTATACAGCTCAATAGGCATCTGAGTGGCTCTGTAGTTTAGGTGCTGGCTATTGATCCCAAGGTCTCATTTTTAATTGCGATTGACAGTCTCCGGAATGGAACTGGCAGACCGGTGGTGCAGATAGGATCCTGACAGTTGATAGTATCATTAACATAGAACAAATATTTAAAATAATTAATAGGCTAAGAGATGTTGTACACCTCTTATTCTTTCATTTTTTGCCCTGTGTGCTTCCCTCCATTTTATTTGTTTATTCTTCATAGCCGAGTTCTAATTCATCCTTTGTGTAAAGCATAGCATCTCCGAAATAAATACTACTCCATAAAGGAAGTGGATGTGAATGTGAGATTAGAGGTTAATATCAAATATTTACAGAAGCAGAAAAAATATAGCTGTTGTATTGTCCAAAACATTTAAGAAATTTTGCATTCATTACCTTTATTCTGTTGTCTGTAAAAGTTTCCCAATGGCTTTTCAACATAACTAGGCTTAAGCATCTAGACTTATCAGCTTTGTAAGTAGTAACTTTCCAAAAATGTGTTATGAAATATTTGTGTGATATTAATCCTTTCGTTGCTGTGATTTAATTTTTGATGTATGTATAACATTTAGAATGCTTATTAATTGTGCAATAAATGCAGAAGTTATAGCATTGTCATAAAATACAGAGTGTATATAATTGAATAGCGGGGTTTTAACTCTTTATAATATTTGTTACATTCAACTTAGTTATAAATGATATGTCAAATGAAAAAGCAACTCTTAACATATCAAAATTTATCTGTATGGAACACCACAGTGAAGCGAAATAATTAAATTATAGATGAGATGTATTTATTACACATATGTAAGTGAAGGTGATGTGTAATTAATACGTCTCATCTATAATTTAACAACTCTTTAACAGTTTTACCAAGAACCTTATAAATGTTCAATGTGACTACCTTTGTCACACGGCACACATCAAGTCTATAGCCGAGTTCTTCTCAAACGTTAAGTGTGTATTCAGTAATTGTAGCAACAGCTGCTTCAATCCGGTTTCTTAATTCAGGGAGGTCAGCTGGTAGCAGAGGCACGTACACACGATCCTTGGTGATGCCCCAAAGTTAAAAATTTGCATGGCGTTAGGTCAGGAGAATGTGGGGGCTATGCATAGTAAGTCCTGTTATTGGGGCCCTTGTGGCCTATTCAGTGCATGGGTACAGTGACGTTCAACCAATCACATACCTCCTTATGTCAGTGAGGTGGCGCACCATCACTGAAGACATGATCCATAAAATCATCAGTCATGAAACATGTTTGCGAAGTTGGCAGGTAATCCGTGGTCTGTCAGCTTTAGAGCCTGTAACTAAACGGTAAGGACGTAGCCACGTAGCCGTAAGCATTTTCTTATAACTTTCCAGTTGGCACAGGAACTTGTAATTCACGACTAGCCTTCCGGACTAATTTCTTTGGGCTACAAGTGAACAACTCTCACTTGCTCAAGTCTCTTCACTTACTCTTGGTCGTCCCATGCTCTTCCCTTTACAAAGACAACCGGTATCTTCAAACCGATGATACCATCTACTAGGAGGACCACAACCGAACTTAATGCAGAATGCACATTGCACAGTAACTGCAGATTCGGTCTTTGCAAACTGCAAAACATAAAACTCTTTCTGTTTACTAGTGACCATCTTTGCTACTTGAGTTTCTTTTTCATTTGACAAGTCATTTATAACTAATTTAATGTAATAAATGTTAGAGTTAAAACCCCGATATTCATTTATTTACAGCCTGTATTTATCAAATGAGTTGCGCACTTCTGTAACTTTCTCAAACTTTAATTTTAAAGTTTATTAAGCAACATAAAACAAAGTAGAATTATTCTATAGGTATTAGTAATTTAAAAAACTATTGCATATGTAGATCTATTAATTACTAACCATTATTAGCATGTTTCTATTAAAATATATATAATGGAAAGGTAAGTAATCTTAATTTGGGTTATACAAAATTTACTTTAGCGAATTTATTTCAAATTTTATATATATTTTTTGCACCTATGTATCTAAATTTATGAAAGCCTGATTTTGTGGAACAAAACTGCCCCTCAGGCACTGAAACAGGATTAGCAGTGGTCTTCTGTGCATTGTACGGCATCTTGTAAATTAGTTTGATCACAAATACCATATTAGTCAAAAATGCAGCTTTATCATTCACCTAAATATCAGACTACAAAGCATCAAGTTATACCAGCAATTCATTGTGTAAAAAAAGTGCACTAGTTAATTGGGACCAGACATGTTTGCACACCTGAATCTTCGTATCTTATGATGTTGCAAGGGCATTTTGCTGTTAAATGAAATTCACATGCCATCCTTGGATTTTAGTGCTTCATAATCCTAAGAGATTGGAGAACAAATTTCAATTAAAAAGTGTTAAAAAAACTTTCTTCAGTGTCTTAACAAGTCTCAATTCTAAGCTAGTAGCCTGTTCTTTCACTGTGATGACAAAGCACAGTGAGTTTTATATCCCTGGTCATCGTGATGGTTAGCAAAGTAGAAAAGTTACAGATTTTGCCATTCTTAAACTGCTATGCATTTTGTAAATGCCGCTCTTAATTCCAAGCATTGATCAGCGTATGCGCAATTGAGTATTCTCATTGTTTTTCTTTTTCTGTTTCAGTGCATTTGTCTCGGATTTGTTCCGCAATTAGAACAGATAAAAGTATGTTATTATTGTGCATATATAAAGCTCTAAAAATAAGCTGAAATGAGTAAAGAGGTAAAGTGGTATGAGTAACTGGTGCTGATCCAACTGAAGGTGGTGACTGCCTATCTATGTGGCAAAACCCAAGTTTGAGAGAACAACCCAGTCTGTTGTGGCATTAGAGATGCAAGTTTTCAAAATTTTTAAGTGCCTTTCAAATATGTTACGTAATATTCTGGATTTGTGCCAGTGAATTTGTATTTCGAAAACACTTTGCATTAGAAGGCAGTATGGGCATCACTTTTCAAACATATGAAAAATGTTCATAAGTATTAATGAAATGTTTAACATTCCTGTTGCTCAGACATGTTTAAACAGCATAATCAGGAAATAGGAAATAATGGATGAGAATTTGTAATGTTGCATTTTTTCATTCCATGAGCTTAGATAATTGTTGCACTAGTAAAAATAAATCTGATCCTTTTAAACCTTTCTTCGGCAAATTTAGAAAACACCTTACCGATTGCAAAATTGCGTGGCTTTTATAATTGGCAATTTTCATACGTTTAAGTTTGCTTTAATGTATATAAATGTATATAAAATTATTTTCCCTTCCCTTTGAGGTTCCATTTAATGAGATCTGGTAATAAAATACAGTAAAACCTGTCTTAAGCAGAATCAGACGGGACACTCAAACTTCCGTCAAAGACAGATTTCCTCTTAAAGGTGTTTTCCTTTTAATCTGACATAAAACCACATAGGAAAACGGTCAATATTCCCTTGGACAGTTTTGCTCCTGAACATTTCTCACCTTTTAAACACAATGACTTATTTGCATCATGTGGAAGAATAATAAATTCATTTTATTGTTCTTTATTTATAAGTACAATAGTATATACAATTGAACACTTGTTTAAGATCATAGTCCAGTTGTTAAAGATAAAATAAAGACAATCAATACAGTTACAATATAACAATTAAAGTGCTAAAATACATAAAAATGATTGTAATACAAATACATTATAAAATGTAAGCTTTTGACTTAAGAAAATTAGTTAATACGTATTTAAACTTAGGTAACGAAGTATTATTTCTAAAATTTGTTGGTAATTCATTGAATTTACTGCCAGTATAATCAATTTTTCTTTCATATATGCAATTGAGTTATCAAATTGTTTTCCTCTAGTGTTATGAATAGCTGAATATTGAGGCAAAGATCTTTTATATACAGTATGGATTTTAATATAAAGATACTGGGAAGGGTTAGTATTAAGTTCTGAATGTTTTCTTACAGTGACTAAGTTGGCAGATTGGCTATATATCTGATGGCTCGTTTTTTGTAATGTAAAGATTTTTTTGAGATAGCTTTAGAAGTTGATCCCCACAGCTCTATGCCATATGTAATAATTGAATGAAAGCGAAATGGACTATCTTGGCAGTTTCAGCTGATACAAACTTGGATACATTACGTAGAACATAAAGGGCTGATGATAATTTCATTTCAGTTTTATTAATATTTTAAACCGAGAACATCCACATTATCAATAGGTAGAATCATATTGTCGTGTCTTGTTGCCATTTGCTATGTTTTCAGGTTTGTATCCTTTGATTATTGAAGGTAGTTGAGCAATCCAATCACTGATGGTTTCAGTGTTGTCATTCGACCACAAATTTTGTTAAAATGTATTTGTCCTTTGCATAAACTCTCCAATCATGAAGTAGATTCTTTGAATTCAGTCTTGCTCTTTCAGCTACCTTTTTGGCAAATTCCTGTAATATAGGTCCCAATATGCCAGTAAATTTTTATGCTAACACTAACAAACCATGCCCACATATTTCAAGTCCTAGTTTTAAGTTATTTCTTTATTTTCCCATTAGCATTTTCCCCCACTTGAGAATTTCCATTTTATTCTTTAGTCTCGCACTTTAGTTTTGCAAATGTTAACATCTTCGTTATTTTACTCAATTTACCTCATTTACTAGCATAAATTATTTTCACTCGTGTTAAGATCCATAATCTGTTTTTGAAGTCATGGTGACTAGGAAATAAAGCACCATCTAAGTTTAGAGGTCCAATGTTAATGCAGTGAAGGATGGCAGTGACAGGTTTCCCAGTATTTGTAGTCATTGGTGCACCCCCCTTCTAGAATGGTCGTTTCAACTGAAACATTCATACTTAGAGCAAACAATGCAGATTTTAACTGGAGCCTGAAGATTCTCTAAACTTTGCATTCTGTAAGTGGAAATTTTCTGTTAAAATACATACTTTGATTTCCATTGCATAAGAAAGTTTTCATTAAAGGAAATTTAGCATGAGTTTCACCACTAGATCATGGGACCGTGAAATATTTCAGTTTTAAGATATTCCCAGTTAACCAGGGGTCTGCTGAAGGCAAGTTTTACTGTATAAAGTATCTTATATGCATATGAATTGGTTTACTTATGTAAATCTTTAAACAGTTGTAAGTATTTACTGTCATTATATAGTGTTTCTTTAACTTTCATGTTAAGAAGGTTGTGCTCTTTGCTGAGAAACAACCAAAGTAACAAAGTTTGAAATAACCATCTGCTACTTATTTTAAGTATATCAGTAGTACATCTGACATGAAAGTTATTGGTTTCATTTTTATAGTCTCCTTTCATATGTTTATATTGGGAACATGAATGTCTTTAATATTGATGGCAAATGATTTAATTCCCAAAATGTGCCTGCTGCAGCAACTAATTGGTTAAAAAACTGCACAGAATCAGTTAATTCATATATATTTCTCCAATTTTGAAACAGTCTTAGTTTGTTCTCGTAACTTGATTTCACAGAAATAAAATTTATTAACTTATTCTAACACAGTATTATGAATGGCCTTTAACTGAATCAGATCCTGTCAGATAAGTGGATTTTTAATTGCATATATTTTATTTGGGATTTGATTTACAATGTCAATATTTTGTACAGTTCCTTATATCTGGCTATCTCTAATGGTTGAAATGGAAAATGAGCTGGGGTCCTTAGAGTTTAGAATTACCTGACATTCATATTCTCTAGATAATGAAAACCGCAGGGAAAAGCACATCCAAATAACTTGTGTTAATCAAGATTCCAACTTAGGACCTCTTGAAGCTGAGACAGACATGCTACTCCCATACTATACAGTACCTAATATAATTTTGAGTTGAACTAGTACTCAATGCTCCACTTATTGCTATATTTACCTAGAACGTGTTTCATTAGGATCTTCCTAACACCATCAGCTGTTGACTAATGGATGTTGGTTTGGTGAACTCCTGGGAGGTGATAGGAGTATCTGTATCTTGAAGTGTGGGTTCTCTTTAAAGGTAGTGCCAAAATTGAACAATTTTCTTTCATATTTCTTTATGAAAATTTTTTTCCCACGGGGTTAATGCAGCTGGACCTTGGACACTTTTTAATAAGTGGATTTCTCGTTCTGTATCATGATTCTCCTTCCAAAAATGGTACGCTACCTCTGATTTATCTATTTCTTTGTTCCTAAAATGCTCTTTAAGCCTAATGCTCAAATTCCTTTTAGTTTTTTCAATGTAAAAGTTGACAGTCTTTGCAGTTTATCCAGTACACAGCTGATTTTGTCTGTAGGTGTCTGCTTTGTATTATGTGATTTCAGAAGGTGTTGTACACTGAATTTGTTTTGTGGGGCCAAAGTAAGGTTGTGCTCCACAGAACATTCAGTGTACAATGCCTTCTGACATCACATAATACAAAGATACCTACAGACAAAAAATCGGGTATGTACCGGATAAACTGCAAAGGCTTTGACAACTTTTACATTGGGAACACAAAGGAATTTGAACATTATGCTTAAACAGCATTTTAGGAACATCAGGAACAAAGAAATAGATAAATCGGTAGTAGCGTCCCATTTTTGGAAGGAGAATCATGATATAGAACTAGAAATCCACTTATTAAAGTGTCAAAAGGTCCAGTTGCATTAACCATGTGGGGAAAAAATTTTCATAAAGAAATATGAAAGAAAATTGTTCAATTTCGACACTACCTTTGAAGAGAACCCAAACTTCAAGTTCAAGATACTGACATAGACCCTTATCACCTCCCTGGAGTTCACCAAACCAACATCCATTAGTCGACAACAGCCGATGATAACTGCAAATGTACACATTTATTTCAAACTTTAGGGATTAGGGTAACAAAGAATTTTTGGAATGCATATTAATGGTATGTTCCTCTGCTGTGCTATCGCACATTGTGTGAAGTTCTTATTCATGCTGCAGGGCACAGATGGTGAAGGTGCAGTGGGGGGAGGTGGCAGTAGTGCAGAAAGCTCTGTGAGCAGTGGAGATGTTGATGACAGTTTTGAAGCTGGCAAAGATTCAGACAAGGAAGCAAAGAAAAAGAAGAACCGTTGTGCTGTATGCCGCAAGAAGGTTGGCCTCACAGGTATGTATCTCGTATTTCTGAACTACATTTGTAATTCCATGCATATGAAAGAATAACAAAGATGGATTTTAATTAATTTTGAATTATATAAAAGATTCATTTTGTGTGGAGTTGTAATATTACACTTCACTTAGTTTCTTGAGCCATAAGTAGGATTGTAGCTGACTTGACATTTTTACATATTTCTCAAATAGTTCTTAACAATTTTGATTAAAATAATTGTACTTTGACAATGTTCTTCAAATTTCTGCAAATAGCATGCTAATTCCCCTTTGAATTTTGTGTAACTACAAACCAGACAAAAACTTCGTTCATTGAAATACATAATCCGTATCAAATTTTGTGACAAGTAATTTAATGTATGTCGAAAAATCACTTTTTATATAAATAGTATACTAGATGTACCTTGAATAATTTGCATACCCATAACTACCATAAATATGTTATAAATTGTCAGTTCACTCAAGCTCAAATTCTGGAACAGGCTTATACTTACAACATAAGAGTATTTTTTAGAGCTAGCATGTGACCTTGCTTGCACGTGTGCGAGTGACATTGTGCAAATCAATGATGGGGTTAGATCTCTGCTTCCACCAGCAGACTGTGACAAAGCTAGTGGGTTAGATGACAGATGACTAACCTGACACCCCTTTCGTCGTACAGACAAGTGGACTCAACCATAAACTACTGTGCAACATTATCACACCTAGCTACCTCTGTACATGTGGTTCTATTTGCTCCAATAGGCAACCCAAATGATATAAGGTTGATAAAGTCTGTTTTATTGTTACATTGGTGTATTTGACTTAAATTATTTAGTTTAAAAATGCAACACTACCACTTCCTGTTTAAGATTTAGCTTTGTTGCATCAGTCTAGCCAACAATTCATTCATCTTAATTTACCTTAGCTTACACAAAGCTATTGTGGAAGAAATTTCCATCAACCTAATTAATTCATTTTATTATGTGGATTCATAAAGTTTTGAAATTAGTTTCACATCTCCTGTATTCTAATCCTTCTATTGAACACTCATTTGTTAAAGTGCTTTCCTTAATATTTCTTACAAACCGTCAGCAATCCATGTCATATGTAGGAAATATAAAAGGATATACATGATTTATTGTTGGAGAATATCGCACATATTTTGCTTTTATTTGCAGGATTTGACTCCTGTATTCTAATCCTTCTAATGAACACTCATTTGTTAAGGTGCTTTCCTTAATATTTCTTACAAACTGTCAGCAATCCATGACATATGTAGGAAATATAGAAGGATATAATGATTTATTGTTGGAAAATATCACATGTTTTGCTTGTATTTGCAGGATTTGAATGCCGGTGCGGAGGTTTATTTTGTGCGGTGCATCGATACAGTGACAAGCACAACTGTACTTTCGACTACCGAGAGATGGGAGCTCAGGAGATCCGTCGCAACAATCCAGTCGTCGTCGGCGAGAAGATCCAGAAGATTTGAACCTGTTGTGCCTAGAAATAGAGAAGTGATTAGGGATCAAATAGTTGTTGGGGTTATTCACTGGAAATAATTTGCAACTGACAATTCTAAATTTCTCCGGCAGCTGCTTGCAAATCACGTCAATAGACTCCTTGTGCCATTTTGTGAAAAACATTTACATGCAAACTCCACCAATTGAGACTAATCAGTACAGTGTGTGCTGTTATTTGTGGAGCTGTGTTTACTTTTTTCTTTGACATTTGAAACCAATGGCACAATAAAGTTGAACTCTGAGAAATTAAAGTTTGAGACTCCTGAATACATAAAGACAATGGCTTTTTTTCTTGCTTTTGTTATAATATAGTTTAGATATGAAAAATAAATATCACTCATTTAGGAAAGAATGTTATCAAATGTGAATGAATATAATTGGGTTTTAAAGGACTCAACAAGGAGCCTACAAATCCACCTATAGTCTTAACATATGCAATGCTTAGGACACAACCACCTAGGCTATCCTACTACGATGAATACATGTGCATCATAGGGAAGAGAAAGGAAATCCAAATTAATGTCCTTAGCACATTAAAAGAAAATAACTTGCATTGTAGCTTGGGCAGTGTGTTAGTTAATGGAAGTCCCAACATTCTCCAGGTCTTTTTTCCTTTTCTGTTAGCAAAATGTGTGGTCAGATGGGCATTGAGGGTAACCAGAGGGCACGGTTGTATTATTCATATATTCCAAAGCGTGCATAGGTGTTTAACAGATTTTCATTAGAGATTGCCCTTACAAGAACTTACTTTTTAAGACTTTAACAAGAAAAAGCATGAACAAACATAACATATAAAGGTTTATTTTCCATATTGACTACAAATATGTTAAGTTAAAATTTGTCATTATGGTCCATGTCATTGAAAAGTCTTGCCAGACAGATAACTATTCATATTCCTAATGCTGTCTGTATATTCTCAAATCCATTTCTAGAATCTTGACAGAAAGCAGGTAAACAATTGCTCATATACATTGGTGTAACTTATTAGTACGTAGTATAAATGTATTTTGCATATTATTTACAAACTTTGTTATTTGACATCTTATAAATAGCTTTTGGCAAATGCTGAAATAAACAAAATGCAATACAGAATATATTGGCCACTGATTTTCCAACATTAGGACACACAACATAATTTATTATTCAAATAAATCGGTAGTGAATAAATTATAAAATTAAAATTATGCAAAATACATAAAATTAATCATATATTGTTTAAACAGTTGTTGTTCTTTAACATGTTAAAACATATTGTTTCTTTAATGTTGCGTACCAAATTTCATAAATATAAAACTAATCCCTATTTGTATTTTTTATGCTAAAAGATCTTGGTTAGAAGTTCAATGGAAATATCTGGTATGTTCATGATAGAAAACAGTGTAGTCATACTTTAACAAGAATAATTACTTTTTATAAGTCCTGCGTTTAAAACGTTAACAAATCGTAAGGGATGTTCAAACAGAATAGCTGTTTTAATTTGTTCCAATTTTTTTTATCATACAGTTGTAATTTTTAAGAATTTCTTCTGCTTTCGAAAGAATACTTAGCATGAAAAATACACAATAGGGTACACTCATTTATACATTTACGAGCGTGACTAATGCTTGTAAATATAAATTTTAAGATTTACCAAATTATTTTTAAATCAGAACTTTTTTAATGCACATGAAAATTTGTGATGATTATCTTCAAGTATGTAGATCGTTTCTTGAAGCTGGCTATCTCTTGAAGGAATTGTGTGAGGCTACATGTTGAATCTTGATTGAAGTATATTATATAATGGTAGTCCTTTTGTTTGGAGTTTGTCTGGGGGTTTTTTAGACTATTTGTATGTGAATAAAATTTGGTGTGTTTATGACGTGTGCGTGCGTGTGTGGATAACTGTTGAACATTGAAGTTGGAAGAGGCGTGAAAACTTATGTGCAAGAATATCTTGTGATCAATATGCAGTGTGAAATGAGGTTAAAATAAACTTGAAATTATGGTGTGCGGCATAACTGTTGTTTTTGTTTAATGATGCCGTGTGCAAGTTTCCTTTTGTCTTTAGTTTGGTCTCCTCTGGCCAGCAAGTGGCAGGAACTACTTTGTTGGAAACCTCATCACACCAGTCTAGGTAGAAACGATTGACATGTTTGGAAATGAAAACCTAACAAGCTGGCTTATATTTCCTTCCATATATATTTTGTTGCTATCGTTTAATATAAATGCATGCCTTTTACATAGAGGGAGAATGTGGCTTCATTGTAACTAGTGCAGTTTTCTTCATGGAAGAATGTAACCTTGGTAATACCCAAATATGCATTAAACATCATACCTTTACACCGTATCAGAACAGAATTGCGAAGAATTGAAATGTGTGAATTTGAAACTCTTACTTTCTAGTGAGCTATGGCATGGCTTGATAAGCACTATAAAATTGGTCATTCTTAAATAGTTCAAAGAGTAATCTGATCTGAGTTTGTTTTATCAAATCCACTTTCAGATGTTTTTGTTCTCTTTATAATTTAAAGTGAGAAAGGGTTGTCCTGTTCTTAGTATTTAGAAACTATAAACAAAATCCGTCCAGACTTCTCATTTGTCATAGAGATGTCCATCCACAGTTTCTGCATATGTTATCACACAGTAGTACATTTTAATGTGTTTGCAAACTCATTT
Source organism: Mantis religiosa (assembly GCA_030765055.1). Lineage (NCBI taxonomy): Eukaryota > Metazoa > Arthropoda > Insecta > Mantodea > Mantidae > Mantis > Mantis religiosa. Next base: position 17,594,695 of record CM060958.1, read on the forward strand.
AAGGTTCACTTTATTTGGAGCCTTTTTTTTTTTTCTGTAGCATAATTGCATTTTTGTCTTCCATGATACGTGCTAATTAGGCTTGTTTCTTTACTCTAGCTGTTCAGGTTTCTAAATCTTGAGAGACCAGAGTGAAGGATAACCCATTCAGCAAAGAGTATGTACTTTAAAGGCAAAATATTATTGTAAGAAAGTTGTAAATCTGTGGAGAACGTAGATTTGTTAAATAAACCCGATCAGAGTACTAAACTATCTTGTTCTGTAAAAAATAAAGAACAAGGTGTTATTTCTTGAAAGTATTTTTATTCTTTTCCTTAGCAAGGTTGCTTCCTCATGAAAAACAGCATATTGGTGCAGTTCTTTTCCATCCATTACATGTGTAATTTTACATAGCTTCCTTGAATTTGAAGAGCTAAAAACCAAGACAAATTTATTTTGCTACTTTTTGTTCTTCCTGAATTTATTTTGCTTTTGCTTTGTGTTTTCAAACTGGAATGCTAAGTTGGTGATAAAACTAAAACCAGACTCGCTATTTGATTTCAAATTTATCTTTTGTTAGTATCTGTAATTGGGTAGCATATTTAAACTGGCTTCATTGAATTATTTTGTATCTGCCAACTTCAAAATTGATAATAGTTTAAACAATCGGTGCACTATTGTTATTTGAGTTGAGGGATTAAGTTGAAGTAACCATGAGAGTTAGCTTTTTCATTCACTTGTTACATTTAGCCAAAATGAAACTAAACAAATACTTTAGAAAAGCAGTTTGCCTTAATGGAAAGAATATTTACTCATTTGTGAAACATTGCAGATATTTAGTATTAATTTGCTACCCATAGCATTATAGTTGGGTCTATGTGCTTGAAAACAAATAGGAGGGTATTCTTTCCAGTTTTTCCCCTCCCTTTACATTCTTGCAGTAAATCTGATTTAAGTAGTGAAAAGGATTTTCTTTAATGGGAAAGATTCCCCTCCTGTAGGTTGTAAATTCAGTGGAAAATATTAGTTGTGCAAATCAGTGTTGCTAAGAAAAAGTTAATTTTTAATTTACTCATTCAAGTTCACATTAAATGTATCGTCTCAGAGCAGTGTTTGATTTTTGAATCTACATATTGTTCTGAAAGCATTGTATGTCAGGTATCAATAAAACATTTAAATTCATTTTGGTCTCTTCATTTCTACCTTGAATGTTTATTGCAGAACTAAAATGTAGTGTGGAGCACAAAGCAATAAAAAAATTGGTAAACACACTTACAAAGTAGAGGGGCTTACTAATTGTAGATCTGATAAGTCCTCTACCCTTAATTGTGAATGAAGGCATCCTGAGAGTAGTTAGAAAATAAATATCCACACATACAACTGCAAAGAGCCTGACAAATGAAGAATAGCTGATTTTTATAAGACATGCTGATTTGTATAAAACAATTGGAAAGTAGGAAACTTGAAGGCCAAAGAGGGGATTGGATTATGTTTCGGAGGGGATTTGGCACTATAACTTGTGGTTTATCGTACCTATGCCCCATGTGGGAAGGAGGCAGAGGGCAGCTGACTCAAGGAGTCACAGCATTGTAGAGGGCTGGGTTCGTACTATTTACCAGTTGGAAACTCCCTGGCAGGCCAGCACAATTGGCATCCCATCTGCCATGGTCCAGAAATGGCCCACAAGGTTGGCCCAGGAAATCCTCCTACCAATGGAGGAAGGTTTACCAGGAGCATATCATCCTGCCATGCAGCACTGTGCCACATGCTGACACTTCTAATGTTGAAAGAGACCACTAGATGAGATGTGAAATGATAATGGAGATGAAATGGAGGGACAGGAAATTTGGGGGATGTAATTAATCTACCCAGTATTCACTGCAGACTAGGGAAAACCTCCAAAAAAATACATGGGTCAGGTGTGGGCCACAGATGAAACCATCTGAGCCATCCTGCTCGGTAGAGAGGTGATAGCATTACTTTTGTTTTAAACAAGGTCAGCTTGTATTTTTGTTTCTATTAGCAATAAATCTTACCTAAAAAAAGAAAAAAATTCAGTATCAGGATTATGAAATTGCATATTTTGAAGCCCCTGGAATAAAATTTCCAACTTAAGATTAGTATAAATCATAACTTGTTGAATGAATAATACAATTCACATTCAAGTATCCATTTAAGGAAGCAATTTTGTATCACTAGCCATTCATACCTCTTTTTTTAGAAGTGGGATTTATAATGAGAATTTGTTTTAGATTCATGAAAAAGTTCAAAACTACATATAAATCTCTTTAAAATATTAACAAGGATGTACCTCAACTTGAGTGATAATATCTGTACTTTTAAATTTAAAGCTTTGGTTGAAAATCCTTAATATAAAAGGTTAGGGTTAAGAGCAGTGCATACTTTATAATTTGCTAGGTAGAGGAAAAAATGATATTGAGTGTTTTTTGGTAAAAATTTGTATAAAATGAGAATAGTCTATTATGAATAAATGGTCAAGGGCAAAAGCAACTTATGAACCCTGTAACCTCTCTGGATTGAAAATATTTAGAACCTTGATTATCCAATAAAATAGAGGAAATAGAGTTGATGGGTTACTGAAAATGATATAATCCATCTTAATGTAAATGGTAGGTTTCACCAATTACATAAACTTGCTAAACACAAGTCCTATATTAACATTTAGAAAAAGGACAATAAAGGTGATTGTCATCTACAGGACAGGGTTGCAGGGTAAGCGATGAAACTTTGGTTCCATAAAACTAAAGTGCATGTGTTTGACATCTGTTTTTTATTAGTTTTACGTACATCATTTGGTTACAAAGTACTTCATATTCACTAATATGTGATTGCATGACACTTCATGATTTGTAACTAAAATGCACAACTCACAGCTGAAGGCATCAAACAAGCTCTTTGAATACAATACATTTCATTATGTATTCAGTTTGAAATCCCACCAGTAGATAATTTGACAAAAAAGTTCATAGTTCCACCATCAGAGAGAGAGAGAGAGCAGACAACAGATGCTAGTTCGAAAGAGATAAAAATGGAGGCGATTGCTGTTGAAACTAGTCTCTCAGTAACATAAAAAAGCTAAGTGACGAGTATCAATAAATCAACTACAAATAGTTTTGAGATTAATTTTGACGTCACTGCTACTAAACTCCTCCAAACACACATGTATTCAGTTTGTAGCATTTACCACATTTCTACGACAGACTAAAATTGAGTACATACTCCGTATTGGTTATAACTGCATGGAAAAGCAAAACTAAAATTAATCAAATCTTATATTAAGTCCTCTTATGTCCAGTTCTCATTGTATACTGATTGTGCTTGTCCCCCCCCCCCCCCCCTCTCCACTTCTACAGTTGAAACTTTCGAAACCTTTTGGTGTTTTACAAATATGATTCAAGCTGGACTGTGAATTCAAAGATGGCTTGGCCCATAATCTTAAAATAAAAGTGAATCAAGAAGATAGACACATTGCTTCACTCATTGCTTTTCACAGGACATGTTTCAAGAGCTGTTGCTCCCGTCAGCTGAGTCTCTTGCTGATGATGGGAGCAACAGCTCTTGAAACATGTCCTGTGAGAAACAGTACTAATGGTAGATTAACACAATAGTGTATTAACAAAAAGGTAGCAGATGTTAAAATATAGTATGAAAGAATAAAAAAATTTATTACATTAAAATAAATCATATAATCAATTTTTACATTTTGCACTATCAAATTTTTTCAGCTCCAAACTTGCAAAGCATTCATGGCATATCGTTCTACCGTGTTCCAAACAAAAGTACTTTTTGTACTTCCTATAGGTTATGTGAACTTATTCTACATGTAACTCTTGATTTCTCAATGCTTTCCCCACTTTGTATTTCCATCCCTTTTTAACTAGAATCAGACAACTCAGACAATAGGTTCGCCATCAATTTCACGTTCCTCTGTATCAGAATTCTCTTCTCTCAGGTAGAAAATCATTGGTATCAGTATTAGGTCGTCTTTACATTGTTCATATAGTTGCCTTACATCTTGTTGCTCTGTAGCAAACGGACAGCTAATTCTAAGTAATTTGGGTTGCTTAGACTATCTATCTTGCACATTCCAGACATTTTAGGAAGAATGAACATAGTTAAAGTTATACAATGAGTTGACTAAGACACTATACTTCACATACCACAATTTGTCTTTCAACACGTTTTGCCTCCACTTGAAGGCATTATCAAGAAATTGTCAACAAGAAACAATTGTAAATAATTGTGAACAAGAAATTGTTGACAATGCCTTCAGTGGAGGTGAAACGCATTGAAAGAGAATGTGTGGTATGTGAAGTACAGAGTATCTCAGTCAATTCACTGTATAATCTTATTACTTTACTTCAGTGTTAATTCCAATTTAAAATTTTCAAATTAAGAATGAATGTGTTAAGTCACGTGGCCTCCAGTGAATACAAATGCTGGCATTTGCAGTATGTGTAACCCCAATTATAATGGCTTATCAAATGACCAGCAATACATTGTCAGCCAAAGTGCTAATGAGAGGGGTGGCAAGTCAAAAACCTAAAAGCGGTGCGAGTAAAACAGATGGCTGGCGCTTTCTGGGTGCATCACGACCAACAGAGGGTTAATCTGCATAGATAAACATGTTATGTTCAAAAGGCATTGAAACTTAGGATTGGCAGAAATACAGTTAATGATTTGAAGGTTTCAAACACTCATCCCTTTCAAAATAGTCTACTTGGTGATGCACACACTTCACCCAGTCTGCGTGTCTCTATGTAGTGGTAACATGTCTGCATCACATTCAAGAGGGCCTCGAGTTAAAATCTCAGTTATCTGGATAAGTTTTCTTTTTATGGTTTTCCCTTATTCTAAAAGATGACTGTCAAGGCACTGTTAGCTGTATGGACCCTGGGCTCATTTGAGCAACATTTCACCCATTTCATTCACTGTCCAATATGTCTTACGTTGAAGAATGTTAATTTTTAAAAATATTTCCCCCAGATTTCCACCTTTTATCAACACTACTGGAACTGTTTTTGGAATGGTGTGTAGCCGGGCCATCGTATTCTGCATTATACCTTCCATTCACTCAAATGGTTCCCTTTCAGTGGCATTTTCAGCTTAATGTAGCCAAATGTCACCTGGAGCCATTTTGGTTGAACAAGGAGCCTGATAAACTAGGAATGTTGTGCAATGAAATCCTGGCTCAGATACGCAAAATGGGCAGATGTGCTATGGTGGAGCTGCCAATTTTTTGCTTCCCACAGGTCTAATCATTTGTGCCACACAGCATCAAGAAGGCAACGGAGGATATCTTTGTATTACTCCTTTGTGATGGTTTAGCTTTGAAGTGCATACTTAGGAATTGCATATTCAAAAAATATGATCACAAGAGCATCAATGCTGCGGACCTTCCTTCCTATTTTGCCTTTGGAACTGGCAAAGTGAACATGCCATTTGCTACATTATTTTCAGCTTCAGTACAAATTTTGTTGACACTCCTCATGCCCAAATCCTCACTCAAAATTGAATTTTACAATCCAGTATTTAACCCTATCTCATCCACAATTTCTTGGACTGTAATATGACTGTCTTGCAACACTACAATCTGCATTGTTTAATAATATTTCTCATTAATATAATTTTGAGTCGAACTTATACTCAATGCTCCACTTATTGCTAGTATTTACCTAGAATGCATTTCGTTAGGATCTTTGTAACATCATCAGCTGATCTAGACGTTCTCGGGCTTCGAGCCAGGTATAATGATGTAGAGCCATCAACATTTTCAGGAGTGTGCAAAGCTCCCATCATCAGGATGATGAATGATTAGCAAATTGTAAGGGCCAGTATATATAGCTACCGCTAGTCCAGACGTGGACAAAAAAGAAAGGAACTTTCGCCAGAGGGTGGAGTGCGGACCTCGTGGAAAACACCTCTATACTGGGGGCTCAATTAGCGGCAGAATCTGTGTTTTCTGAGCCGGTCAATTTCCACCGCTACGTTGAGCCCCCAGCATAGAGGTGTTTTCCACGAGATCCGCACTCCACCATCCGGCGGAAGCTCCTTTCTTTTTCGTCCAGGTCCGGACTAGCGGTTGCTATATTTACTGGACCTTCCAATTTGCTAATCATTCATCATCCTGATGATGGGAGCGATGCACACTCCCGAAACGTCGACTACATCACTATACCTGGCTTGAAGCCCAAGAACGTCTAGAACATATACGTCGCCAGGAAAGCTTCAGATCATATATCATCAGCTGTTGTCGACTAATGGATGTTGGTTTGGTGAACTCCTTGGAGGTGATAAGTGCATCTGCAGTAGCAGCGTACCATTTTTGGAAAGAGAATCATGATATAGAACTACCTAGGTAGAAATCCACTTATTAAAGTGTCTCTGTAGGTATCTTGATGAACTTGAAGTTTGGGTTCTCTTCATAGGTAGTGTCGAAATTGAACAATTTTCTTTCATATTTCTTTATGAAAATTTTTGTGGTTAATGCAGCTGGACCTTGGGCACTTTTAATAAGTGGATTTCTTATTCTATATCATGATTCTCCTTCCAAAAATGGTACGCAACCGCCGATTTATCTATTTCTTTGTTCCTGATGTTCCTAAAATGCAATGTACAGATGAAACTGAGACAATGCTGAAAATGTTCAGCAGAGTTTAAATTTGTTTCTCGTAATGTTTCTGCCTGGATTTAGAAGAAGCAAGAAAAACCTAATCATTTTTTTGGCATTAAACCTAATAGTTTACTGAACAAATTTTCTGAACACACAAATAATAGAATAGTTTTTAAAATGTCTACTTTCTCTGTATGCCAAATTAGATTAACAAGTACAAAACCGAAAGCCTTTTTAAAACTAATGAATTCAGAAAGTACATGTATACTTACTTCAGGTTTAACACACAAGGTACATTCCTAAAAGCTTAGAATGTTCAGCTGTACATTCCCTTAAGAAAGATAGCAGTAACTGTTCCCTTTTTTTTTTTTTTTAATATTGCAGTGCACATAATTGCCTTGCTTGTCCGCGTAGTGCTGATCTATGTACTACTTTTGAGTGTTTTCTTCGGGGAAGAAGTTCGTGGTTTACCTCGTTTTTGAGTAGTGCTGGTAGTTTGGGACATTGTGTCCCTATGTTAATAACACTAGAACACTGATTACCTATTAAATATCTATACACTAATGAAGAAACTAGCTTTTATAAAAGTTAAACTATAACCAATAATTAGTTATGATTAGAATAAAAATGGTGAAGAGAATGAAACAAGGAATATCTACACTTTACATGATACATGTGTGAACGTGACAACACAGTAACATTTTTGGCAAAACTGTGACGAGGGGGTGAAGGGGAAATGGCTTGCCTAGTTGGTTGAAGTTATGTTTTTTGGCATAGAAACTCTCCCTCCCTTAACCTTTGAAGGAACTGTCAGGATCCTAAAGTAATTTAAACTCAACGTAATTAAAATATCACTGAACTGTTGAATCAAGAAACAAACACAAAAGGAATAAGTGAAGGCAAAATAAATTTTTGGACATATTTAAAGCATTAAAATGTGACATGGATGGTCATCTTTGTATGCACCCTGCTTCAGAAAGGCTCCTGATTTTGCTACACTGCTCTGCATTTCCAGCAGTCTGCTTGGATGCTTCAAAACTTGGCTCTACAGTCCAGCCAACTTAGCTGTTTTCTTCTTACAAGTATTAATATAACTGGAAGTTATTTCCAGACTGTTATTCTGAACTCTGCTGGCAAATAAAAGTTCCATACTTTCACCTGCAACTTCAATGGCATGGTCAAAGTCTTCTTGAAGGAGATTGTGCTGCTATAGTTATGTCAAACCAGAATCAGAAAGGAGCAATACCCTCCCTCACTTCCACCGACTGTCCAACCTCTGGACCAATCAATGGAAAGTGTTTTAAGGCAGGTCAGTACTTCAGGTGCATCACAACCTTCTCCAATTGTGCCATTCAAGATGCCTACCATAGTTGTTGATAAAACATTTGGAATTTCTATCTATATAGACCATGCCATAACAATCCCAAAATAACTTATTTATATTGACTGCAGCAACGAATGGCGATGTTCTCATAGTAAGTACTAATTTCATATTTTAAAACAGAGTATTTCACTTCTGCTCATTAAGAAAATACAAATATAGATCAAATCTATTAATCATTGGTAATGGTTAAGCAAAATGCATATTTTTGCTATAAAAGTTATAGGTTTAACATTATTAATACAAATCATGTTTTTTATCATAATTATTTGTCTTCATAAATTTCTCAATTTTACCACAGAAACTTCTGTAGTTATTTAACAGCTTGAAAATAATATTCCAAGGGCAATCTGGAAAGTTTTTAACCTGATATAGAGTTGCTGCAGGTTATATCTAAATTGTAAGGGTAGTTCTTAAGTATATATAATCCTCTAAATCAGGATGGTTCAATACAAATCCTACAAGCAGCTGTGACCATCAGGGCTAAAGCCTGTTGTGGTATTGTATTACGAGGGTCGGCTGATAAGTCCCGGGCCTCTCAATAAAAAAAAAAGAATTTAAAAAATGCATATTAATTTTTTTTTTTTTTTTATTTCTCAACATAAACTCCAGAAAGGCTAATATCAGTGTTCCAATTAAATCATCTCTGCAGTGCCATTTATCATGGTCCTCAAAATAGCTGTTTACCACATCAATGATCTTGTTGCTGTGAAATCTTTTTCCTCCAAGAACTTTTTTGAGGTTCAGGAACAGGTGGTACTTGCTGGGTGCTATATCTGGCCAATAAGGCAGATGTTCAGGCAATTCAAACTTTAATTCACACATTTGTCCCGTTGCAATGACTGAACGATGGGCCAGAGTATTGTCGTGAAGAAACAAGATGTTTCTTTGCCAAAAGAGGTCTTTTTCTTTTCACCTCATCACTCAAATGTTGCAGCAAGCTTGCGTAGTAGTCATCGGTGATACTTTTACCCTTTTCCAAGAAATCAATGAAAATAATTTCTTCTGCATCCCAGAAAACTCTCATCATAACCTTGTTAGCTGACAAAATTGACTTTGCCTTTGTTGGAGTTGGTTCACCTGATGCAATCCACTATTCTGATTGTGATTTACTTTCTGGAGTGTAGTGATGTATCCAAGTTTCAACCATGGTAATAAGCCATCTTAAAAATTAGCTGGGATTTTTATGGTAGAGCTCCAAATTCTTAAGAGAAACAGTTTTTCTTTACAACTTTTGATCAGGTGTCAACAAGCATGGCACCCATCTTGTACAAACCTTGTGAAAGCCCAAAACATTAATTAAAATATTACCTTCACATTTTTTATATGTTTACAGCCTCTGTTATCTCAAACAACTTTAATCTTTGGTTTTCCAGTACTAAACCATGAATTTTTTCAATGATCTCTGGAGTTGTGACTTCTACAGGATGTCCAGAGCGAGGCTCATCACTAGTGCTCGTATGCCCCATTTTAAACTCTGCAACCCATCTTTTAATCATTGTAAATGAAGGGGCAGAGTCTTTCAAGTTCTGTCCATTTCCTACTTGATTTCTTTAGGCGTAAGTCTTTAAAATTGAAGTATTTAAGTACTATTCGTTTTTTCAAATCCTCGCATGTTTTTTAAGCCTCTACACTTGTCTTGTTTAAAATGCTATCATTCAAAACTAAACAAGCTGTTGACCTGTAACTGTGGATACAAGCTAGTCTAGAGTTAAACTACATGATACTATCTGTCAAACTCACCCAATGGTGCCATCTCTATGTGAGTCGCAGGACATATCAACTGACCCTTGTATGAGAGAGAGGGCTGGTGTGTTGTAGTGGCAATAGCAGCTAATTTGGGTAACTAATTGCCCTATTTTTAGTGTGATAGTGTTTGATCAATGAATTCTCAAAACAGGTTGACGTTCTCCATGCCCTAGAGCTAACATGCTTTGATTCAAACCACTGCAAATTTTTTGGGGTATAAAAATACAACGGAACTATCACTGAACTCATACCTGTATTCGTGTAAGAGTTAAACAGTATCATCTCTGCTTTGTGTGACGCCTGTGTGCAGAGTATAACTGGAAGTAACAGAAAATGATTCCAGAATACATAGGAACATACAGACATAATAACACAGCATTGTACAGGAGGGATTGTTTATACCTGCCGGCAGTGGTCTACAAATGGCATACATAAGGAGTGCTGGCACAGAGCTGATGAGGGATGTCCAGCAGCTACTTGCAAGTTGTTGCATGCAGCACTTTGTAGGCTTCAGTTTTGGGCGTTGCAGTTCTACTCCTCAGCAAATTTTTGGTTTATAGGCACCACATAGAGCAGAGATGATACCATCAAACTCCAAGCAAGCACACATATAAGCACAATGATAGTTCCCTTGTTAGCTGAGCTTCCTTCATAAGGGAGATAAATCTACTGGGCCTGTGTTGTAGATTCACAGCATACAAAAGAACCTATTGCCTGATACATAGTCTTTATTGCCGTAAACTTCTACAGCATAGCCAAATCATGAATTAAAATTTGTAAGCTAAATTGTAAAACTCACAGAATACAGTGTATTAACTACCAATGCATGGCACGTACCCTTTTACAATTTAAAATAGGGATAGATGTATCATTCACTAAACATGTCCTCAATATAGGTACGTAAGTGAAGCTGATGTGTAATAAATACGACTCATCTATAATTTAATAATTGTTTCACTTCACTGTGGTGTTCCAATACATTTAAATTGCGATACATGTTTTATTAACATTCATTAAAAATCTGTTGGTAGTAAACCATTTTTTACATTTAGAGAAAATGTGCTCAGCATCTAATTTTAAGCTAATATGAGCATCTCCAGTATATGCTACATAGCAAGATGGAATGCTGTACATTAAATCATTTACTATGACAATAAAAATGACTAGACCTAACGTAGAACCCTGTGACATTATTTACAACAATAATGTCAGGTTTTTTACTACGTTTACTATGGCACACTGCTTTCAATTCTGTAGGTGTAAACTAAAAATTGAAGTGCACTGTTTATAATTCCAAGGTATTTTAATTTGGAAATTAATATATTGTGATTTACACAGTGCAGGTTAGAATCAAATTATGAATTTTTGAACTCCAGCATAGGACCAGTTCAGCAAATTCTTTCAGCTCATGATAAAGTAAGTATGCAAAGTAGTATAAACATAACTGATGTTTGATGAATACTAATGATCATTGTTATATAACTCCCTGCTTTCATGATAACATTAGTATTATGAGCATCTATCTGAAAAAGAGGAAAGCAAGTTACTGTTTCTGCATATTTATTAAGAACTGCATTTGAGTTCACTAATTCACTTTGCACTCAGCCTTGTTGTTTAAGATAAAAGCTAACAAAAGTTATTCATTGAGCTTTCTCTCTTCCAGTATATGTACACACCTAAGCTGCTGACAGTTTTTTTGTCAGAAACAAAAAATTTCACTGTTTCATTTACACAGTTCCAAAGCAAATCCTCCAACGTTGCACTAAAGTAATCATTCAATTTTTGTGTCAGATTCCAAAAATAACATTCTGATCATAGAAGATGTGCTGTGTATGAGTACAACAGTTACAGGTGAATGTGTGTGTATATGATTTGAGACTTTGGAAATGTCTCTGCTTCAGTGGTACCAATTTCCAATAAAGCAGTGTCCAGTAAAATTCTCCTAATCAGACTTCATTGAGCTCTTGTGATGCATATCAAAATAGTGGAGATGGAATGCATCACTGCTTAGTCTTTGGCAAGTTCAAGACTGCTCCTTTGTTAGATAGAAATACCATTTTCTTTTTAATCAGATTCAAGATCAAGTATAGCTAAATGCTGTTTCTGTACCCATAAGCACACTAGAGCAGCTATTATTAACTGTTTGTAGTTTAATTCTGAATTAGTGAAAAAATAAACTAAGATGGCTTTGAAAAATAAATTTATTTACAATTGTGTTTTGTTACATAAAAACGACAAATTATCATCATTAAAATGCAGAAGAATTAAATAAAAGAATAATAGAATACAGAAGAAACTGGAAAACTCATTCAAACAGTACAAAAGAACAGAATACCTAAGGCAGTATCCTCCTGACAACCAGATGGATCAAGAACAAGATAGAAATTTTTTGGATCTAAACAGACTAAATATAGTCCTGCTGCTGGAATGGTTACCATGGATTTATCTTTGTTAATAGAAACCTCTCAGATAACGCACTGATTATTTTCGTAAGAGTGAGAGGGGCACTGACGCGCCTCCAGGCCCTGTGCTAAGCACCAATGAATGCCTCACTTCAACCAATGGAATTCGCAGAAATAACAAATGACAGATATATGTTCACTCCACATCGAGTAATAGTATGTTATCTGAGAGGTATCTATTACCAAAGATAATCCATGGTAACCGTTCCAGCAGCGGGACTATACCTTTACTCTATTATTATTTATTTGTATATTATTAGAATATATGTCAATGTGACTTAATAAGTAAAATACAGAATTATTGTTAATATATAATAGAAAATGCTTTGTACAATAACTAAAGCAAAACAAAATTATTAATTGCTGTTTATTGCTTTGTAAATACTTAAGCATATCTTCTCACTTGTCTGTAAAAGAATAACTTTCTATTTTATATATAAAGAATAAAGATGCAGTAAATACTGCCAAATGTTTGTTGGTCTGGGTAGCTTTATTTATTTATTTATTTATTTATTTGTTTGTTTATTTATTTATTTATTATTTATTTATTTATTTATTTATTTATTTATTTATTTATTTATTTATTTATTTATTTATTTATTTATTATTTATTTATTGTTCTCTGAAAAGGTTCCCAGAGCCATAGCTCATGCTAGGGAACAGTACAAAAATATATAAAATGATGGCAAACAGCCCTTAACAATACTTATATTACATTTTCATAGTAGGAATAAATTACCGTACAAGAATAACATATATGAAACATATAGCTTAGTTGGTTATGTACTGGCTAGGTTCAGATTCAGATTTATTCACCAAAAAAATTCTTTTAGAATATGGGCTTCATCAAATATGCTATGACAAAAATGATCATAAGACCTTAAGCTTTCCTGGCAATGAATATATTCAAGATATTTCCAGGAAACAAGCCAGGTGAAAAGACAATTAGAGATCATCTCAGTGTTATATCTATTTAATGTTTATAACATTTCTTACAAATATCCTGATGATGGGAGAAATGTACACTCCCGAAACATCAATTTCTAATTGTCTTTTCACCTGGCTTGTTGCCTGAGAATATCTAGAAAAATGATCATATTTACAATATACAAAGATTAAGAAAATAACATAAGATTGCACCAAGGTGAAACACCAAGATACCCAGCATTTGCTATAATGACTGAGGAAAACCTCGGAAAGAAAACCTCAGTGTGTAACACAATTGGATTTGAATATTTTAAACTGATTAGATTTCTATATACATTATATTTACAATTGAGATGACTATAGTACTAAAATATAGATGATGTGGAATACATTCTTGGTCTTGAAGGTTGTCGTCAAGCTTCTTCTTGTGTGGAAGATGAACAGGATCCATGAAACAAACAAGTTCAGAGGCGCAGTATTTTCATAAATTAACTAGGATGGATGACATGTACCATTTCATACTTCTAAATAAACAAGTGATTTAATACAAAAGGTAATAAAAATTGGGTATTCATGAATTCATCAGCTGAGTAAAACATATATTTTAGAAGAACCAGTCAATGTCTGGTTGACAATGGAGGTAAGTAGCCTCCGAAACATGCTCCGGGAAATTTAAAAGTAAGTGTTGTTTAGTGTCATTAATCGATTCACCTTTAAATTTAATTTATTACATCACTGTTTTCAACACTTCCATGAAAGGAAATTAATGATTCTAAAACTAATTCCTAAACTACCTCGAAAAACAGCCATTGCCATGTTCAGACTTACCACTAGACATGACTGTCTCAGCAAACACCTACATCATCTCCAAATTGTCTGCCATGCAACAAGGAAGAGGAAATAAATATGAAACATCTGTCTATCTGTGAACAACTTAAAATCTATCCATACTTGATCTCAAAATGTTGGGAGGCAAGAAGGAGAATGATTTTGTTGCTAAATACTTGAGCATTAACTACACTCATGCATATTTTCTGTCTATGAAGGGTTTAAACTATAAACAAAAGGTGTGATAAATAATAATAATAATAATAATAATAATAATAATAATAATAATAATAATAATAATAATAATAATAATAATAATGATAATAATAATAGTAATAATAGTAATAATAATAATAATAATAATAATAATAATAATAATAATAATAATAATAATAATAATAATAATAATAATAATAATAATAATAATAATAATAATAATAATAATAAATAGTAATAATAAGAATAATAACAATAACAACAATAATAATAACAATAATAATAATAATAATATCAAAGATAAGAAAGTTATTTACTATCATTATAGTTTATTAGCTCTAAACCCTTTTTAGTTCTGTATTGCTTTACAGCTGTTCATGGCATAACACTGCTCTGCAATTTATTTTTTTTTTTTTTTTTTATGATTTGGTTCTTAATGTCATTTCCCCCTAATTTTGGAGCACTGATACCAAATATGGCATCCATTTTCTTGTACCATGTACAGATTTAAAAAAAAAAAATGAAAACAAAACTTTTATATTCATCTAGTAGCACTATATATTTATACACTTCTACAAGATCACTGTTATGCTCAAGAACATGGTGTGTATAAAGAAGTATATAATTATGTCATTTTAAATGCAATGTATGCAATTTTACAAGTATTATCAACTTTAGATATAAAAAAGCAGTGACCAAACTAGGAAGAAATTTTCTTCTTTTTGCACGTCTTCCATACGTTCCCTTTACAGAGACCAACAATAGTCTGCTATCATGTTAACACTCCTTCCACCATGGTACCTTCTTTCAGTGTCTTTCAGGTCCTGGTGGAAACGTTCACCGTGTTCTTCACTGTAATATCCAAGACAGCAATCTGGTAAACAGTCAATGTGAGCATGAAGGATGTACAACTTCAAACTTATGCGACAACCAAGTTTTCTCAAGTTGTTCAACATTGTGTTCACTTTAGTTTTGTAATCTTGACTCCTGTGTTTCCTAAGAAGTTGTTTACATCTTTGTAGCTCTGCCAGACACGCTTTTCTGTTTGGTTCATTTTATTTTCAAAATTAGGGTCACACATTAATTTTCTAATCTGTGCTGCTGTAAAACCATCTGTGTTCAGCTTATCTAGGATCATTCTTTTATAAATACTACATATGTGCTTAAAACACTCACAATACAATGTTGTTATACTTAAGCAATAGAAACTTCCCATGTCCTATGAGAATTTATGAAATACGAATTCTATATTTTCTCAAAAACCTTACGTGATAGAAAAAAATGGATTGCACCCTTGAACTCTGGACAAAAATTCCATTTAGGAACACTCAATCACTGGAAAACATAATATTTGCTGCAGAGCAGTGTATTTCTTTCAAAGCATATCATTAGAGTTTACATTGCAATTTTGAAGTAAAAAATGTTTTACCTACATTAAAGTGAACAAACCATTGAAGAAAGACAGGAATCTTCAAATACTATATTAACTGCGTGACAGTAGGAGAAGATAGAGAGAGTAAACAGCAACAAGTTAGAAACAGTGTTATTTCAGCATAATTATGTTTAGCCTCTTTTCCCAGGTTTTCATGTCACTAAATTCTCATTTTTAAACTGTTCTGCTTGAAGCACTTTTCAGCAGCAATCAATAACATTTTGTATAATTCCTTTATAAATAATAGGATAAAAATATTAACATAAATTTTTATTAACATGTTCATTCAGTTGTGGCAATTAGGGAAACAAAACCAAGAACGATAAGATAAGATGCTTTATTATTACATACGCTTACAAACAGTGCGTAAAAACTCTGTAAACAGGTGTCTGGTCAAGTGTACAAAATTTAAATTAACAATAATTACACAAAATAACAACAATAATAATATAAACACAAAATTTTATATATGTGATATAGTATATACAAGTATTGTTATAATTATGACAATGCCCTTGGAATAATATTGTCAATTATATTATTATAATTCAATTTTAACATCCATATATTCAGTAATCGAGTAATATGCTTTGTCCATTAGTAGGTTTTTTATTACTTTATTAAACCATTTGAGGTTTTTCATTTCACGGATTCTTACAGGTAATTTATTATAAATGTTTATTTCTGCATATTGTGGGCTTTTTTCATACAGTACTAATCTGTGCATGGGTGATTTTAGATTATTTTTATTTCTCATTCCATGATTATGTTGCATTTGTGAATTATAAATTGTATCAAAATTTGAATGGATGTATTTATTTATTTTATACAGGTATTGGGATGGTAAAGTTAATATCTTCAGGTTTTTGAACAGGTTTCTGCATGAATCTTTTGATCTTGATTGAGTCATTATGCATTTTTTTTTCTACTTTTAGGATCGTTTCTCATCCAGTAGAGTTCTCCCATAGTATTATTCCGTATGTCATCAAAGAGTGGAAGTAACTGAAGTACACTGTTTTTCTTGTTTCGAGGTTTGTTATTTTGGCTATGCAGCTCATATCGAAGGATGCACTATTTAATCTTTTGGACAAGTAACAGATGTGATCGTCCCATTTTAACTGTTGATTTAGAAATATACCCAAAATTTTTGAGTTCTCTATATGATTTATAGCATCAGTTGTGATAAACCTTTTGCAATTCTTATCTTGAGTGCTGAGCTGCATAATGGATGTTTTGGAGGTGTTAAGTTTGAGGCATTACTTGTGAACCACTTCTGTAAGTGGGTTATAGTTTCGCTTAAATTAGATTTTAACTCCTTTAGGTTACGCCCATTGAGTAAAATGGAAGTGTCATCAGCATACATAATTGTTTTCCCTTGTATAGCGTTAGGTAAATCATTTTTGTAGATTATGTACAGTAGTCCAGGTAATGATCATATCCTTGCAGAATTTTTAAAACACCTTGGTCCAAATGGTCAGAATACCTGTTTATCACTGTTTAACCAGATCTAGCATTCGTCAGTTCCCTCAAACTGGAAAAGGCCATTATCATACCAGTTCTAAAAGCAAAGAAATTGACAAATAATCTATCCAAATACCAACCTATTTCACCAACAAGTATCCTTGCTAAGGTAATGGAACGAATGATCAACTCTAGATTGACTTGGTACCTGGACAGTAATAATATTATTTGTTCAGAGCAGGTAGGATTTCGAAAAAATCAGTCTACTGTTCAACAAGTATTAAAACTTAGTCAAAACATTAAAGATGCATTGGATGAAAGAAGAATCACTGTATGTATATTTGTTGATTTCAAAAATGCATATAACTCTGTATGGAAAGCAAAATTATTTGATAGATTAAGATTCCATGGGTACCTGGTAGAATGTTAACTTGGATGAAAGATTTCTTAACCCAAACAATGTGTGCTACGAGATACAATAATGCCACCTCAAATTATAAGCAACAGAAAATGGGTTTACCCCAATTAAAAGGAGTATAGCTTTTTATGCTGATTATTTGGTTATGTGGTTTTCATCCCCTAGAAAACAGCATGATAAATTAAATGAAACTATGAACAGTGGTTTGCAGGCTCTGCAAAAATTGCCAGTAAAAAATAAACTGACTATAAATACAGAGAAAACATACTACCACACTTTTTCCCTTGTTCATAATCCCCCAAAACTGAATCTGAAATACAATGGAGAAAGTATTTTACTATGATATATTTATTTGTACAGTTTCCATTACATATTCACTACAATGACTTTGATATATTACAATCACTTTTATACTTCCTGTACAAATACATGAAATTGCTAGGCTGTGCCGTGGCTCAGTGGTTAAATGCTTGGCTCTCACCAAGGCGGCCCGGGTTCGATCCCAGGCGACTGCAAAGTGAGATTTGTGGTGGACAACATGGCGCTGGGGCGGGTTTTCTCCGGGATCTCCGGTTTCCCCCGCCATCTCATTCCACCGGTGCTCCATCTTCCTCTCATGTATCATCAGTGTCACCGCCTGCAGTGCTGTATGTAGTAAAAGCGGGCGTTAAACACTACACATTTCATTTCATGAAATTGCTGACCCTAAGATTTACTGGCTGACTCAAGTCCCTGGCCATAAGCCAGTAGCTTGGTGTCATTTCTTCCTGACCTTTGCTTCTTTTACCCTAATCCACTTTTCTCTTAACCTATATAAGAATTCTCCTATACATCATCTTTTCACTTATCCCTGTTAACATACGTAATGCGGCTACATCTTTGCTCACATTGTTCCACTTCTTGTCCCATAGTTTTCTCCTGCAATTTGTTAACTCCTTACATTCTATCAGGTAATGAACAGTGCTCTCTTCATCTCCACAAAATTCACATATCCCTGTCTCATTACTTCTCAACCCTTTTAGATATATTATTCCTACTCTCATCCATGCTATGCCTTCTCTTTCAATTTTGTCACATTGATCTATATATTTTTCCTTACCCCATTCTCTCTTTAATTGCTTATAAAATTTCAAAGATTTCTTTTCTTCTATACTTTTTCAAATCTCCCATTTTACTAAACCCAGAACCCAAATACCTTGGTATGCACTTAGATTCAAAGTTAACATGGAAACTGCATGCCAAGAAAATTGTTGAAAAAGCCAGATCCAGGCTCAATTTACTGAAACGGCTTACAGGGCGAAAATTGGGATGTTCACTAACAACTTTGAAATGAACCTATAACACTTTTATTGAACCAATTCTCTTCTATGGATGTGTAAATTTAATAACTGCTGACAAAAGAGAATTAGAATTAGTGCAAAATCAAGCCATGAGAGTAATCACTGGTGCAGTAAAAACGATTCCTATTGCAGCTTTGGAAATTGCAACTGTAACTCCCCATTACCCCATGAAATTAAAAAACAAGTTCTTATACAGTATGAAAAGCTTATTACATTACTGTCAGATAAGTTTTGGAGAGGTTATATAAGGAGCAATAGAACACTTAAAACCACAAATGGTTTTGTTCAATGTATAGTTGTGCTGAGGGATAGGTACATTCCGGAAATGGAAATTGAAGAATTACAACATCCGACAAACCTGCTAAATTATATGGAAGTGACACATAACTTAAATCTAATAGAACAAGTGAAGAAAACAGAAATTGAAGCCGATGTTTTAAAATGTTCACTTTACAGATAATCAACACGATGTACCTTGAAAGCAAATGGCTTCAAATTTACACTGACGGCTCAAAGATGGAAAATAGTGACCAAGCAGGTACTGGAGTGAACTGCAAGTTCTTTTCATTCTATAAGTCAGCTGGGGAAAATGAAAACAAATTTTGATAGAAAAATAGAGGCACTATTTCACTATTGCACTTTCTCAACTATGTGTAAGAACAGATTCATAAACAAGCAGTTTTATTTTGTGATTCAAGTTTGGCAATTCAAGCAATAACAAACACTAAATATGCAATAAATTCAAAAGTAATTGAAATTAGGAGTCTCCTTGCAAAGTTAAAGCGTTTGGTTAGTCACATAGCCTTCCAATGGATACTGTCCCATATTGGGGTAAAGGGGAATGAAGAAGCAGATTACTTTGCAAAAAAAGGTTCCAAAATCATAAATTGCAAAACAATTTGTAAATATTTAGTTAGCTACCTTAATTATAAATATTGTACTTAGTTTTTAGTTCTTAGTTTTTAATTTGACGTGTCCTATAACATGTACATGTTTTAATGGATGAATCAATAAATCAAATCAAATCAAATAGAGAAAATTGCTAATAAAATCAGCTCAGGCCCATATGTTTTAAAGAAATTGTCAAAAATAGTTAATCTAACACTAAAAACCATATACTATGGACTAATACACCCTTATTTAGCATATGGGATAACTATTTGGGGACAGTGTGTAAAAAATATATATACAGAGGATTTTAACCCTACAAAAGAGAGCACTTAGGATCATGTTAGGTTTAAAACAAACTGACCCATGTAGAGATGCATTTTGAAAGCTTAATATCCTGATCTTACAGTCCCTATATATATTTGAAGTAATAATGCTTGCAAAAACAAAATTTATAAGTCAGAAAACAGTCAAATACATAATTATGAAACTAGGGAAATCAATAACTTTCATGCTGTAGCTCACAGGATTGAACTGTACAAATGAAACAGTTTTTCAGCTTGTTACTTGTACAATAAATTACCAGAGGAAATAAAAGGTATACAAGTGACAAATAGATTTAAAAGAGAGTTAAAGAAGTTCTGTATAAATGGTAGTTTTTATACACTTGAGGAATACTTAAGCAGTTAAGTAAAATATTAAATTAGTGTTGATTTTTATACAGATTTTGTGTAAAAGTAAATACAGAAGGTTTAGGCAATCAGTGCAACTTATATTATTAAAACTTTTACCTTTTAGCATCAGTTAATTTTTAATATAAAATTGTAAAAATAAATTTTATTTTACTGTATGTATTTTTAAAATGTACTATTGTGTTAGACTTTATATTAATTTGTAACATTTTCAATCATATTTATAATTCATATTTATATCTTTGAAAATTATTGTACATAAACTGTAAACTGTATTTTTGACGATGCCATGAGTCTGGCTGACTCCTACAGTAGATAAATAAACCAACAAACAAGACCCATATCTTTCCATTCAGCAAAGCTCTAAATTAAATCTTTGTTCAAAACGGAAAGATCAGACACAGTGAATAAAATTGTACATGATTAATAGTGGATGGATCTACTCCCAAACAGAAGAGCAATACCAGAGCTACCATGGAGGCAGCATTCCGGAGGATAATGCGACGTCATTGTCTGGCAGAGCATCTCCATTGAATGAAGATTTTTCTACTCCCAACTGCATGCTGTGTAGCGAGAATGTGGTCATTGACTTGGAGCACCTTGGGATATGCACTGCACTCAAACATTACAGGAATAAACCGATTGGACAATTATATTGGGAGGCTAGAAGATGAATGGAAATGTTTCCAAGTGTATAGAGCATTAGAATAAATAAATAAATGTTCAGTTGTGATGGCAAACAATAATGACACTAATGACCCTTAAATACACACATTATACAATAATACTCATATGCAAACATTTAAGCAAAAAAACTGGTTTCTGCCAAACTAGAGATATAATTGAGAATGAATCTCTGAGATGTAGTAATATACTCTCAAACAGTTAGAGAATAAAATACAATTTTTTTTAAAAAAAAATTATGCTTTGCATAGCATACTTTTTCAGTAAAAAAATAAAGAAAGAAAATTTAAAAAATTCAGCGTATATATTATGCATTAAATTCTAATCACTGTAAAAATTATTTGTGGTTGGTTTATTGACACTCGTCACTTACTTTTTCATATATTTATGAGAGACTAGTTTCAAAGGCCCTGGCCTCCATTTTCAATCTCTTCCCAACAAAGGCCAGGGCCTTTGAAACTAGTCTCTCATAAATATATGAAAAAGTAAGTGACGAGTGTCAATAAACCAACCACAAATAATTTTTATATTAATTTTGACGTCACTGTTACTAAATTCCTCCAAACACACATCTAATCACTGTGTTAACATTTTAAATACAATGAACTGAAATCATGAATTTTTTTAAATTTTATAGATGGGTAATCGAAACTGAGTTTTATACAGACATTGTATAACTGCTGCGTTTCCCAACGTCCCATCTTATATTGGCATGAAATACCACTTAATTTTGCACAAAGGCCTCTAACATGTTTTAGGTACTTTTACATGCTATAAATCTATGACATGGGACCACTGACTTTATTTCCCTTCTGAAGGAAGCATGTTAAAGACTTTTATTCCTGAAAAAAATCCATCTCCCTCCACCTCGGGAACCACAGGCTGGCCACAGAAAACAACACAGATGGGTAGGTATTGATATTGATAGTTTATTGATCCAGTTTATCAGATGTACATTGATTTTGGACACGTCATTTCTATACAAATTATTTAACAATATGACATTTGTATGCTAGTACCAAATTCTTACATATATAATTTACAACTCACCTAGGCTGTATATACATTTATTTAACAAATATTGTTTTAATTTACTTTTAAATTTTGGTTTTGAGCTATTCGTCAAAATTTTTATCTCACTAGGTAGTTTATTATACAGTTTGATCCCTCTGATATTAATGTCCTTTTCAGTGACACACCTGTTAATATTATACATGTGATAGTTATCACCATTTCTTGTGCTATAGTCGTGAATTTGGTTGTTTCGTACTAATGTAAGTCTATCGGTTATGAATAATATAGTTCTGTATATATACAGAGAATAAGACTGTGAACATATTTTCAGTTTTAAATGTTTCTCTGCATGATTCCCTTCCTTTTAGGCTATAAATCAATCTAATACATTTCTTCTGTAGAATTAGTAACATGTCCATGTGACATTTTGCAGCTGTACTCCATATTTCAATCCCGTAGTTAAAGTAAGGATATATACATCCAAAATAAATCATCTGCAGAAGCCTACTGTCTTTGTAACTTTGAAAATACCTAAGCAAGTATATAGATTTACTAATTTTATTACATATATAATTTATATGTTTAGCCCATGTTAACTGTTTATCAACAATTATTCCAAGAAACCTATATGATTTTACTTCTTCAATGGTGGTGGTGTTTATTTGCAATTCTGTATTGGAGGTAGTTTTTCTTGATGTATTGGGCCACATTAGTTTTTAGCATGTTACATTTTAAATTTACGGATTCAAAGTATTTGATTAGGGTATTAGCAGTGTGATTTAAATTTTTGTTTAGAGCTTCCAACGTCTTGTTCCAGCATATGGCAGTTGTGTCATCTGCGTAAGTTATTATAGCTGTATTTTGTGGACAAATAATATCATTAACATATATAACGAAAAGCAGAGGCCCTAGTACTGTTCCCTGAGGTACTCCATATTTTACTGTTTCTATTTCTGATTGAATTTTGTTTACATTTTTTCCCGTTTTATGATTTACTTCTGTATATTGCTTCCGGCCAGTTAGGTAACTGAAAAACAATTCTAGAGGTAGTCCCCTTATCCCATAATTTCTTAGTTTGTGTAATAAGATGCTATTGTCAACATAGTCAAATGCTTTAGTCAGGTCGAAAATATACATATAGTTTAGGCTGTTCATAGTTTTAAAACAAGAATTTATGCTGAATGTTTTAACTTTTGCATTAATAAATGAAGTTAATTTTATTTCAGCTATCAATATGTTCATTTGAGCTCTCAGTTGTGAACATCACTTCCACATCAAACATGTTTTAAAATTTAAATAAAAAGTAAATAAAATTTATTAACTAAAAATAATTCTGTACAACTTTAGAGCAATGGAAATTTTTGCATTAGATATTTCTTTTAAATATACATATTTGCAATGTTTTGTCCCAGAGAAATTGTTTTGCACGTATGCCAGTAAATTTGTTGGCATAATGCAGGAGTTTTTGACATGCCAGTGAATCTAACCATCGATCTGGACAGGGTTTAAACCCGCGACCTTGAGATCAGCAGGCCAGTGTCTAACCAACTGAGTCATTCCAAGATCGGTCCCTCATGGGAATAGAAAGCCAGCGCACAAACAATTTGCCGCCCACAGGAGAAGTGGAGGGGGTTTTATTCCTCTACTGTACAGACGGTCTGATCGATTACCGCGCATTCTACGGGGTTTCCTCTCAGATTGCATGCAGGAATATTTTCATTAGTAGTATATTTCTCGGAAATTAAGTTGATTAATTGATGGAAGTTCTAGAATAAATGACTCTTTTAATAACTTTATAGTTTTGCTCCAAAATCATTAAGAGACAGCACTTATTTTACGAATGTTTGTTCAACTGTACAGTTGCGCTCAACATACGTAATTTAGTGAAAGACATTTATTTAAGAAAATGAAAAACATAGAGATTCATGGAGTAGAAAAAATTTTGTGAATCG
The DNA here is from genome assembly GCA_030765055.1 of Mantis religiosa. NCBI lineage: Eukaryota > Metazoa > Arthropoda > Insecta > Mantodea > Mantidae > Mantis > Mantis religiosa. Next base: position 17,618,752 of record CM060958.1, read on the forward strand.
GAAGAAGCATTACCGTTAAAAAAAAGATGAACAACTTAATGTGTGCGAATCATATTTTAGTGTTTTAATATATCTCCCGCTTTGCTTTATTTCATATATTAAGGAACTTTCACCGGCTAATGAATAAGCTAGGCAAGCATAATTAGTAATTTTATAAACATATGAGAAGAACCAATATTTATTTGTAAATTATTTTATCACGTTTAAAAAATATATCTCTGAGGTGTATATGCGTTTTGTTTGTCAACTGTTTCAGCAAAGAGCGTAGTGCGTTCATAAACTTCAACATAACATTACTAAATAATGAAACTCCCCTTTGGTAAGTATGAAATGACATATTGCATGGATTAATTTCGAAATGTCAACTGCCAAAGTGCCATTTCGGCTCATAGTAGAATCACACTTTGAATTCTTCTAAATTAAACCACTACACCGTCTGCGATATATTGCAGAGGATCTTGACTAAAATAAAATTTCCCAGCATAGTTTAGATGGTTTGATTTCGACTATAAAGAATAGTATTCGTCAGTTGGCAACCCGTAGTAATTGAATAATACTTAAATTCTTGGCATATGTTGTTTCAGTGGAGATAACATGTAGAATTCAGTATCTACTGCTTAACAAGCGCTTGAGATAAGCCTTGTTGTAACCTACTATACCGTTTGTTTAAAATGAATCAAAGAGAATTGTTTTGCCAATAAAAAAAATGAATACATAAAAATCTGTTTGACATTGGATGTGCTCGGTCATTGTGAAACTTATTTACGTTTTGCGTGCAAATAATGACTCATTCCGATTTACTATACGTCATTCACAAGAAGTGCGGAGATACCATATAAAATTTGTTAATTTTGCACTGATTGTACCATACATCCGGGCACGGAATAATGTCCCTTTCTCTCTATGATTGGAATGTATGTGCACAGGTTTCTTCACATAGAAATTTTTATGTTTCTCACATTTCTTATGTTAAAGAAAAACTAAGATTTACATTTCGCGGACTAAGATTGCATAACTGTGTGGGGTGGCTCTCCCTTCCATCCATGAAGTGAACCAATGAGTGTGTCGTAGATGGATGACGTCACGCTGTCGGAGATAGTAAGCAGACGACCGTCATTTCATCGTCACAGCGCACAGATGGGTCGAATGGGGTGGACGGAAGAGATGTACTTGCGTATGTGAAGCGTGTTACACCGTCGTTTTAATAAATTTTCCTGTATTGGTATTTTACAGGCCTATTTTTCACTGTAGTTAACCTTGTAACAGTGATTTAATTTTTAAACAGTTCAAGGTTTATGAACTTTCATCAGAATAATTTTAAATGCCGGTGTTGCAACAGGTAAGATATATTTTGTTGATTGTACATAAATGTGTGTAGTTTGAATCTTATTCAGTGTTGGGCAACTTTTTATTCTGAGTGAAGCAGGAGGAATCGAGAATAAGAATTAACTCTTTTTACAAGGAGATTATCATTTGTATATTCCGAAGTCATATACTACGCATTCGGTTAGTTCAAAATACAGAAATTTTAAGAGCATGTTTGACTACAGAACGCCTGAATACAAAAGTGATGTTCAGTCTTTTCATTCAGCTAATATAATCGCATTTTCCATTTACTTTGTCAAAGCAGCAGCAAATGCAGAAGTGATTGTTTCAGATATTATTTTGCTGATATAAACATTTGTTGATTACGAGTATTGTTGGAAAAGTATTGTGTTGCTGTATGATAACTGGAGTGAGATAAATACACTCAGTTTAGTTATTATTGAATTTAGCTAAATGTAAGATTATTAATGTGAAAGGTTTATGCTAGCAATGTTTTAAAACAGTTCTCGTAGTACTTTTATATGCATTAGTTTTTCAACAATATAATGTACCTGTTGTCTGATAGTAAATGAATCTCGAGGCTGGGTACCACGTGACGTGGATGAGCATGCTTGGAGGAATTTCCGTCAAATTGAGTAGGAGAATCGGGGAGGGGCCAGCGTCAAATGGGTATGGAACTGATCATATCGTACACTTGTGCACTTCTGTTCACTACGAAAGTGCTAAGGTCGCTACTGGTTGTACGAAGTGTTCAAGCTGCCCATTAATTAACTACCAGCTGCGCTGTTATGTTGTATCTTCTTAGCGTTTGTTACGGGGAGATATATTGTTTGAAACGCTTAAATATAAAATATGCCTTCTATGTCTGATTTAATAGATTTATGTAACATTTAATGTATTTACAGAAGTCTAGTGTATATTAAGACAAATTATATCTGATTAATTAGACATCTTAATGAGAAAATTAAAGTAGTTTTTACGTATTTGTTTAAAACAAGGCATTCGGATAATGTTTCTTATTTCATAAGATTGTGTTAGCGTTATGTTGCATTTCTGTGGCGAAATATGCATACTTGAATAAAAAAAAAAAGCTGCTGTTATATTCATGACTTACTCTTTTACAACCTTCTTACAAAAGCTTGAAATCCAGATAAACTAACTTCATATTTACAGTAGCTAAAATGATAGCGACGCTTTTTATTAGTCCTTGGTGGCCTTAAAACTTCATACTCTTTGCACGACTACGAGAAAAGCTGTAAAACGACTTCCCAATTGACATTATGTGCAAGTAAAGTATTAGAAAACTCAAAACCCCGAGGAAAATCTCGAAAATACTAACTCAGTAAAAGGTTTTGTTACATATGACTTTTAATAAGATCTACATTTTGCTCATCTGTTATGATTTACCACTTATTGAAGTCGGTTAGAGTATAGAATTTAACAGGCAATTTACATAGAATTCTTTAACATATGGTGCTTACCAAGACGTACATGTTTAGGGATTCGATTTTCTTTGTGTGAGAAATCTTTTCACCCATGTAAGAGTGAGGTTTGGAATATGCTGATCTATCTCTACCACATGAGCATAATTGTGGACTTTCTTTTTTTTTTTTTTAAAAAAAAAAAGCTTTTATATTTAATTCAGGGTTCGCAAAACGCGTTATTAGCGTAGCTTCGTATTTACACATGAAACAAATCGAACTGTTGGAGATATTTTGAAATTATTCCAGAAAATGTTCCTCTAAGCAGTCAAAACAATGAAAAGTTTTCAATGCAGAAAGCATAATGGTAGATGTTCTGACATTTCCCCCTTTACATTTTTCATTTTATTAGTTTTATTCTTTTCGGTTGCAGAATTTTATAAAGGTTTTGTGTATTTACATCCGTTTTAGTAACTGAGCCATATTCACTTATGTCCCGAAAGCATATGGGTTTTATCTGGTCCATTGTTAGACTTATTTCGTAGTAAATTCAACAGAGTAGGTACTCCATTTTGTCAATGTCGGCAGCTAGTTTCACACGTTTCTATTTATCACGTATATTGTAGGGAAAGTGTTGCATTCCACCCCCCCCCCCCCAAAAAAAATATATCGACATTTCTCCGGAGATGTTTCTCTGAAGAAATCTGATGATGTACCCTTGACTTTCTCTTACTCGTAAAAACTTACATTACTTTACTTCATGTTAATCCATATAAATGCAGAAATAGTTGTTACATTTAGAATACAGTAAGTATAAATTATAGATATGTGATGGCTTTGCAATTTCGTACTCTTTGGTTATAAAAATGACTGAGAAAGGTATAAGTATTGGAAAATTGACAGACAAAAAAATTATGCGACATGGTTAATCCTCATTTTTTACATGCGTTGTGTGCTTCAGTAAGATCTACGAAAGAAAAAAATCAAAGGTCTGAGTACGAAATTCGATGAAACCTTCCAATGATCTTTCAGACATCCACCCACGTTCCCAACACCACCCTCAGATTCTGGAGGTCGTGAGTTCAAATCTCGGTTAGGATGAGTTATCTGGATAAGGTGTTTTTTCCGTGGTTTTCCCATATCCTGAAAGATGAAGGTCTGGTAACTCTAAGCTCTATGTACCCTGTACTCATTTGAACATCATTTCATTCATCGTCCGATATGACTTAACGTTGGAGGTTTTCTCTTATCCTGAAATATGAATGTCTGGTAACTCTAAGCTCTATGTACCCTGTACTCATTTGAACATCATTTCATTCATCGTCCGATATGACTTAACGTTGGATGTTTTCCCTTATCCTGAAAGATGAATGTCTGCTAACTCTAAGCTCTCTGTACCCTGTACTCATTTGAGCATCATTTCATTCATCGTCCGATATGACTTAACGTTGGAGGTTTTCCCTTATCCTGAAAGATGAATGTCTGGTAACTCTAAGCTCTCTGTACCCTATACTCATTTGAGCATCATTTCATTCATCGTCCGATATGACTTAACATTGGAGGTTTTCTCTTATCCTGAAAGACGAATGTCTGGTAACTCTAAGCTCTATGTACCCTGTACTCATTTGAACATCATTTCATTCATCGTCCGATATGACATAACGTTGGAGGTTTTCTCTTATCCTGAAAGATGAATGTCTGGTAACTCTAAGCTCTATGTACCCTGTACTCATTTGAACATCATTTCATTCATCATCCGATATGACTTAACGTTGGAGGTTTTCTCTTATCCTGAAAGATGAATGTACGGTAACTCTAAGCTCTATGTACCCTGTACTCATTTGAACATCATTTCATTCATCGTCCGATATGACTTAACGTTGGAGGTTTTCTCTTATCCTGAAAGATGAATGTCTGGTAACTCTAAGCTCTATGTACCCTGTACTCATTTGAACATCATTTCATTCATCGTCCGATATGACTTAACGTTGGAGGTTTTCTCTTATCCTGAAAGATGAATGTACGGCAACTCTAAGCTCTATGTACCCTGTACTCATTTGAACATCATTTCATTCATCGTCCGATATGACTTAACGTTGGAGGTTTTCTCTTATCGTGAAAGATGAATGTCTGGTAACTCTAAGCTCTATGTACCCTGTACTCATTTGAGCATCATTTCATTCATCGTCCGATATGACTTAACGTTGGAGGTTTTCTCTTATCCTGAAAGGTGAATGCCTGGTAACTCTAAGCTCTATGTACCCTGGACTTATGACCATTTCATTCCGATATGACCTAACGTCGGAGGTGGTAAATTAAAAAAAAAATTAACGGGAAGCTGAACAGAAGAACATAACCTCTGCTCTAGGTACTACTTATATCGTAATGTTCTGGCCGTATTTTCAAAACTGTATGGAATTTTAAAACATACGCAGACAGAAATGCAAGCAAATATTTTCTATCTGGTCTACACAACGTAACAAAACTGGCTTCTTAAATATCGAATGAGGACTTACCTTCTCCTAGATATTAGACTATTTTCTAATGATTTAATAGCGTATCAAGCTGCTTTAGCCTGACAAAGACGCCGTGAAATACTTTCATAAAGCGATGTGTGTTACATTCTCTACTTTGCCCGCCTCGGTAGCGTAGATGGTAGCATGTCTGCTTCATGTTCAAGAGGTACCGAGTCCGAATTCGAATCAGGATGAGTTACCTGGATAAGGTTTTTCCGGGGTTTTTCCCTTATCCTGAAAGATGAATGTCGGGTAACTCTAAGCTCCATGGACCCCGGACTAATTGGAGCATCATTTCACCCATTCCAGTCATCGTCCGATATGACTAAATGTTGGGAGGACGTAAATTACCAAAAAACAAAAACAAAACTTAACACTAATGAATACAAAATGTATTATATTTTAAACAAATGACGGATTTCAACAGGAATACGCGTTGTGGGGCCTTCAGAATAGAAAACGCACTTACAGGTCCACGAGTCTTAACAGCTTAACTCCAAACGAAATATCAAATTGGCATTCAGGTTCGGTGATCTCCAAAAATGCCACATCAAGATCCCCCACTTTACCCTTTATATGGGATATTTGACATTGTGGGGCCAGTAACGGCTCGAGCAATTTTTATTAAAATACCTTGTGTTAGTTGAGACAAAATTCAAATTAGCCCGAAATTTCTGGGGTAGCAGCATACGAAGTCCTATCCATCTGTAAATAATGTATAGAATATAACTGCCAAACCTTAGAAATGATTAACAAGAAATCTTGATATATTAAGTATAATTTACATCAAAATTTACTTAGTCATTTTGAAATTCTATCATACTCAGAAACCGTCTCCAACGTTAGATCATATCGCAATGAAATGATCATGTGAGTCCAGGGTTCATAGAGCTTAGAGTTACCAGACATTCATCTTCCAGGATAAGAGAAAACCTCCAACGTTAAGTCATATCGGACGATGAATGAAATAGTGTTCAAATGAGTACATGGTACATAGAGCTTAAGAGTTACCAGACATTCATCTTTCACGATAAGGGAAAACTCCCAACGTTAAGTCATATCGGACGATGAATGAAATGAGGTTCAAATGAGTACAGGGTACAGAGAGCTTAGAGTTACCAGACATTCATCTTTCAGGATAAGGGAAAACCTCCAATGTTAAGTCATATCGGACGATGAATGAAATGATGTTCAAGTGAGTACAGGGTACACAGAGCTTAGAGTTACCAGACATTCATCTTTCAGGATAAGGGAAAACCTCCAATGTTAAGTCATATCGGACGATGAATGAAATGATGTTCAAATGAGTACAGGGTACACAGAGCTTAGTTACCAGACATTCATCTTTCAGGATAAGGGAAAACCTTCAATGTTAAGTCTTATCGGACGATGAATGAAATGATGTTCAAATGAGTACAGGGTACATAGAGCTTTGTTACCAGACATTCATCTTTCAGGATAAGGGAAAACCTCCAATGTTAAGTCAATCGGACGATGAATGAAATGATGTTCAAATGAGTACAGGGTACATAGAGCTTAGAGCTACCAGACATTCATCTTCCAGGATAAGGGAAAACCTCCAACGTTAAGTCATATCGGACGATGAATGAAATGATGTTCAAATGAGTACAGGGTACACAGAGCTTAGTTCTCAAACGTTCATCTTTCAGGGTAAGGGAAACCCCTGAAGAAACCTTTCCACTTTGAGATTCGAACTCGGGGCCTCTTGAACTTGAAGCAAATATGCTACTACTACGCTACAGAGGCGGACTTGCATTTCGTTGTAGATGGAGAAGGAACGGTTCGCTATGTGGCGACTTTGAAAGCCGGCGCATCCTGTATAGTTACACAGCACAGTGTAAATATTGAAACTATTTATTTATCGCAGAAACGATATGGTTAAGGAGTAAAGCGAGATTTGGAAAAATAATAAATGAACATTGTTATAGCCTGCAATTTTGGACGCTGGCTTCAAATGTGAATTTAAAGTAAAAATTGCTAAGAGGGTGATTTTCAGGATTTATCAGTTAACAATTCAAGAAGCAACTGTTAATGTACTTCGAAAATCTAAGAAAAGTTATTTATCTACGAAATTCAAGGACAGGTTTGTGGGTAATGAAACAGATGTTAGTGAAAATTCATTGTTGACGTATTTTTGTTGAAAAGTCTAAAAGTATTAGTATCTGAAGGTTTCAGTTACAGGCAAAGTTGTGAAAAACGTTCTTCTGATAATAGAGAAAATGTCGCCAAATCACTATAATTGGTTGTAATATTAGAATAACTATCAATTACATGAGGAAGTTTTTAACTTATGAAAAATAAGTATTCTAAATTATGTTGAACCTGTATTTTGTTTTATAGCTTGTTTTGTTAGAATTTAAAGTATAGGGTTTGTTTTGGTAACTACCAACTAAAGCATCACTGATTATTATAATAAATAAATCTAAGATTTTCTTTCATCGTATATCTCGTGTTTTGCCAGTTATACCAAATCATGCAAAATTCACACAGAATGATGAGATCTTTACAGGCGGTTAGCAGAAAATTGAATGTACATTTTTCTTTGTTTTGCAAACACAAACTTGAAGGTTAATAGTTAGCTTTTTTTAAAGAAAATAAAATCTAGGGAAAATGTTCGTGTGAATGGTAAATTGGATTGGGGAACATCTTTGGCAAGACGAGTTTCTAAATTTAACGTTATATCCATATTCAAGTGTTTTGGTCACAGAATTTCAGCTCCACCGATTTGTGTCCAGTAAGAAAGTTTTTTAATCCAAGGATATCCTTATTTGAAAGCTGATAATCACTGACATAAGTTATGTTCTAAAACCTAAATTTTAGTTAGTCAATTTTTTGGGTGGAAAAACAAAAAGGCCAGAAAATGAAGTAAAACGCAATAAAGGGTCAAACATGACGTAGAAATTGAAAGAATGACAAAACTTCAGTGTTAGAAAATTACAGAAGATGCCCAATAAAGAATTATTTTTATAACCGGAGTTTCGTGTTCAACGTTCTAATACTTGAGGGCAATACATACTAGAATATAAGCAATACATAGTAAAGATTTCATCATCAAAATCCAGGCCGTGATAACTCTCTGGACCAATAAATGCCCGAGCAGCCTAGCTTGAATCCCTTCACCTTTGGGTCTTCTAAGCATTTCTTATACTGTTCTCTATTCTGTACCTTCCTCTTCAAGTCATTCATTTTCCTCTTTTTGTTGCTATTTCACCAATATATTGTTCCCATTCCTTTCTCGGTCTTCCCCGTCTCCGCGTTTCTGATCTTGCTGCTGTTCATCCATTCTAATTAGATGTTCATACCATTTTAAATTTTTCTCTATCTCATCCACCTATCGGTCTGTTTTTAGATTTTCCCTGATAATTTTATTTCTGTCTTTCCTTGTTTTCCCTTCCACTTTCCTCAAATATTAAATTTTGAGGGTGTTATTCTGATTTTTATGTTCTTCCATTACCCACATTTCTGACCCATAAAACGAAGTGGGTAAATATATTTTATATATTTTAATGTTCACTATTTTTTATATTTCTTTCAGATTGTATTGCAGATCTGATAACACGTTATTTGCCTTACACTATTGTTTATTTCATCAATTGTCAGTGGATATTATTGTGCCTAGATATTTTATGGTATATATTTGTTCTAATTTCTCGTGATTTCATTCTTTATCTTAGGTGTACCCAATCTTCATGACTTTACTTTTATTTGCACTTATTTTCATTCCTCTTTCTTCTAAAGTAAATGTCCATTCCGTTACCTGTTGTGGTGAATCTTGAACATTACTAATAATTAGTATATCGTCAGTGATTGTAAATATACTGGTCTTATATTCCAGTTACCCACTTTAAATTTTTAGTTCTCTTACAGTGCTTGATTACTTGGTCCATAAATACTATCAATAGTAATGTACTAAGATTGTATCCTTGTTTCGTTTCTTTATCCATTCTGAAGTTTCCACTTGTTTTCCAATTTAGTCGTACCCTCTCATACACATTAGTGTATGTATAACTTAGTTTCTTTGCAATTGCAATGTTTATTAAAGCTCTCATTTTTTTTAACTGTATCAGGTTTAGAAAAGCATTTATAATTTTTATAAAAAAAAACATCTCTTCCAACTTTGTTTTTTCTATTAGTTTTAATACGGCTATAGTTTTGACAAAGAATTCTTTATTATTTATTGTCTCTGAAGTTTTGCTCCACTTCATTTCCAAATTCTTCCCAGGTTAGTTTAGATTTTCCTACTTTTTGTTTAGCTTTATTTCTTGCTTCGACATTTATTCCAATTTTCTCTTTGCTTTGTACTTAAGTACTTTGTCTATGTCTCTTCCTTTTACCTTTCCTTTAACTGTTTCATTCTACCATTTCGTTTTTCATATAGTGTTCCTACTGCTTTTCTCCCCTCACAAACTTCTTCAGCTGTTTCAATTAATTACGTTGTCTAGCAATGAAGAAATTCATCTTCCATCAATCACGTTTGTTACAAAATCCAGGATGTTTGATTTGCTGCCACATCCACTTTATTCCCTGACTTGAGCTGCTTCAAACTTTTATCTGTTCCGTAAACTGAATTCTTTCTCTTGAAAAGAATGTTTTGTTTGATGAAGAACTTAAGACGTCTATTTGCTGGCTTGGAGGAATCTGGCTTCCACGACGGGGTAAAGACTGTAGGATCTTTGAATCCAAGTACGTTAATATAGAGGGAGGCAATAATGAAATATAGATAATTCTTAAAAAAAGTAACGTAATTTGCGCCTCATTCCGGACATTTTCAAGTGACACTCGTATTTTGTATTTGTGTATCTTCGCAAACTAGTCGGTGCTTCATAATTATGAACGCGAGACCTGTTATAGATCCATGTATAATAAGGAAGTGATGAGATACTCCTGTGAAGGTATGTACTTGCTGAAGGGTTAAGTGTACTCCGTAGTAAAATTACTAAATTTACACAAGCTTTACTCACAGATAAAATTGATAGATTTTGTTCATATTGAATTCATAAAACGAAAGTTTTTACGGTTACCACAAATTTGATATGAAAAGTTAAATATATTTTGGAGGTGTCTGTAATAGTGTGATGTTGACAACATAAAAGAATGTAGTCTAGAAATACCAAGTTGGGCATCTAACAAGAATGTAACACGAAAGTTTTCTAGAACATCTATGCCCCTTTTCAAACTACGCTTCACATGTAGTATCTTTTTTTCCCTTTATTTTATTATTAATTTTCTCACATTTGTGCAATTTTTTTAATTTAAATTTATGTTGAAGGTACTATAATGTAAGTTTTTATTGTAAGAATAAACTAAATGTCAAAGCACGTGTAGTAAATTAACCGCATTGGCTGATAGGTTGTAATTTTCCCGTATTCTTACACAATATAGTTTCGCGATTTATAAAGTTTTCTTTTGTTTACCTGCTTTCAATAAACTATTGAAACTGTTCTGATATAGAATTAACATTATGTGATTGCTGCAAAAACAACAATGCACTGGTTGATTGTTGACGTGCGCGGGTGCAGATGTTATGTAACAGCTGAATACACAGCTGCACTATACAATATGTGGAAATTCCTTTGTCTATTTCCAATATATCACATTAAGTGCTTGGTTATAGATAGCGACCCACTTTTTCAACATTTGACTATCGTTTCCACCTCCTACGTTCTTCTTGTGCGTGTGAGATGCAATGAAATGATTTCCTGCAATTACGGTCTCGATTTGACGTAAGTAAATAGAAAAATGTTTGCTTTCGAGAAAGAAATATAAGCAAATGAGTTAAGGCTAATTAGTTGAAATCATGAATGTAGTGTTATTTTAATAAAATTACGCTACAAGCGTAGAAATGAGTTGCACTATACATACTTAAATATTGAGGGAAGGATTTGCATGGATGCAAGGATTTGAGTTACATATCTAAAAGGTCTACAAAGAGGCTTCTATTTTGATGGGGAGATTGCAGCTTCGACAATTGGTCTAGGAGACCTCTGTTGGAGAACACTACGCATGATGGCAATATAGTCTACTTGTCAATCACTATTATTATTTTTAGTATTGTTTTAGACTTAAGGTCGTGATATTAAATATCCAATGTTTAGCTGATGGTTGAGGGAAATGAATGCAGGACAACCTTGCGGTATGTTTGTTGCTTTGATTTTTGTATATTTATGGAATTCTGTTAAGGGTGCTAATGTAGAAGAATGGAAAACAGTGGTTGCTTTGATTTAACCAGCTGATTTTCGATTGACGCATGCGACTTATTAGAAGTACCTACGTTATTTTCAGTCAAATCTGATTACGTTTGGACATTCTCACTGCTACATTATGGTCCCCTTGTGTTGAGCGAACTTCCGCTGCAGCTATTGGTCATTAGTTTATCTCTGCTGTTGAAGTGCATCTTGAGCTTTTCTGGAGACGAGGAAATGCCGGTATTGATCTCGTAGGAATCAACACGTGATGTCATGTAGACTAGAACTGAAGTAATGACCTCATTTTCTGTCCCTTTTTATACCTCTTCCTGATATTTTTTACGCGAATAAAGGACGTAGTTCAATAGCAGATTTACGCTGACGAAACTGCGCGTTATATGACCTTCTCTACCCATCGTCCTTTATATGCAGCTTCTACAAACCATTCTTTCAGAAACTTACTTCATGTTAGTGCAATAGAGGTTTGCAGAAGTAATTCATTTCACATTTCGTTGTAGATAGTAAATGTTTAAGGAAAGTATCAGTTAAATGTTTTAAAAGCTGCTATACGCTAGACTTAAAATTGCACGCTCTTTCAACGAAACTCCAGAAACTGAAGATTTCAAACTGTGTATCTCGGTAATGATGCCGCAAAAATTAATAAAAAAATAACAATAATAAAAAAGTTACACAAAATGATTTTTGAATGAAGATTTTACTCCCAGATCAGTCTTTATCATGTAAACATCTTAAACAACTTTATAGAATAAATAAAATTGAATACAGTTGCAAGCAACCAGATATTTTAGTGTCCAGAAATTCTAAAAGTATGAGGAGATATACGGCAGACGGAGAATGGATCAAGTCTAGCAAACACCTAAATATCCCAACAATGTATAGCGATTTTAATCAAAATCCTTAAGTCATTTATGAGAAAGATAAATATTCCATTTAGTTATTTGAACTGGCAGGGGGTGGGGGTTAACCTTAGTGTCGCTTCTTTGCAGGTTATACGGTTTAAAATAAAAATTCCGGTATGTACAAGTTTTTTTCGACTTCATAATCACTAGAACTGGGATTTAAATCCACTATCAAGTGTAAATACACAATTTGACAAAATGATAAAAAGGAGCCGCTTCCAGAAACAAAGCTCCATTCGGAAAACATCGGAAGCACTCGCTGACGCTGCGTTCACAATACATTTTGGAAAGATGACTGAAAAGTTCAATGATTTGAATCTCGACTGTTGCGTTGAATTTTTCCAATATACCTACGCTTTGATATCACTCTGGCTTCATTTCAAAGCTAGTGTTAGATAGTTAGATGCTTTGCGGCTTGGCTGTATATATGGTAGCCGAGCGGTAAAACAAATGTGTCTCGTAGCAGACCAACATGAGTTCGAATCCTTGATGTGTATGTTTCTTCTTAGTATTTTAATAGCAATGCCTTGTTTTTTTCTTGCAGAAGGTAAATATTGTTTTAAACACATTAATTTATAAAAACACGTTTTCAAAATGAATGCAATGTTATTAGTAAATTGCGTTAATATTGGTTGTGTAAACACTCGGGCTCATTCATTTGTTATGAATGGTGCTGACGTATACTACAAAGTATTCTCTCGTGAAAATTTCACTAGTCATTTCTCATCCATGTCCCGTAGAATGAGGGCAGTAATAGTAGCAGAGGGTTTACACACCCGATACTTAGTTTCCATTTTTATTTGGTTTTATTTTTTAAAAAAAATAAGTGTTTCAGTTTTTTTGTGAGCATAAATGCCATAAAATCAAGTAAACCTTAGCAATTGGAAGTTATATTAAAATGTGCGTAATACACATTTCGTTTTCGACAGTAAAAATAAACCAAAATGTGTGGGATTGGAACCGTTGTAGGTCATGTGTATAACCGCTCGGCTATCAGTCAGTACACGTTTAGTAACTGAGACTCGATTATGAGAGCATTCAGTAGAACGAAGCTAAAGAGACACGTTTCCTGACACTATTGTAAACCAGCCGTGGACACAATGTGGGCCTAGAAAAATAGACGCTTACAGTCTGTTTTTTTTCCTTCAAAAGGGTGTATATGCATCCGTCTATGCACTAAAATCTGGTGAACATACGAAATTAACTTAGCAAATTGTGTTTTCCCCTGTTTATACTGTCTAAGGTAATGAATAGAGAAGCACTTTTATCCCTGTACTATGCATACTTTCACTGTATCATTTCTTATGGTATAATACTATGGGGGAACTGCGAAAAAGCGATTACCATATTTAGATTACAAGAGAGCTATACGTACCACTAAAGGTAAACAAAAGAACTAGTTGCATAACACTTTTTCAAGAATTAAAAATATTGCCTCTACCTTGCTTGTATATCCAAGAAATAGTAACCTTTGTTAAATTAAATATCCATTTATACTCCAATAATACTCAAACACATAATCATGATACTCGAAGAAAAGAGCAAATAAGTATAATCCCCCATAACACCAGTTTGTTTGGTAAAAGCTTTATGTATACTGGACTTTGCCTTTATAACGGCCTACCTGAACACCTAAACAGCATATCTGCACTTCCTAAATTTAAATGCTGTGTGAAAAAGTTCCTGTTAGAACATTGTTTTTATAGTATAGGTGAATTTTTTGAATATGTCAACTACAGATAAATTATTATATTGTACTTACAGTTTCTGAATTTTCATTTCTAAACTTGTGTTGTGTATATGTTTATTGTATAATTTTTAGTTATAAGTACTTGACGTGTCCTATATCATGTACTATGATCAAAAGGATGAATAAATACAAATACAAATACATGTATTAGTCTCTTTCTTTATTTTTTTAGTATTAGTAATTTTTATTGCAATTAAATTTTCTCACTGTTACCTGGAAGAAACGAATGTCTTCTGTTGCTTAAAATGTTTATATGAAGTGAAAGAACTCTCTGCTTCACAAAAACCCTCAGGACAGTATGGAAAAGAGCCTTTGTCACTTACAGAATGAGCATTCTTTCTCAAGATTCACTTGTAGCATCTTATTCGCATCCATAAGGAACATTACAGCTGGATATATAGCTAAAATTTTCATTTTTTTATTTGTTTCATTTATACCCACCGTTTAACTCCAATGGTCATATCGGCGGCCGTTCTCCTTTGGAACATATCGAAGATGTTAACTCGTATTCGTTGGGTTTTAATCATTACATCACGTACACATTCGCACTCATTCATACTTTCAGACTTTCACTCTTGATGGCGCCTTCTCGAACACATTTCTCGTAAAGGAAATTAAGGCATTTATTTACTTCTTAAATTCGCTTGAATTTCCTCTGCCAGTAAGTGAACATAGGCTCAACAAGTCATATGAACTGCCTTACAATAAAATGCATGTAAAGCTTTAAATAACCTTAAGTATGTGCTGCTGCATCCGTAACACCCCGAGTTCCCTATCATTTTCGCTGATATCGTCTATTTCTTTCTGAATAGAATTAATTTTCTGAAAACTAAAGATCAGGAGGGTAATTTGGGGTCTCATTTTTTTATAGAGAAAAGTGAAAGATTTGATTTTAAGCTAAACAGATCAAACTCCATGGCACTATAGGCCATACATAATTTTGCTTCCATTTGACATTTTTTTATAATACATTTAAAATTTTTAAATAATTGAAGAGTTTCTATAAAGCTCAAAATATCCGCTAGGGTTTGGGGTATTGATAAATAAATTTAATTAAATTACCCCTTCATGAACTTGATTCATGAGGAGCATTTGGCCTGGAATATTTTTCTACGAAATTTCAAAATGCTACATTCTTCAGCTTTATTCAAAGGTATGCTGGTAAAAACTAATGCTTTGCAAATGTTTCAAAACTTACCATTGCCATCTTTTCTACTTCTACTGGCAGTAAATACTAGTGGTAAGGTTGTTTGGATCTTGGAAACTAGCATTTCTATGAACAGGCGTTTGTAGAATTTGTCGTGGGGCACCTATAACATCGGCAGCACATTAATACAAGTTTAAATGTCAATTGAAAATGACACTTTTTAATTCTTGGAAGTGATACAACCTTACTGTTATGAGCGTCCCCACTTCAAGCTCGGAGGGACCGTAGATATGTGACAGAGAAACCAAAGAATAAAGATATTTTGAAGTTATCTCACTATTTGATTAACTGATTTATTATTAAGACTGAAAATACATGTTTTCCCTCTAAAGCTTGGTTAAAGACCAGTTCGGGTAAAAGGCATGGGATGCTTGTCATTATAAGGGAAATATAATTGTACTCTGCCAGATAGTTTTATTTAAAAAGCTTATTTTTACAGAACCTAGAGTAGATGGCTAGTATTAGTGGGCGCAGTAATATCGAAATGGGCCTCAATAAGATTATGAACCAGCAATCCAAATGCTGACTTACGCTGACGATTGCTAACAAAACGTAAAGTATAGAAGTTGTTCTGTTGCAGTTTCAGAGATATTTGGTGTCGAAGATTCGCTGATACGTCCTCCCTTACTGACATTATCAACCCCACACTGTTGTCCTTGTGGGATTCTCCTGCCTTCCTCGTGTAATCACATCAAGTCAAGATACTATCATGTAAGAAAACATCGTTCCGACAAATACGAGCAGATGCACGAAGCCATTTAGACAAAAGACATTCTGGAAAAAGTTATTCTCATTTCCACACCCAGCATCCGTTTTTAATTTGCAGAAAGCACAGAATATTGTTACTCTTCTGATGTAAAGATTTTTTTTTGTATTAGTTTTATAATGTTTACTTTTTGTACCCACGTACTCATTCCACCCAAAGATTTGATATCGAGTTTTACACCCGAAATAACAATTTTGAGTCCCCGGAATAAACAGGCATGTTTAGGGAAAGATCTGCCCACGTGCGCAACATAAAGGAATAATTGGAAACGACAAAGAGTTTAAAATAAATCTGTCCAGCCCAAACTACCCTAGTGGAAAATGTTTTAACATCAGTTAATCAAATGTTTCAAATAATTTTGATTAAAATGTCACATTCTGGATATTTACTTTACCTATTGCAATTTCTAGAAATTCTGTAGAGACTTCATTTTGTATGAAAGTTGTATCACTTGTAAACAGATAGATGGAAACTTTTCTCAAAAGCATAATCTCTTTAAAACACGCCAGATACTATTGTGATCTTGAACATTTCCCTTACGAGCCGCCTTTAACGTATTTGATGACTGCTTTGACCTATCGTATAGTTTCTACAATGAAATGTGGAATAACAGAAGTTCATATTAACACGAAGCAGCCACAAAAGTAATGTTTTTGTAACAGTTGTTGCTGGAATGAGTAAATTATATTCAAATGATAGCTTAGTTGCTGTATTTCTCAGGATAAGGAGGAAATCATTAAATAAATCTGAATTAACTTTATTAATGTACTTCACCCAAAACCAAAAATTGTCCCCTCTGTAGCGTGGTGGTAGCATGTCTCCTCAGTCAAAAGATCCCGAGTTCGAATTTCGGTCGGGGTGATGTTTTTTCCGGGGTTTCCCTTATCCTGAAAGATGACTGTCTGGTAACTCTAAGCTCTATGTACCCTTTACTCATTTGAACATTTCATTCATCGTGCGATATGACAACGTTAGAGGTTTTCCCTTATCCTGAAAGATGAATGTCTGGTAACTCTAAGCTCTATGTACCCTGTACTCATTTAAACATCACTTCATTCATCGTCCGATATGACTTAACATTGGAGGTCTTCTCTTATCCTGAAAGATGACTGGTAACTCTAAGCTCTATGTACCCTGTTCTCATTTGAACATTTCATTCATCGTCCAATATGACAACGTTAGAGCTTTTCCCTTATCCTGAAAGATGCATGTCTGGTAACTCTAAGCTCTATGTACCCTGTGCTCATTTGAACATTTCATTCATCGTCCAATATGACAACTTTAGAGCTTTTCCCTTATCCTGAAAGATGAATGTCTGGTAACTCTAAGCTCTATGTACCCTGTTCTCATTTGAACATTTCATTCATCGTCCAATATGAGCTTTTCCCTTATCCTGAAAGATGAATGTCTGGTAACTCTAAGCTCTGTGTACCCTGTACTCATTTGAACATCATTTCATTCATCGTCCGACATGACTTAACGTTGGAGGTTTTCTCTTATCCTGAAAGATGGTCTGGTAACTAGAAGCTGTATGTACTCTGTACTCATTTGAACATTTCATTCCTCGTCAGATAATACATAATGTTGGAGGACGTAAATAAACATAAAGGAAAATAAAAAGCCAGATTTCAGGGTTTCAAGGCTCACTAAATGAAGTAAAGGCATTTTTAGAAATGGCGTAACGCCAAATAGAAAGTTGGTTAATTTTCCAAGGATCGACAAAATATTTTCAGGAAGTAACACCAATTTCAAGCAATGGACATGGACAGCATTTTTAAAGTTTCTCGAAAGCTGCTGTACATATTTTCGATAATGTCTTAGTTCAGGTGTACCCTGAATGTTCTACGGATAGCCTATGAATCCCGCTTTTTGAGTGACTTGTTTATGATCGGTGAACTGTGAGATTGCACATTTGAGATGTTCATTATAGATTGAAATTTTTTACTTCATTTTTGGAGTGGGAAGGCGTTATTTCTTTTATCTTTGTCATGGAAACAGCATTGAATATCCTGACCAACACCAATCAGTTTTTTAAGAAAGCTCGTGTTTTAGACAAGTGTTCTTCCTATAGCTCAAGCAATTTTAATAAAGTTTTAACCAGAAGTGAATCAAAGTATAACTTTTGTAAATGCAACTCGTAGAGTTTTTATTTATAAAGCAGTCTGCAAGTCGATGTAGAATGGTTAACTTGAGGTTGTGCAGGCAGCCACGTGGTATTGTGGATTTCCACTGACACTGCGGATTATCCGCAATAACTCGGGAGCCACCCTTACTAGGACGTTGGTGGGAAGGGAGGATCGATTGTCTGGCTGGGGATGACCTGTTGCATCACAGCATGATGGTACCAACTTCTCTCCGCAAACTGATTGCCATCAGACTCGGCGACTTGACTTTTAGCAATTTTAATTAAAATATATGAAGATATACACATTTGTAGGTTTTATGAATAGCCTGTGAACGCCTCTTCATCGACTTCTATTTAACTGGCAAACCTTAAGAGCAGTGGTCTTGTTTTGAGCTAATGTAATAGCGTTGCTTTACCCCACTTCACTCTTTCAGGTAACCAAGCAGTAGAGAAGCTTACTCTCAAGTCCCATGAATGCGTCATAATTCGGCGAACAGACGGTGAAGGCAAATCCGCCTTTCCTTTTTACCCTATAAGGTTGATCATAGCGTCAGAGATAAAGTCCCTTATTCTTTTAATTATAAGTTTAACCACTTGTTCCGACATTTATCGTCAATCACCAGGCGACTTTCTCTGGCATTACACACATGTAAAGTCTTACGGCACAAACAAATGTAAATATCGTTAAATATTGCAGTTTTTCAAATTCACGGCGATCTTAGAGATATTCATTGTAGTAATTATATTTCAACGGACAAATTGAATATCGAAATCTTAACTTTTTGAGGTTCTCTTAACTAAACAAAAAGTATTTTATTAAATGAAACCGTGAGGAGCATTCAAAACTGACAGCAAAATATAAGAGTATTCTCCCTCAAACCTTCCTTTGCAGAGAAAATATAGTTACTCTGTATTTCATTAAACATAGTTCTTGAGGACCCTGGGTAACGCAACATGTTTAAATTTTGCACAAGAAACAGCAATTCTTGAGCTTTCTGGAAATGAATTCTGAAGTGCTCGATTCTTAATGCATTTTTATAACTAGTAAACCTTAAGAGATAGACAAAACATTTAGGTTAAGCATTTTTGTGTAATACTAATAATTCCCAAAATATAAGTTGTTAAACGTTTTAATTTTCAAGCATTTCCTAAGTACTTAAGCCATTCTTTTGTTTCTCATGAGCAGCAAACAATGGAGTTTCAGAGCCAGAACTGTTCGATGCATCCTTTTGTATCTCAATAAAATGTGTAAGGAACACCTTACAAACACGTATTTCAATTAACATGAAGTAAAACGTGTAGGAATTGGTCAGCATAGAAATTGGCTAGCGAGTCTACTTCGCCTCATAACTTCAAAGTTGTGATTAAAAAAAGAAAGGGAATTTTCTTGTTTCTTAAAGAACCTTTATTCATCACCCCTGGCAGACCAGGGCAGACCATGTTCTTATGTAGTTCTCTTCAGCATCGGGAATTAAATTTGCAGTGGGCCATGTCCGGCGAATATAGAGGCTGAGAGAACATGTTTGCTTTTTGTGCCAACAAATCTCGAATAGGCTGGTCCCGTAGCTCCGTCGGTGGAGCACCTGCTTGCCGTGCTAGGGGTCCCGGGTTCAATTCCCGGCGGGGGGGGGGTTCTCCAACCAAGATAATTCATGTTCCCCAGAGTCTGGAAGTGTGCGTGTGCGCGTGTGTGAGAGAGAGTTCAAAACCACAATTTGTATTTGTAGAGACCATTTCACGAATGAAACAATTGCTAAAAACAATAAAAGAAGTTATTTGATACCGTATATGCAGTATATGCATACATTAGCACATGAATGAAACTTAATGTTACAAGTTACAGCATACAGAATTAAGTTCTTACAAGCCGTACACAATTTGATGCTGGTGAAAACAACTTTGGTTTTAAGGCTGTCAGGTGGCGCTGATTGATTATAAGAAAATAATGAAGTGCATAACCTCTGAATTAAAATATGTATTTCGTTTCTTGTCGCCTGGCCAAATATTTCAGTTTCCATGTTACTTTTTGAATCTCGCGCTTGTCTTCATTGCTCATGTGATCGTTATACACAACAGTAAGGGAACATGTACATAGGTGGTCTGAAAAATTTCCGACCTATTAAACATAAGATATTTTATCAGATTTTTTATATATTTTTTATTTTTCAACATAGTCTCCTTGTAACTCTACACACTTCTCCCAGCGATGCTCCCATCTCTGTAACCCGTCCAAATAGTACTCGGCGTTTTTCAACATAGTCTCCTTGTAACTCTACACACTTCTGCCAGCGATGCTCCCATCTCTGTAACCCGTCCAAATAGCACTCGGCGTTTTTCAACATAGTCTCCTTGTAACTCTACACACTTCTCTCAGCGATGCTCCCATCTCTGTAACCCGTCCAAATAGCACTCGGCGTTTTTCAACATAGTCTCCTTGTAACTACACACTTCTCCCAGCGATGCTCTCATCTCTGTAACCCGTCCAAATAGTACTCGGCGTTTTTCAACATAGTCTCCTTGTAACTCTACACACTTCTCCCAGCGATGCTCCCATCTCTGTAACCCGTCCAAATAGAACTCGGCGTTTTTCAACATAGTCTCCTTGTAACTCTACACACTTCTCCCAGCGATGCTCCCATCTCTGTAACCCGTCCAAATAGTACTCGGCGTTTTTCAACATAGTCTCCTTGTAACTCTACACACTTCTCTCAGCGATGCTCCCATCTCTGTAACCCGTCCAAATAGTACTCGGCGTTTTGCAACATAGTCTCCTTGTAACTCTAGTCACTTCTCCCAGCGATGCTCCCATCTCTGCAACCCGTCCAAATAGTACTCGGCGTTTTTCAACATAGTCTCCTTGTAACTCTACACACTTCTCCCAGCGATGCTCCCATCTCTGTAACCCGTCCAAATAGTACTCGGTGTTTTTCAACATAGTCTCCTTGTAACTCTACACACTTCTCCCAGCGATGCTCCCATCTCTGTAACCCGTCCAAATAGTACTCGGCGTTTTTCAACATAGTCTCCTTGTAACTCTACACACTTCTCCTAGCGATGCTCCCATCTCTGTAACCCGTCCAAATAGTACTCGGCGTTTTTCAACATAGTCTCCTTGTAACTCTACACACTTCTCCCAGCGATGCTCCCATCTCTGTAACCCGTCCAAATAACACTCGGCGTTTTTCAACATAATCTCCTTGTAACTCTACACACTTCTGCCAGCGATGCTCCCATCTCTGTAACCCGTCCAAGTAGTACTCGGCGTTTTTCAACATAGTCTCCTTGTAACTCTACACACTTCTCCCAGCGATGCTCCCATCTCTGTAACCCGTCCAAGTAGTACTCGGCGTTTTCAACATAGTCTCCTTGTAACTCTACACACTTCTCCCAGCGATGCTCCCATCTCTGTAACCCGTCCAAATAGTACTCGGCGTTTTTCAACATAGTCTCCTTGTAACTCTACACACTTCTCCTAGCGATGCTCCCATCTCTGTAACCCGTCCAAATAGTACTCGGCGTTTTTCAACATAGTCTCCTTGTAACTCTACACACTTCTCCCAGCGATGCTCCCATCTCTGTAACCCGTCCAAATAGTACTCGGCGTTTTTCAACATAGTCTCCTTGTAACTCTACACACTTCTCCTAGCGATGCTCCCATCTCTGTAACCCGTCCAAATAGTACTCGGCGTTTTTCAACATAGTCTCCTTGTAACTCTACACACTTCTCCCAGCGATGCTCCCATCTCTGTAACCCGTCCAAATAACACTCGGCGTTTTTCCACATAGTCTCCTTGTAACTCTACACACTTCTGCCAGCGATGCTCCCATCTCTGTAACCCGTCCAAGTAGTACTCGGCGTTTTTCAACATAGTCTCCTTGTAACTCTACACACTTCTCCCAGCGATGCTCCCATCTCTGTAACCCGTCCAAGTAGTACTCGGCGTTTTCAACATAGTCTCCTTGTAACTCTACACACTTCTCCCAGCGATGCTCCCATCTCTGTAACCCGTCCAAATAGTACTCGGCGTTTTTCAACATAGTCTCCTTGTAACTCTACACACTTCTCCCAGCGATGCTCCCATCTCTGTAACCCGTCCAAATAGTACTCGGTGTTTTTCAACATAGTCTCCTTGTAACTCTACACACTTCTCCCAGCGATGCTCCCATCTCTGTAACCCGTCCAAATAGTACTCGGCGTTTTTCAACATAGTCTCCTTGTAACTCTACACACTTCTCCTAGCGATGCTCCCATCTCTGTAACCCGTCCAAATAGTACTCGGCGTTTTTCAACATAGTCTCCTTGTAACTCTACACACTTCTCCCAGCGATGCTCCCATCTCTGTAACCCGTCCAAATAACACTCGGCGTTTTTCAACATAGTCTCCTTGTAACTCTACACACTTCTGCCAGCGATGCTCCCATCTCTGTAACCCGTCCAAGTAGTACTCGGCGTTTTTCAACATAGTCTCCTTGTAACTCTACACACTTCTCCCAGCGATGCTCCCATCTCTGTAACCCGTCCAAGTAGTACTCGGCGTTTTCAACATAGTCTCCTTGTAACTCTACACACTTCTCCCAGCGATGCTCCCATCTCTGTAACCCGTCCAAATAGTACTCGGCGTTTTTCAACATAGTCTCCTTGTAACTCTACACACTTCTCCTAGCGATGCTCCCATCTCTGTAACCCGTCCAAATAGTACTCGGCGTTTTTCAACATAGTCTCCTTGTAACTCTACACACTTCTCCCAGCGATGCTCCCATCTCTGTAACCCGTCCAAATAGTACTCGGCGTTTTTCAACATAGTCTCCTTGTAACTCTACACACTTCTCCTAGCGATGCTCCCATCTCTGTAACCCGTCCAAATAGTACTCGGCGTTTTTCAACATAGTCTCCTTGTAACTCTACACACTTCTCCCAGCGATGCTCCCATCTCTGTAACCCGTCCAAATAACACTCGGCGTTTTTCAACATAGTCTCCTTGTAACTCTACACACTTCTGCCAGCGATGCTCCCATCTCTGTAACCCGTCCAAGTAGTACTCGGCGTTTTTCAACATAGTCTCCTTGTAACTCTACACACTTCTCCCAGCGATGCTCCCATCTCTGTAACCCGTCCAAGTAGTACTCGGCGTTTTCAACATAGTCTCCTTGTAACTCTACACACTTCTCCCAGCGATGCTCCCATCTCTGTAACCCGTCCAAATAGTACTCGGCGTTTTTCAACATAGTCTCCTTGTAACTCTACACACTTCTCCTAGCGATGCTCCCATCTCTGTAACCCGTCCAAATAGTACTCGGCGTTTTTCAACATAGTCTCCTTGTAACTCTACACACTTCTCCCAGCGATGTTCCCATCTCTGTAACCCGTCCAAATAGTACTCGGCGTTTTTCAACATAGTCTCCTTGTAACTCTACACACTTCTCCCAGCGATGCTCCCATCTCTGTAACCCGTCCAAATAGTACTCGGCGTTTTTCAACATAGTCTCCTTGTAACACTACACACTTCACCCAGCGATGCTGCTATCTCTGTAACCCGTCCAAATAGTACTCGGCGTTTTTCAACATAGTCTCCTTGTAACTCTACACACTTCTCCCAGCGATGCTATCTCTGTAAGCCGTCCAAATAGTACTCGGCGTTTTTCAACATAGTCTCCTTGTAACTATACTCACTTCTGCCAGCGATGCTCCCATCTCTGTAACCCGTCCAAATAGTACTCGGCGTTTTTCAACATAGTCTCCTTGTAACTCTACTCACTTCTGCCAGCGATGCTCCCATCTCTGTAACCCGTCCAAATAGTACTCGGCGTTTTTCAACATAGTCTCCTTGTAACTCTACTCACTTTTGCCAGCGATGCTCCCATCTCTGAAACCCGTCCAAATAGTACTCGGCGTTTTTCTCTGCAAAATAGTTGTTCACCAAGGTGATTGCCTCTTCATTTGACGAAGATCTCTGCTCTCCGAGCGCAATTTTCAGATGAGGGAACAAAAAGTCGCTTGGGGCTAGATCTGATGAGTGAGGCGGATGGTCAATAAGTTCAAACTGTAATTCGTGGATTCTTGCCATTGCAACCGCTGAGGTGCGAGACGATGTGTATAAGGGCGCTCAACTACAGCGGTCATCAGGGCCCTGAGGTGCGAGACGGTGCGTTGTCTTGGTGAAACAGGATTTTCTTTTTCTGCAAATGTGGCCGTTTTCCCGCAAGTTCTGCCTTCAGCTTGTCAAGTAATGATGCGTAGTATACTCCTATAATGGTTTTTCCTTTTTGAAGATAATCGATTAAAATAACACCATGATTATCCCAAAAAACTGTCGCCATCACTTTGTCAACCGAAAAGTTTTCTTTTTTTGGAACCGGTTCCCCCTTTGCAGTCCACTGTTTGGACTGTATTTTTGTTTCGGGCGTATAATGGTGTATCCAAGTTTCATCTACAGTAATTAATGGACGCCAAAACTCGGATTTATTGCGCCTAAACTGCACCAACAGAGCGTTGGAAATGTTCATTCGAACACGTTTTTGGTCTAACGTGAGCAAACACGGTACACAACGCGCGGACAGCTTCCTCATGTCTAAATGTTGATTTGATATGTGACAAACAAGTTCAAACACGTTAAAGTTCATAGCCTCTGGTATCTCTCTCACTTTAATTCGGCGGTCGTCTAGCACCATTTGGTGAACTTTGGCGATGTTTTCGTCGGTAGTTGCAGTTTTGGACGTCCCGAACGTTCATCGTCTCCCAAGCTCTTACGGCCACGTTTATATTCAGCTGCCCAAAATTTCAGTGTGGTAAATCATGGTACAGAGTCCCCATACACAGAATCCAACTCATCTTTGATTTGCGTAGGCGTATTGCCTTTCAAAAACAAATATTCAATGACAGCTCGATACCCGATTTTGTCCATTTTCATAAAAACTCACATCAACTCAAATCAGTGTTACATAACTGAGCGTCCAAAATGGCTGAAACTTTGGTGAGCAACTGTCAACAGATGAACAACGAAATTCACTAGCTTTTATTTACGAGTGCTGCCATTTTCATGTTGAGGTAGGAAACTTTTCAGACCAGTCTCGTAATGACTGCTGAGCGATAATTTATTTATTTATTTATTTATTTATTTATTTATTTTATTTATTTATTGTTATCTGAAAAGGTTCCCAGAGCCATAGCTCATGCTAGGGAACAGTACAAAAATATATAAAATGATGGCAAACAGCCCTTAACAATACTTATATTACATTTTTAGAGTAGGAATGAATTACCGTACAAGAGTAACATATATGAAACATACAAAGATACAGACATTCACTATAACTCAAGAAATAATAGTAACAAAGAACTTAACAGAAAAATAAAAGCTGCATATTCTATGGGACATTAATCCATATTAATTTTTAAACAGTTCAGCTTTCAAACCAGCTATAAATGTGTAACACTTTATCAGCTATCAATATATGCCTTCAGTAAATTTTCAGCAACTTTCCTTTTAAAACCTTTTATGTTCCTGCAGCCTTTCAGTTCCAGTGGCAGTGCATTATATAAGTTGATAACGTGTGAGGTTAAGCTGTTCAGGCCATAAGTAGAAGTGTTCACTGTTGGTTTTGTTAAGTTTCCTTTATTGTATTATATATATGTGAGGAGCTTTCAAATGTTAGATTGGACTTTAGAAGATTATTTTTTATTTTGTGGAGATATATTAGCAAGGACAACTCTATGTTTAGTTGTAATGGTAAAATGTTAGTTACATGGTAGAGTGTTTTTGTGTTTGTTCTAAAGGGTAAATTGTAGATTATTTTCAAGGCACGATTTTGAAGTACTTCGAGGTCATGAATTAAATATTTAACAGAGTTACCCCATAAGATGTTTAAGTAATCCAAATGAGATTGAATTAAAGCATGGTAGATACTTCGTAAATGATTTACACTGAATCCTTTGAATTTCAGCCTGTGAATTACAGCTAACACAGGAAGAATCTTATTTTTTACATGCATGATATGGTCCTTCCATGTGAGCGTACTGTCTAGAATCAAACCTACATACGTGATTTGTGTTACTCTTTCAATCACTGCGTTATCAACATGTATCTTGTTATTTACTACTGGTACGTATGATCTTTTATGAAATAACATATATTTTGTTTTACAGACATTTAATGTTAACTTATTGCCCTTAAACCAGCTATTCAATGCATTCAGGTCTTGCTGTATGTCATATATCAGCTGGTGCTCAGAGTTATCTATATATAACAAACATATATCATCAGCAAACATAGTCAATTTACCTTTTAGTCTTAAACATCCTATGTCATTTATAAAAATTAGGAATAATATAGGACCTAATACAGAACCTTGTGGAACACCATGATGAATTACTGATAATTGCACATGATGTAGAATTATCGATTTAGAGATCAGCTATTGGTCGGGGTTTCACGGATCCTAGTATTTGGTCTGATACTGACGTATGTGTGAAATAGTCGCGGTAACTGTTCTCCCCATATAAACAAGCCTGTTGTGTTCCTACAGGTTGTCCCTCAATCCCTACGACGAAAACCTATCGCCTGTGAAATGAAGACAGTCATATAATTTTTTAATAAAGTTTAATAAAATACTGTGCAATGTTTCATAACATCTTATTGGTTATAAGCTAGGTTACGATACAAATGTAAGATATTTATGAACTAGTGGTATAAGAGGATTATATGTGCTTCTCGAAAGTTTTCTGTATAAAGGTTAGTTTCTTCCTTCATATGGTATTAATAGTAAACTGACATTGAATGATTCAATAATATTTTTCGTTGGTAATGTTGATGTAGACAAGTCGGATGTTAAATTTACATGACTTTTTGTTCCATTTATACCCCGCCTTTAACTGGAATGGTCCTATCGGCGGCCTTTCTCCTTTGGAACATATCAAAGTTGTTAACTCGTATTCTTTGGGTTTTAATAATTAGATCACGCACACATCCGCACTCATTCATACTTCCAGACTCTGGGGAAGATGAGGAATTACCTTGGTCGGGGAAAAATCACCAGTCCCACCACAGGGAATCGAACCCGGGACCCCTAGCTCGGCAGGCATGCATGCATGACTTTCTATATCCTTTATCGCTCATTAGTGGGTGTAGTGTTAAAGTAAGGGGGAAGGGCTGATATAGCATCGTTAATTAGTTTACGATATCAACAAAATAATCTCCAATCACAACAAAACCGGCAAATTCCTCCTGAATGCATGATGTAAAAAGTTATTCTAGCTGTTAAATCGGGGTTGCTAAGTAAATTGGGGTAAATTTATGAAGTTGTACACGAGGGCTATTTGTTTATATATTTTAATCTTTTAGCACGATAGTGCAAATGTTGGGTCTCAATAGGCACAGTATTCTATGCACGTATCATGGTGATATAAGTAGCCATTATTAAATATTTGCGGATAAATATTATACAAGGGTAAAAATACTCGAGCACTGTAGTCATTACATAAATAACTGCCTTTTTCCTCTGATCCCTCTGCAGCATAGGGTCACATAAAAAGGAGGAAGCGATGAACTGGCTTCACCGGAAGAAACGTGCTATAAAAGTTTGAGGACCGAGTATTTTGGCGCCTTTGCTACATAACTTACAATAATATATTAGTACTAGATTCGCTGGCTAGACAATGAACATTATCATCGTTGAAGCAATTCCTCGGGACATCCTAGCGTTTTTGCAGTACATCACGTATAAGGATATTACGTAACGGTGCACTGCTACAAACATACTTAACATTTTTATTACAGCCATTTAGGAAACAAAAGCAGTCTATAATGCGAATGCCATAGTAATGTACATTATCTAGCTCAACATCTCTATTTACAATTGACCTTAAATATTTTATGTAGCAGGTTTGTTTACAGTAAACACAAAGACAAATAATGGATACTTATATAAGTATATATAGATTCCTACATACTATTTGCCTACATATATATATAATGAAACCATTGTAAACATTTAATTTAACATGTATATAAAAAAATCAAGATTATGTATTATAAATGTGTATCAAGAAGTGGATAGTGGGCCATGTTCAGATTTTCTGTTGCTGGCTCTGAATTCAGAGTGGCATAACATGCTGTACGAGGCCATTTGTCTAACCTTTGAGCCTGAAATTCAATGCGCTGTCTACTTATTCAGAGGTGTGTACGATTCATGTCGTACAAGGTTGCCTAGCAAACGCCGCGTTCATCCTGAACGTGAACCTTCCACTTCATAGCAACATATGACATGTGTCCTTCCGAAACTTGTTTTATGTGCTTAATATATCTTTTAGTTAGTTTGTTTCGCTCATTAACACTTCACGCACAAACGATTCTTATTTAGGAATTTTCATGAACACAAGGTAGTCTCCATATTGTGAATTTGTGGGTTCGTAAAATTAAGTCGTTTGCAGAAATTCAAAATTATCTTTATTCCCATGGAAAGACACTTTTTATACAACCCTCACAGGTTCTAAAAGTGACGTGTCATACACACAGTAAGTAGACTCTGGTTGTTTCACCACGCAAACAACCGAACATAATCACTCGCGGTACACCTCAAAGTTCCACACTTAAGTTCTCCACTTTCAACTCACTACCCAAGTACAATTACAACTGTCCCTCTGCGTTGACAGCAGTGGCACTTTTATGTCTCCACTCATGGTTCTAGAAATTAGTGGAATGTTCTGTAGCAATCAAGAAAGCGAACCTTCCAGTCATCTTTCTTTCTCTGTTTCGGCAAGCTCTTATCTCCGCGCTGCACTATCGCATCGCTGCACTATCTTATCGCGCGCGCCGGCCGCGCCCGTCGCAACAATAGCTCGGGACAATATTGTGACAAATAACACGAAATTGCTCTAAACTCGCTTTGTCAATCGAATAATTAGCCCAAACCTAATTACAATTACTTTCACTTTTTCAAACACACATACTCAGAGCAGGCACGTCAGTGTGTTTTTGTCTCTCTTGCACACTAACTTGCGCTGCTCGAAACTTCTCGGCATTCACTGCTCGCAGACCAATTCTCACTGCTTGCCTATTGACACCTTTCAGCAAACTTTGCCGTTCACTGCTCTGGCTGACATATTCCCTCACAACTGTGATACTCGCTGTCAATTCATAATTAGCAACTGCTCGAGTCTGGTTATGACACTACCTTTTATAGTCTGCAGGTCATGGAAGAAATGTTTTGGAAACTGGAATATCTCCAATCGAAGGAATCGAGCATTCTCGAAGTCGAATCCTTTTATCTTCGGAAATCGAACGTCTGGCACTTCCTTCGCGGTAAAAAGATGAGGCAGTACTTCCTGCTGGTGACGTCGCTGGCAGCTGTACTTGAATGTTCCATTATTATGCTCTTCTCGCGGTAAACAAACAGTGGAGTGGGGTAACAAACAATGGGGTAACTCTCGCTTGATTCTTTTACGGAAGGTATTCGATCGTGAGAGTATTGATTCAAGTGAATTCTCAGTTTTCTTTCATATTTATGTCTCTAGTTTGTATTACCTTTAAGAGACAGCAAGAATGGAATAGATAAAATGTTTTGGCAAGATAATTTGATTCCCTCGTACCGCCAATATTCTGTACAGGTGTTCAAAATGAATGTGCCCCTAACCTTACCAAAGGTACTTGTCACTTGTCCCCTATGTCAGATGTGTACTTACGAATGTAAAGGAGCATTCAGTTAGAAATGACTGGATCTTGTTACGGTTGTACAACGAAGATTAACATATTGACTTCTGTCTTTGTGAGGTCGTTCTTCATAGATCAATGTATGAAATCGCACACTAATTACAAACCTATTAAAATATTCCGCATCTCAAAAATTATTTCTAATCTTTTTTGTTATTACAGAAACAATGTCGATATCAATGCTTACAGTATTACATAATCAACGTGATGAATGAAATGATTTGAACCAGAAAGTTGCATGTTTCTTTAATTTGCTAAGTGCCCTGCTGCAAGATTACGTGATGTCTTCGATTTTCCAGCATTTCTGTTGCTGTAAAAAATGCATAAGGAGGGATTACCTTTAAATATCGTTGAACTTCACACATCGTTTTAATTAATAAATACTCATTAGTACTCAGTTCCGAGAAATCGTTACCAAGGCCTACTTGATGCTGATCTTGACACATTACTGACAATATTCGCAGCATAGTATATAGGAAGTCTTGGTTTAAAAGTAACTGTCATATTTCTTTATACTCGTATATTGAAGCTGTGAAGGAAATACATTTTTCTTCTAATTTACGGACAGTTTCTTTCCCCTTCTCCTAAATGTGCTTATAGGTAGAAAGGACGGCGAGGAACGTAATTTGGTTTAGATTGCAATATTGGTATATATTCTTTGGATTAAACGTCATGTTAGTTAAGCAGCTTCTCTGCCACAGATGTGTAGCAGGATTTTATGGTCATGTGGGATGATGGTGTTCTCAGTGTCTGCGGCGATCGTATGGAACGGGATTATTCTCACCTGATCTCGTCCTTGGGGTTGTACGTCTACTCCTGCTGAAGAAGTCACGAGTTGCAGATTCTTCTCGATCTGAATTTTTGGTTCAGATACGACACTCAGACGTACCGATGTATCTAATATCTCCTGCGCTGCTTCAGTCGTTACATGAGAACCCTTTTCTCAATCGTGGTCGCAAGCGAAGGTATCATTTTGTTAAATTCAGAAATAAGTAAATTTTGTTTAATTTATAAACATCCAAACTTGAAATTTTGTCATTTTTATACAACACTTT
Source organism: Mantis religiosa (assembly GCA_030765055.1). Classification (NCBI taxonomy): domain Eukaryota; kingdom Metazoa; phylum Arthropoda; class Insecta; order Mantodea; family Mantidae; genus Mantis; species Mantis religiosa. The sequence continues at coordinate 17,649,749 of CM060958.1, forward strand.
ACATAAGAATGTTATTTCTTCGATACAATTTTCTGAAAATTAGTTTTAATTTTTAATATTTTAGTCCGTTCACTTTGACATTCCACAATCCTAAACACGTCTATTCGCTTCGACGTTACGCAATAGAAATACGCTTTCTTTCTTAGCTGTTTTACCAAAATTGATTTTTCATCCTCTCGTTGTCATCACTAGCAATCAAACTTAATTATTACTAGTCCACGTCACACATTACATAATCTCATTTTTAAAAGTACCAATCATAAAACTTTCACAGGTTGCGTCATCTCATGACCTACTGAATGTTAATTTCTTTTCTTACTCATTTTAACTTGTCCATATTGATTCTTAAACAATTTTACAATTCTCACCAAAACAACCGTTAGATGTCACATCCTTATGGCGCTTTCAGTATTGTTTGACAAAAACATTGTAGAAAACTCAAATTTGGTAGATGATGCCCGGGTATCAGAACTCATAATTACACTTGGTTGCTAGGATAAATACGAAATACATACGAGAATCGACTGATAAGACACGGGCCTCTCAGTAAAATAAAAACGTTAATTTTTTTCTTTATTTCTCAACATAATTTCCAGAAAGGCTAATACATTTGTCATATCGGTGTTATAATTTAATTAAATCATCTCTGTAGTGCGATTTATCATGGTCCCCAAAATAACTGGTTACCACAACAATGACCTTCTCGTTGCTGTGAAATCTTCGTCCTCCAAGCGATTTTTTGAGGTTTGGGGACAGGTAGTCACTGGATGCTAGATCTGGCGAATAGGGTGGGTGTTCAAGCTAATTCCATCTTTAATTCGCACATTTTCCCCATTGCAATGAGTGAACGATGGCATTCTCGTGAAGAAACACGATTTTTTCTTTGCCAAATGAAGTCTATCTTTTTACCTCATCACTCAAATGTTGCAGTAAGCTTGCGTAATAGTCACCATTAGTTACTTTTACCCTTTTCTAAGTAATCAATACAAATAATTCCCTATACATCCATCGCCTCAATCTTGTTTAGCTGACAAAATTGACTTTGTCCTTTTGGAGTTGGTTCACCTGGCGCAGTTCACTGTTTTGACCGATTTACCTTCTGGACTGTAGTGTTTCATACATGGTAATAAACCGTCTCAAAAATTCACTAGGATTTTTACAGTAGAGCTCCAGATTCTTACCAGTTTTTCTTTCAAACTTTTGATCTGGTGTCAAATGCGGTACTCATCTTCCACAGACCTTGTGAAAGCCCGAAACCTTACTTAAAATACCTCCTGCGAGTTCCTTTGACATGTTTACAGCCTCTGCTATCTCAAAAAACTTTAATCTGCGATTTTCCAGTACCAAACGATGACATTTTCAGTGATCTCTGGAGTTGACTTCCACAAGGCATCCAGAGCGAGACTTATCGCTATTACTCGTACGTCCCATTTTGTACCTACGATATGTGTAATCTGTAATGAAACCATTACTCCAAAGACTCAGCCTTCCTCTGTAACGTAGATGATATGGTGTCCACCTCACGTTCAAGAGGTCCTGAGTTCGAATCTAGGTTAGGGTGAGTTACCTAAAGGTTTGTTACGGGATTTTCCCTTATACGGAAAGACGGATGTCGGGTAACTAAGCTCTATGTACTCTGTACTCATTTGAACATCATTTCATTCATCGTCCGATATGACTTAACGTCTGAGGTTTTCCCTTATCCTGAAACATGAATGTCTGGTAGGATTAGGATTATTACGGGGGGATTCGGCACCGAAACCTGTGGTTTATTGTACCTAAACCCCAAGTGTGGTACCCCCCGGAGGATGAGGTGAGAAAAGAGAGGGTAGCCAATCCAAGGTGGCGCAACACCCGCGGACACTTCTACCCTGAGACAGACTGCCAGATGAGAGATGATGCGAAATGATAATTCAGATGAAATGGGGGAAACAGGCATTTTCGAGGGATATAATTAACTTACCCAGTATTCGCCTGGCAACCAGGGAAAACCCCAAAATAACTTATGGATCAGGTAGATCGGCAACGGGAATCGAACCCGGGGCTCCCGAATGCGGGTCACAGACGAAACCACCTGAGGCATCCCGCATGGTTATGTCAGGTAACTCCACGCTCTATGGACCTGGACTCATTTGAACATTTCATTCATCGTCCTATATGACTTAACTTTGTAGGACGTAATTTAAAAAGGAACGGTGTAGCTCGATTAACGTGAAATAGAAAACCTTTTTCAAGAAGAGTTTGTTGAAAAGACAAAAATAAACGACAGAGTATGGAGAAAATGTGAAAATAAGAGTAGTGCATAGATCTTTTTTTAAGTTTATAAATGTGGCATATAGTTGGTATGTTTAAATTCAGACAGTCTTTATAAATTCGATAAATTCGGTTATGAAAATGCGACTGAAGGATTTTAAGATGCCTTAACATTTGTTTAATCTGCACGAAGCCAAACGCCATAAGTATATAATTAAACATGCAAGGCATAAACTCTAGACCAGTTGTCCGAAAGTTGGTTTTTATGCAAGAATTTCTGGGCAGTTTAAAGTTTCAACGGTTTCCAGTGGTACAGCAGTAAAAGTTAAGGTAGTCCTTAAAACACAGCATCAACCACTGCAGTACTTAAAAGTGCTTTTCTAATTCCCTCCTCCTCTCTATTACTGCTAATGAGACAGAAATCCAATTAAGTTACCACTGCATTCATGGCAGCTTGTGAAGTCAGAACTCCCAACGCCAACGCCCTGGCTGTTATGCAGCATTCTAAGCTCTGCAATTATGCGTGTTACATAATCTTAGCGGATTGAAAGAGTTTTGAATGAACCAACGCCATCCATAAAATAAGGCGATTTACTTCGAATGAAAGTTATTTATTGTACTATAGTGAATCAAGACTTATTTTGTCCATGAGTGGAAGATTTAATTTCCTCGAGTGGTCCTGTGCCATACAATGGTTTATCCAACACGACCTTAAAATGGCTTATTACTCTTTAAATTAAACTATAATAAAATAGTAAAATTATTTGTAATGTTATGTGGAATATAGGGCTATTTAGACCAAGGCCGGCTGTTGGCTAATACCAATCGATGTTGGCTAGTCGTTTCTATTTCAAAAAGTTACATTGACGAATGTATTGACAGTTGACTGTGAACATATAGTAACATATTTGTTAATTACTGAGAGAATACAAGTTGGAGCTGTACATTTCTTTAGTACTTGTTAGCACTACAATAAATGTAGGCCTAGTGATTGTATTTTGATACAGTGGTTAAAGTGAAATTTTGTCCATCCTTAGTCTTACTTTTGTAGGTTAATTTATACTATTAAAGCACTTTTTCCGTCTCGGTAGCGTAGATGGTAGCGTGTCTACCTCACGTTCAAGAGGTCCCGAGTTCGAATCTCGGTCAAGATGAGCTACCTGGATAAGGTTTCCTCCGGGGTTTTCCCTTATACTGAAAAGACGAATGTCGGGTAATTCTAAGCTCTATGGACCCCGGAATCACTGAGCATCTTTTCACCCATTTCATTGATCGTCCGATATGACTTAACGTTGGAGGACGTAAATTGGGGGGGGGGGAGAAATAAAAGAAAAAAAAAATAAAGTACCACTTTACAAGTGTTGGATAAACTACTTTTCTAAACAGTGAAATATCAAATGCTCGTGCTCTTATAAGTTATTGCTACCTAGACTTTAAGGCCATGTATACTTTAAATAGGACATGAAATATAGAAAAAACGGTCAAATTTAGGATAATGTCTTACTATAACGAAGTAACTTTACCTCGCTTATTTTGATAAGAAACAAGTATGTTTGGCATGGCCTCCTCCAGAGTTTGAGGAGGAGGGAGTTTACCATATATTCAAGAGGTCTCGGATTGTTTCATTTATTCTTCCTTATCCTGAAATGAACGTTTAACCTCTGCATATTTGAGCATTGTTTCAGCAATTTCGTTCATTTTCTGGTATGATATGTTCGACTAAGGGATATTAAGATATATAATATATACCTTTTGATATAGGAACTTCAAAGTTTAAAGAAATATAAACCTGAAAAAGTTAATGAAACCTGATTTCAAACTGTTAGACATCACTTTCATCCTAGTCGCACTGCCAGGAAGACGCTTAAAGAATTTTAAAATTGTTATAAGTACAAAAAATGGATCTGTTGAGCCCCATTACTCACAGAACTGCGATCTTTGGTATGAAATTTATTATTCATTGGATTAAGCTACGTAACAGATTTCGTTGTGTATTTAAAAACGTATTTCAGAAGTAAAATTTAAGCGAAAAATCGGAACTGCACTATCGCAAACATAGTTTATTTAAATTATTAGATTTTTTCCATATTTGTAATTATAAGAATATACTTGTTCTATATACTCAGTGTAATTAAAATGGTGTAAAATAAACATGCAGGGTCTTCAAATTAAGCGGCAACGCTGCGCGCCTCTGGACAGTCCTCCACATTACTAAAGATCCGTGCGAACCATCTGGACAAACAACGTGAACGAACAAGGCCAACTGTTACAATTATTCTTTCTAAATTACAATATTGAATTCCCCTAAGATTGCTTATGTTTTTAAAAAAGAAGTTCCCGAGTTTGAATCGGGCATTCACATGTTGCAGGTCTTCTTGGGGATTATTTTTCCCATATATTTTCAGTTCTTGTAATGTTCCGAGGTTGGTTTATACACGTAGTCTTTTAAATTCTCCTGTGTTAAAAAGTGAAGTTTCATCTTCAGCAAAACGGAATAATCATTCTGTTCAACAATAGGAAATCTTCAGTCATGGCTATGTCACCCGGTGGAGTTAGTATGGGAAGTGCTGGTCTATGAAGAATTGTGAAATCTATAGATGGCTATTTAACATTGTGTCTGGACGTTATGCTGATGTTTTTTGTGCTCTAGGTGGGTGTCCCTATGCCTGACTCGGAACCTATTGGGTTGCGTCCCGACACGAACAATTCAGAGATCCTCCAACATATCAACGCCATGTTGGACACTCCACTCGACTTCAGCGAGGGACTCCCAAGATCCGGGGAAGGTAAGTGGCTTATTGTTGCTTTAAATTTTCAGTACTTAACATTATGTGAAGTGTTATTTCTCATGTAATTTCAAGCAAACATATAATCTCGGTTTGTAGGTTTCAAAAATACTTGGTACGTGTCTTGCCGGTTTTTACAAACATCAAACAAGCCACATTCTTATCACACATGAATTGAATTTCCCAACACAGTTTACAAGCTATGAGAAATTAAATTGTTTTGAATTGTCTCGCATAATAAAATAGTAAGTTAATCTTTAAATGTGGTTCTTTATAAGAAAATATTAAGTTCTGCGTAAAATTGAAACTTTCCTAGGAAATTATAAATTGTAACACTTGAAATATTCTAAAAAGAAATCTTGTTAAATACACAAATCTAAAACTGATAGATATCAAAAAGAGGTTCTGTAAATCTTTCAAATAATGTAACAAAGATCTGAAAGCAACGGTACAAAAAGTACATGAGTGAATTTTAAAGATGCGTAAGATGTAAGAAAACAAGACGACAAAATGCATGTTCTGTTTGCACGTGCCTAGAATTGGATTCTGATTTAACATTGTTTGAATGTTTCTGCCCTAACAGGTTTTAATAGTAATTTTTGTTCAGAATATTGTAAATGGAATGTCCGTAACAGAAGTTCAGCATTGATGATCCTGATGGAATTATTTTACCTCCTTAAGAGAATTACTAAATATTCCTATTGTACTGTTTTTTGTCAAGAGTTTTGATGTCACGTGATGTGCCATCAACTATTTTTAAAACCGCATAACCTATCTACTTCATGAGGGTCGGCTAAGTCCCGGACCTTACATGGAGATGACGCCACTGGCCAGTTTGACGGATAGCATCATATAGTTTAACTCTAGACAGTGAAAGACTCTGCCCCTTCATATACAATAATTAAAAGGTTGGTTGTAGAGTTTAAAATGAGACGTACGAGTACTAGTGATGAGCCTCGCTCTGGACGCCCTGCGGGATTAAACTCCAGAGATCACTGAAAAAATTCATTGTTCAGAACTGAAAGACCGCAGATTAAGTTGTTTCAGATAGCAGAGGCTGTAAACGATTTATTTCCATGGATTATACTTGGATACATCACCACACTCTAGAAAGTAAATCAGTCAGAACAGTGAATTGCGCCAGGCGAACCAATTCCAAAAAGACAAAGTCAATTTTGTCAGCTAACAAGGTTTTCTGGGATGCACATGGAATTATTTTTATTGACTACTTGGAAAAGGGTAAAAGTATCACTTGTGCCTACTACGAAAGCTTACTGCAACGTTTGGGTGATGTTTTGAAAAGAAAGACCTTATTTGGCAAAGGGGGTAAAATCTTGTTTCTTCATGAGTGTTCTGGTCCATCGTTCAGTCATTGCAAGGTTAAACATGTGTGAATTAAAGTTATAATTGCCTGAACATCGCCCTATTCGCCAGATCTAGCACCCAGTGACCATCACTTGTTTCCGAACCTCAAATTTTCTTGGAAGATAAATTAGAGCACCGATATCACAAATATATTAGGCTTTTCTGGAGATTGTTGAGGAATAAATAAAAAATAATTATTGTGAAGCTCGAGGCTTGTATTAAGCAAAATAAAAGGATTTTTGAAATTGTTTTATTGGCTTAAGTGAAATTCAAACGTTTTTCAGTGCTGATTGCTATGTGGCGGCTTTTATTGCGTCTTCCATGGCGTAAGATATGAATGTCTTCCTATTTGGTAAGCATATATTTTAAAATTTAACCAATAACAAAGTGTCTCAATGTTAACTCCAAAACGTTTTTGACAAATTAGATGCTTTAATGGTATTTACAATGTTTGTGTAGTAAGATTTTATAGTTATTATAGTAATTATGCAAAAATCATTCAGAAAAGTAGATGCTTTCAGAAGCGCTGTCCAGAAAATTCAATATAATTTGCTCTGATATGAAAATGACATGTTATTTTTAGTCAAAATTGTTAACCACGCTTTAAAAAAAAACTTCTCCATGTTGACGGTATTTGGAGTGTGAGGATCTTAACTTTTCGTGTCGCACCTTTGGAAAATTTGCATTTAACTCGCACGCCTACATACTTTTTCTTAATCCAGTGACTCAATGCATGTACGTATAACTGGTGAAATGTTGGTAACTAAAATTTAAGGGCAGCAACTTTCTTGGAAATAATTGAACACCTAGAAAGGCCAAAATAATTGAAGGGAGTGAAGTGTCATCTCTTATGAGGTATGTTGCATTTGCAACTGAATTATGCAACGTGTTCTTTGACGATGTTTTGTATGAGGGTAGATCTTTAAGATCTAGAATGCAACTGGCGGTATATTTGGGCTAATTGTATTTATTTACTTGCCTAAATCTTTATGAATGTACATTTTTACAAGTACATGTTTATATCTTGAGTAACTTCCCTCAAATCCTGTTCTAGTTTCCAAATGTCTACGGCTACCTCATCCTAATTTTGGGATATGCTATACTTTGAGGACAAAAGTATTCTGTAACCTTCAGAGGGTTTTAAATCTCGTAAAATTGTCAATAAGTCCAAACTAATGTGATAAACCTGGTTTTGATAACGTATAAAGTTGCGACAATGTTCTTGAGTCATTTAATTTGTTGTTTCACCATTAACTGTATATCTGGCATTCTTTTGGAACAATGGTGTTAAACGTATACAGGATTTTGGGTCTTAGTTTTATGTAAACTTTCATTTATAGTTCCAGTGTCTGGGAAGGATAGTGAATAATATTGGTTAGGGGAAAAATCCCATACAGCAGCCGGGAATAGAACTCCGAACTCATACCGACTGAGCTAAAAATTTGGCTTAAAAGTTTAAATTTTGTTTTATCCGAATGTTTTCTGATACTGTCAAATAACTTTGCTGTTTTAAATTTCAATTTATCGTGGCTGCTTTTAGTAATAAGATTTTGTTAATTTACGTCCACCAACGCTGTCATATCGGACAATGATGCCAAAAGGTATTATTTACATTGGGCTTGGAGTTACCAGACATTCAACTTTCAGGATAAAGGAAAATCCGAGAAGGAAAAAACCTTATTCAGAAACTCACCCTGACAGTTTCGAACTCGGGACTCTTGAACCTAAGGCGGACATTCTACCGTCTAGGCTAACCAAATTAAATGTATAGCAGATATTAAATCTACGTCGACAAACAAAACAATGCTACGCATTGCAAATAAGCTATAAGCTCGGTGTTAAATTTGCATGACTTTTTATAACTACCATATCCTTTTATCTTACATCTCGTTCATGTTAGTGAGGCATTAATAGAGGTGGTTTCATTTCACATTTTAGCAGGCTGCTTCTAGAAGCTGTTAATTAAATCCCGCACGATATCGCGAGGAACAACTCGGCGGTGAGAGCGCTTGCAAAATATGTAATGAGTTTTGAAGAACTAGATTGATAAAACAAAATTGAAATAAATGTAGCGTTGTCTACCGATCCCTTCGGCTGCTGTGGTGTGAGCGCTGGGGACCCCTAACACTCGTGATAATTCTGGCGTTGGTAGAGTATGCCCCTCCCGAAAGTTTGCTGTTCGGATTGGGTTGGACTCGATGTGGCGGTATTGGGTACGTCTGCCAGGCTAGACCGCCCAGACGGAGCGGAGAGATGCCTGAAGATTCCCCTGTATAGCAAGGGGAGCTAGAATATCTGCGCCCCCACCGAGGTTCGGTAGTCCTCCTTGCGGGGTCGTATCCACTTCCACCCAGAAGTTCGAGCTTTGTATAAAATAGGTATTGCTTTAATGGAAACATCCTCGAGACCACACCTCGACGTTTGACTTACCTCTTTACCAGTTATACATTATACTAAAGTTGTTGTGAATGGACAGGATATTTTCAGAAAATTCTAGATCAACATTTCCTAATGTAAATATCTTGGAACATAATATGCTTTCATCAAATCGTCAGCATACTGCTTGCTAAATTACTCAAATCCAAAGGTTCGAGTATGATTGCTGGCAAGTGGGAGGAAGTTTTATTTAGCCAGGAATATTCCCTCAAGGATCTGGAAGTATGGCTGTATATGTGAATTTAATGTAACAGCAAAACCAACCCAAAAGATTAGGTACATTGTAGTACAGTGAACACTGTAAAAAGCCGTCAGTATGGAACATTGGGTAGTATCAGTAGTAATTAAAAACAAGGAAACATTTTCCACAAGGGTAGTTTTGAGTGGGGGGGGGGGTTGAGATGGAGTGGTCCCTCGTGCGGCATTCTTGAAAGTTGACTGACCTAAGTACTAAGTGTGATATTGTATTTAACATTCCGTTTCTAGCTTAGCAACACACACACACTCGCACGTCGTGACAATACAGCAGATTTGGAAATGTTCGCTGTGAAATATCAACCTCTTTACCTACTGTAGAGGACCCAAAGCTCTTTATATCTAAAAGTTTATTATTACAGAACATCTTAACTCTGGTTATTGAAAGGAAGGCAGGACGTTACACAATATTTTTTAATTTAAAATTCGTGCAGGTGTATTGTAGGGAGCTAGCGCAGAGATGCGCGTAACTTCTTAGATAAACATCTTATGTTTATCTTTACCGAGAACTGACGGAGCTACATCACCTCGCTATCACGTGCACTATAACTCTAATGCGTGAAGTGAGTACTAGTGCCTGAATTAAGCAAGTATGTGTATCATTTCATGTAGCTTCAAAGTCATGAAATTGATTTTTCAGTCTTGAAGCAGTTAAAGAAATCTTTGTGGACCTAGAAACACGTGTGGACCCGTCTGTCACAATCGATTCATTTATCAAACAAGCGCTTTGTCATTACAGAACGAATAATTGTGCGAGTGTACCAAGATTAATTTTCAGAACACATACAGTTATATGAACTTTGAAAATCCATCTGCGTTCATACATCATCTTAAGAAATGCTAATTCTAGAGTAATAAAGGATTTATTCTTAAGTGAAACAATCCTTTGCATTGTACATAATTATGCCCTATTTACACAGTATAGTGATGTAACGGAATTTTAGATTTAAATCTATCCTATGAGTGCCGGAGAGAATTTTTTAAAATTAACATCCTCCAACGTTAAGTCACATCGGGCGTTGAATGAAATGCTTAAATAAGCACAGGTACAGAGCTTAGAATTAAGAGACGTTTGTCTTTGGATAAGTGAAAACACTGGAAGAAAGACCTTATCCTTTTGACCGAGATTCGAACCTATTGAAAGAGAAGTCGGTGAGATCAAGAAATTAAACGTTATTTGCCTTTATTCCATATACTTCCCTAGTGCTAATCACGAAACCGTATTTTATTTTATTCTAAAACCTACGACATGCATAGCAAAACCCCTTTAGGAACAATCCATATGGCCATCCAAGAAATACTTCCATTTTGCTTCCAGTAAACACGAGACTGGAAACACCTGCAACAATGAAAAATCGACTCGTGTACGGCAAATCTTCCAAAACAAACGCAAGTGTTTTTAATTCCATCAACACCTGCAACAATGAAAATCATTGTGTGCCTGCAAATCTCTCACTTTACCCAAACAAATCGACGGCTGGCTGTACAATGGAAATACATATTTCATTTCATTAACACCTGCAGCAAGGAAAATATTGTATACGCTTCCTCCTTAGGCATTTGGCCTGTTCCGGTCCCTCTTCCACCTTAACATTGGTCTTCCTATTGATCCTGATTTCTTTAGGTTTGTAATCTAGTGCCCTTTTGGTAGCCTGGTTGAATCCATTCTCCTGGATGCCTTTCCATCTCTATCTCCTATAGCACTAATCCTTAAATCTTCTTATTTCTTCATTAGTCGTTCTATCCCATCTTGTTACTCGCCTAGGTGCTCTCAGCTGCTTCAATATGACTTACCTTTCGGTCTTAAAACCCAACTTTTAACTTCCACACAAAAGTACTGGGACGGCCATAACTTTAGAAAATTTGTTTCTTTCCTTGTATTTTTTAAAGTTCTAATAGTTACACATATGCTTTGGTGCCTATGAATCTTATTGTGTAAATAACTCTCCATATTACATCCAAGATAATATCAATGTTGTACTTGCTTGATTATTTGATATTTCCTTATTCTCCCTCTTACTGGCTGTTTTCCTGAAAATCCCCTAACTTTCGTTTTATTTACTGAAATTTTGAGTTCATACTCATCTTAATATTTTACCCAACAAATAAATTGCCTTCTCGAAGTTGAGTTTTGTCTGATGCAAAGATCTGCATACACTTAAGTTTTTTATGCATTCCTTCTATCTTTTAAAAAAATTAAATTACATCCTCCACTCTTAAGTCATACCAGACAATGAATAAAATGAATTAAATAATGCTCGAATGAGAACAGGATACATAGAGCTTAGCGTTACCAGACATTCACCGAGTGGGATGGCTCAGGCGATTTCGTCTGTGGCCCGCATTCGGTAGGTCCGGGTTCGATTCCCGTGGCCGACCTACCTGACCCATGATTTTTTGGGGTTTTCCCTCGTCGCCAGTCGAATGCAGGGTAAGTTAATTACATCTCCGGAATTTCCTGTCCCTCCATTTCATTTCCATTATCATTTCACATTTCTCATCTGGTGGTCTCTTTCAGGGTAGAAGTGTCGGTGGGTTTCTCAGCGCTGTCGAGACTCCTTGGGTCGGCGGCCTTCTGTCTCCTCTCGCCTCATCCTTCCTTCCGGGGATGTCGCACTTGGGACTTAGGTACAATAAACCAGGTTTCGGTACCATTCAGAATAAGGGAAACCCTCCAACGTTAAGTCAAATGGAATGAAATGATAATCAAATGAATGAAATGTTCAAATGAGTACAGGGTACATAGAGCGTGGAGTTAGCAGATATTCATCTTTCAGGATAAGGGAAAACCTCCAACGTTAAGTCATATCGGACGATGAATGAAATGATGTTCAAATGATTACAGGGTACATAGAGCTTAGAGTTACCAGATATTCATCTTTCAGGATAAGGGAAAACCTCTAACGTTGTCATATCGGACGATGAATGAAATGATGTTCAAATGATTACAGGGTACATAGAGCTTAGAGTTACCAGATATTCATCTTTCAGGATAAGGGAAAACCTCTAACGTTAAGTCATATCGGACGATGAATGAAATGATGTTCAAATGATTACAGGGTACATAGAGCTTAGAGTTACCAGACATTCATCTTTCAGGATAAGAGAAAACCTCCAACGTTGTCATATCGGACGATGAATGAAATGATGTTCAAATGAGTACAGGGTACATAGAGCTTAGAGTTACCAGACATTCATCTTTCAGGATAAGAGAAAACCTCCAACGTTGTCATATCGGACAATGAATGAAATGATGTTCAAATGAGTACAGGGTACATAGAGCTTATAGTTACCAGACATTCATCTTTCAGGATACGGGAAAACACTGGAAAAATGTTATCCAAGTAGCTCACTCTGGCCGAGATTCGAACTCGGGATCTCTTAAACGGGAGGTAGATACGTGTATGACTTGAAGCTTTGGCGGCGAGTGTTATCGATTAAGGCTTCATGGGTGATCAGCCGCGTCAAATTTAAGATCGAGGTTTCGGCCAAGGCCTTCATCAGGAACTGAGTGTAAAATGGCCGAAAGCTCGATCTTCTTATATTTGACCCGTGAATCCTTAATAGGGAGGTAGATACTTTAGCATCTACGCTACCGAGGCGGGCTCATAACTTACAAAGATTTTCTCGTGTTCTTTGCCATCGTCAATACATGTACTAAAGAGTTGCTGCCAAATTGCACCATGTTTTACACCTCTATTTACTAAAGACAGGTTTACTAACATTTTCTTTCACTTCCATCTTATTAATTTTCCTGGTATGTCAACGTTAATACAGTAAAGCAATCAATAATGGACTTAACATCAGAAGTTGTGGTCACGTCTTGTGGTGATTATGGACCAGGCTCCACGCATACATGGTTTCAGCAATTAACCAATTGTGAAACCTTCATTCACCGCGTTAAAGCATGTGACATGTCTAGTCCATGCATGCCATTCGCAGGGTTTGTGATTCTATACGAATGAATTCATCTCTGCTCTGAAGATCCTACGAAAAGCTCAAGCCTTGTTGTTGCCTGCACTCGCCTGACTCTTCAAATTTCCCGTTATTAATCGATCTTCAGATAGTGAATTCAGTGGCAACTACATATATTGTGCGAATTTTGACAAGATAGCATCCGCTTTCATTGTATCCCGTCTATACATGTCTATTTCCAAGGCCCAACAGCTTCTATGGATAGCGGGAAAGATGTAAAATTTGCAGACAGAACTATTTTTGTGCCTTTGGTTTAAGTGCACCTGACTATAGCTATTGGCAGAACAAGATATGGAAAAAGATAAAAAGTGGTATATATAGTTTAATTAAAGTACAAGAAAATAGTAAAATAATTTGTAATGTTATTTTGTGGCATATAGGGCTATTTATTCCAAGGCCGGCTGTTGGCTAATAAAAACGATGTTGGCTAGTCGTTTCTATTTCAGAAAGCTACATTGACGAATGTATTGACAGTAGAATGTGAAAATACAGAAAATATTTGTTAATTACTGAATGAATACAAGTTGTAGCTGTACATTTCATTTCTAAATGTTAAAACTACAATAAATGTAGGCCTAGTGCTTGTATTTTATTGATACAGTTGTTAAAGTGCAATTTTATGCATTCATATTAAAGTAGGACAACTTTACAGATATTGGATAAAATACCAGCTTGATAGTGAATTTCAGCATCTCCCAAGGTTGTGACCCATTTTAAAAAGGTTTATTTTTATTAATGTAATGTAGGTATAGCAATAAGATTTTAAACGAAATAGTATGCTTATGATATGGCAGATAGTTATAAAGATGTAAGGCATTTTTCATAACTAATATTTTTTCTTAAAGTTTTTCTTGATTTAGTTTTGTTACGTGAATATTTACGTAACTGTCCAAATTTAGATTTCTATTGCTTATAAATGTGACTTAACCTCGGTTACATATAAATTGCTCAACATGTTCCTATATTATTTTAAAACTTGTTTTATATTTATAAATTGAACCTTTTCTTTTCAAAATCTGATTTTTCCATTCGAGAACCTCAGTGACCTTCGGCTCCTAATCTTTAGTTACCTCGGTTCACTACAGACTTGTGACGCGGCGGCGTCGGGGCGGGTGGACCTCATACGTCATTGTATGGGTCTGGCGTCACATAGCACGCCGTCCGCAACCGCAATTTTCTTATAATTAGTGGGGCACAGTGAGTTGTAGACACAAAACAAAAGTACTCGACTATTGGATATCCATCTTCCTATCACATGCTTGCCAATACTACGGGAGCGCAGCCCTGACAGCAAATGATTTGTTTTCAATATTTGGTATATTATTAGGAACACGATGAAAGATTAAAATATTGATTGCATTTAAGATTATGGACAGAATTTATCGTGCTAATTGGCATACAGCGTTATGATGTGCCAGAGCTGCAATAAAATAGAGTGCAGACTTAAAAATGATTGCACCACCTACATGAAGCAGGGAACGTCCATTACGTGAATTGTAACGCCAACTCGCATTCAGTGTCTGCGGTGAATACGTTTCTCATTTTTGAGAGCTTTTGTTTATAGCTAATGCTATGAAGCGCAAAAATAACCTGGAAATCTGTACATAACCTAGAAAGTCTTCTTTGCTTTAATACGAACTTAACTGTGAGACAGAATGGCGGTATTTTCACAGCTACTCGTGAAACTTGTGTTAATTGCAGTTTTGAGGTTCTCCGTTGGATTTGACAGTGTTTATATAATTGCAATACAAATTACTTACAGTATTACAGGTACACTATGTCGGCTTCACCAGATGTATAGATTTGCGAATTTACTTGTATTTTATATATAAAGAATTAAATCACAAACATGTTGAATCTATGTAATAAAAACAGCATTGCTAACCGAACAAGACACGCTAAATGTTTATGCAAATCCATGTTACATGCTACCACAGGTCCATCAGGTTTTAAGAATTATATAAAAAATTATAAATTCCTATTTTATATAATTTTTGTAATTGTACTAAACATTTTATGCATTTTAATTGTTTGTGAAAAAACTCGCTTCTGGAAAGGGACTTCAGTTACAGGAAGTCGCCAAGTGTGCTGTAAGTTTTAATGTATTGGAAATAACTGAAAACATACAACAATATAAAATTGCTTACATTTCCTGCCATATGAATGCGTTGTTAATGCGTAAAGGAATACTTGCACCAGAGCTTTCGTTGCAATTTCTTTATATGCAACCGATGCCCATTACCGGTCTCTGCTGTATAATTAGGTACTTATATATATTTTTATGCTGCTTTTGACACTTCCGTGACCTAACTTATGTGGTCACATCTGGGGCGTTGACTTCGGGAAATAACTGATTAGAGGCATGCATGCAAAATATGAAATGTCATGTCTATTGTAAACCGTACTTATTATAGAAAGGACTATTTCTACGTTTTCCAGTATGTAGGATTCAATGGAAATGCCAAACAAAAGGCACAGCATTTACGAAATGTTTTATACAAATCGGATTGTCTCTTCATATTTTGTAAGATTTAGTTTTCTCGTTTTCAAATTGTTAGCAATGGGCCATGAATTCAAGACAGTTAACACATTTAGAAAACCAAAGCCACCTGGAACACTGACCTACCCTAACAATCAGGATAATTGAGAAAATGTGCAATTTCCTGACTTCATGTACGAAGTTAGACTCACCCTTTAATTTCGCGAACAGAATATTGTAACATATTATGCAAGCTTTAAAGCAACGATTACTTTTTCACTTCCTAACTTGAAGGATATCACGATTAAAATAAATAAAATCCATGTAATTTCTTGTATTTTATTTTATATTAAATAAGAAGAATATGCACAATCTTATTCTTTCTAAATCTATAAAGTGAACTTAATATAAACTATTGTTTCAAACTTTGTTTCGTAAAATGTTTTCCTATTTTGGCAAATGTTTTAGATGTTGCAAGTTTCTAGTTATTGCTTGTTAAGCTGTGGATTTACTTAGCACTTTTATTTTATTTGTTTTATCATAGACGTATACTAGTAAACAAAACTGTCTACTTCAGCGGAAGGCGAGGAATGATTTTGTTTGAACTCTCTGCTTTATGTGGGACCTGTGTGCGGAGTATGGCTGGAAGAACCTGAAAGTAAGACCACAATATGTAGCAACAATGTAGCAAGCGTTAGTTTTGCGAGTCGTCACGTCTTTAAATACCTATTTCGTAAATTAGAGATGTTTCTGGACCAAACAGGAATCGCATGTTCTCATCTTCCAGAAGCGTAACCCTATCGGTCTTTTATCTCGCGCTATCACTATTTCGTCCGCCATACTCCTTATCTCCAGGCTTTTGTGTACACAAGCCCCGCTATCGCGATCGAGTTCGCGACAATATGTTGCTACATATTGTGGACTTACTTTCAGGTTCTTCCAGCTATACTCCGCACACAGGTCCCACATAAAGCAGAGAGTTCAAACAAAATCATTCCTGGCCTTCCGCTGAAGAGTCGTGAAATGAGAGATAGCCAGCTGTGTTGTAACGAGAGCTAAAGATGTAATCTGCTGTCAATGTTTGTTATTGTGATCGACCTTGTAAGACTGTATGTGTGATGTAATGGTCTTACCTGAGAATTGGACAGTGTATTTCGACGAAAATAAAGGAGAGTTTTAATTTCTGCAACTCGGCCTTTTAATTCTACGAACCCACAAAGTTACAATATAGGCATAATAACACGGCATTGTACGGGAGGGATTGTTTACCCCTGACGAGTAGCCGACAAGGGATGTCCAGGTGCTACTTGCAAATGGTCGCATGTGGCACTTTCCAGGCCTCAGTTTTGGGCGTTGCGGTTCTACTCCACAGCGGACTTCTGGTGAACATGGTTTATATACAGCAGACATTGTACCATCAAAATTTCAGCTGAGTAGTGGAGTGAGTTCAGTGATTGTTCCCTTGTGACGAGTCAGAATGAGCACTAACCCGCACTAATGAATTTGTCGATGTAGATTTTTAATATTAAAATTGAGATTCTTTATACATTCTCTTATCAGATATTGGTAAATGAAGTTTGTGTGCAAAGATTTTCACAAAGTACATATTTTGAGACGCCTGAGTTAAAAAATATTGAAACAAAATGAATCTCCATCTTATGCCACCCTATATATAAACTGCTTTTTAACTTCGATTTTCTCAAAAATGACCGATTTTGTTGTAAAGTACCGTATGTTTTATGTGTACTGAAGACGTGTGATTGAAATTTCTAGAAATGAAACTTGCATCTAGTAAACCAAAAAGTTTCAAGAAAGCTTTTCACGAAAAAGTGGATATATTTAAAACAGTTTATTTAATCTAGTTCTATTACCGCAGCCATTTCCGAAATTGTTGGTTTCAGTTTTTGAATGCTTCTTGAAGTGCCTAAGGTTTTCTCAGGTTGTCATGGTACCAGTGTTTTAAACATCTGTCGCTTTGCTCTAGTACATATAGCCAAATCTATAATAATCTATAATAAATATAATATAATCAAAAGTTTATATAGACGAAATAAATGTAAAATGGACTGATGGAAGTATCTCACCGGATGTGACAAAACTTTTAGTAATGTTTCGCCGTGTATGGGGGGGACATGTTTCAAAGTTTGTCATCTTTGGAAAATGTTGAACCCGAAATAATATACGGCATGTTAATTTTTTGCATATACTCACTCTTCCGAGAACAAGTTTTATATAGAGGTTCCTGCTAACATATCGAAATTTTAGGTGAATGTAATACTTCCGTTACTTACTACATCGTGAACAAAATAAAAATGGAGAATGTCTGCATTTTATAAAGCTGCGTCATTTAGCACTAAATTATTAGTACTTAACTCTACTACTACAGCCCGCCTCGGTAGCGTGGTGGTAGCGTCTGCCTCACGTTCAAGTGGTCCCGAGTTCCAATCTCGGTCAGGGTGAGTTACCTGGGTAAGGTTTTTCCGGGATTTTCCCTTATCCTGAAAGATGAATGTCAGGTAACTCTAAGCTTTATGGACCCTGGACTCATTTGAGCATCATTTCACCCATTCCATTCATCGTCCGATATCACTTAACGTTGGAGGACGTAAAATTACCCCAAAAAATCTACTGCTACAGAAAGAATTTGACCACATTTACTGAAATTAGTGCTGCTTTCTTTTCACATTTAACTGATTTTAAAAACAAATAGCTACATTTACATAAGTTTCTCTTTCTACTATCGTTTACTTATATATAGCTTCTAGAAACTTATGCAAAATTGTATAGCTACGATAGAGAATAGATCGACTTAGATGTTTAAAAGTGGTCTGCTATATTATGTTGGCTTTAAAATTCTATGGTCATTCTATAAATTCACAAGAAACTGATTAGTGACCTCACTAACAAAATAAGTTACCTATATTTTCAATACAAGAGTTAAAAGTAAAATTTTATTTTATGAGTAGTTATAATCCCAAAAGGTATCATTTATAATTTTTTGGGTAAAACCCTTTATATTGAAAGACCTTGCATCAGACGTTGAACATTCTAAAGGACCAATGAACATATTATAATAGAACAATAAATGTTCCTTGAATTATATTAAACTCAGTTTTTTCATATACTTCACATATTTAGCATTTATGGGGCTTATTATGATTTAATTGGGGCCAGTATCAAGGATAAATTATTTGCAATAAAATGGGAAGAAAATACTCTTAACGTCCCTCGATTGGGGTTAAATAGCGCATTTTGAAGTTCCATAATGGTACGTTGGTTTTGTGCAAATTCTGTCGTGAAAGAGGCTGTTTCCGAAAGTTCTCGTTTTTCTTTTGTCATTTCAAGAACTCGATCGAGGAACAATGCCTGGCAGCAAGACTTTAAGAGGATGCTTATCCTTAGGGAAGGCAAGGACAGGAATAGGCCACAAAGTGCAGTGGCGTGCTTGTAACACGACACGCAATGTGCTCCTCGCACAAGGTTCCGTAATTTCTAGGTCATTAACCTGATTAATCGACCCAGGCTTATTTAGGCACCGTGAAAAGCATTAGTTTAGCTCATACTCAAGTTGAACTAAAGTTTGAATGAGATGTGAGAGCATTATGAATGTATTTAAACTACTAGTTTTTAGAATCTACATCTTAAGGTAGGTATACCAATAAAACAAAGCTTGTTACAATTGATTTAAAACAATCGAGCAAATAGGTTATAAAATTTCAAAGTAGCATAATCACTTTCCATTTAAACAATATATAGAAAATCCAGTAATTTACTACACATTAAATTTAAATATTTTCTTAATGAAGTGTAAATATTAATACTATTTATTTAAATTGTACTCTCCGTGATGCATTTTATGGCAAACCCTGCCAACTTTATTGCATACAGAATGTTTGTTTGTCCAGACAATCTCCAGTAAATTACTTTAGGTGCAGGAATTCAAATTCATCTCTACTCCAAATAAAAAAATAATAAGTTTAAAGGAGTGTCCTTCTATCCCATTAAATGCATTTGAGAATCTAACTATTACTTACATTAAATTTCCAATGTTATTTTCTACTTTTTCGCTGGAGTCAAGAATATTTCGGTGTTGCAAAATGATCTCTGGTCATCACGAGGTAATTGGAGAGTATCTGGTCGAAGATAAATCTGAATTGCTGTATAAACATTCCCCATTATGTTGGCTTCAAATTTCCTAGCTTTTCTGGGCACATCTGTAAATTATTAGCGTCCCTTTAAAAATGATCCTATAGATTGATCCTAATAATTTTCAATTAACTACTTTATTTCAAAAACTCTCCCTGGCAAGTATTGTATGGATATTGCAACACAGGAAGGTAATTTTGCGTTTCAGTTCATGTCAAAGTTGACACGAATGTGAGGAATTAAACTAATGAATTCTTCATTTGAGACTATACTAACATTAAGCATGGTTACGTGAAAATAGTTATGGTTAGATATATAGTTAATTTCAATTTAAATGAAATGGGTGTTGAAGGGTGAAATGCAGGGTGAAACAAACCTTTTCAGGTAGTATTCTGCATATAATGAAGAAACCAGGAATTAGAAATAGTGATATCCATAACAAATACAATTATTAGGTTTTTCTCTCGTTTTGCAGTAGGCACAAGTTCCACTTGGCGTAAGTTTTGTTGCGAAGATGTTTGGATACTTCCATGTAAAGTGCGATTGAACGTCTGAAGGAGTTTTGTGATTTTGTTCATTAGGAATATAGATATTTTCCTAGTTATGTAATGACTTTTACGAACCATAAACATTTGCGAATCAACGGGTCATAAAGTCCCTCCGCAGCTCCCGTGTAACCAAAATTCCCTGAAATTCCGGTGATTAGTTAAAATTACGCGAGTTAACATTTACGTATGCGATTCACCTTAGAAGTACGTCAACACTCCACAATAACCCAACACAAGAAGGCAAGACAGAGGAATGTGTAACGTAATTACTTTGTCTGCACGTATGCTGTTTATGCTCGCCTTATGCTAGGTTCATCTAAAATATACATTGTCATATAACTCGCCCATGCATAATATCTATCACTTCAGTTATAGTTGGGCTGCTCGAACGGTTACCATGGGTTTATCTTTGTTAATAGAAACCTCTCAGATAACGCACTGATTATTCTTGTACGAATGAGAGGGGAACTGCTGCGCTTCCCGATCCTGTGCTAAACAGCAATGAATGCATCACTTTAGCCAGTGGAATTCGCAGGAATCACAAATGATCTTCACTCCACGTGGAGTAATCAGTGCGTTATCTGAGAGCTATCTATTACCAAAGATAAATCCATGTTAACGGTTCCAGCAGCGCGACTATACTAAAGGAGCATTAGATATGGCAGCATGGGTGACTCAAATGTACTCTACTACACTAATTTCGTAGTAAACAGATCCACTAACAGATCAGATAAACAGTTCAAGCTCCTCTCCCTCTTCAGGCCGCCCGCCTTATTGTGTGGGAAGATACTTTATACTGGAGCTGTGCAATAAACGTGCTGTGAACAATAACAATCGGCCGGTCTAAGGGGAATGGGGTAATTCTAGGAGTATTACAAATGTTATCTCGAGCTGATGACCCGTTATATTTAGCTGTTCGGCCTTCAAATGTTACTAGCGCTGTGAAAATTGTTTTCTGGTTCATATGAGTGTGGTTAAAATTTACCAATGCAAGATACTCTTCTTCGCGAGTCAGTTGAAACAATGGAAGAAGATATAGCTGCTGCACAATTATTTGAAACTTGGAAACTAAGCTGAAAGCAGGTATGGTAAGGAAAAGCTCTCAGCCTTAGAGAAAAATAGAAATTTCCAACTCTTATTTAAGTCCGTGTAGCATTTCAATGTCTACATTAGGAAGGTAGAAATAAATAATTTTGAAAATGTCATCATTGATGTAATTTGCCATTCTAGATAAAGTGAATAGAACTGAATAGTGCAAATATTGCCGGGTACTTTTTTGTTTACTTTCAAAGAAAAATAATTTCATATAATGTAAGAAATCCTATCATTCAAGACTGTTAATGGTTCAACTCTAGTTTACCGTCATCATTAGTTCTTATTTTTATGCACTATAAACTGAATATATGCATGCATATATGCACTAAAAGTCTGCTAAATACGCTCTAAAAACGTTATAACATGAATATAAAATAAGGTACATTAGGCTTTCTGGGCTTAAGACTAGATTACTCTTGAAGTAATGAAATAGTAAATTCAACAGACACTAATATTTTTTAGCCTCTCTTTCACTCTATTTTTACTATTAGTCGTGTTTATTGCAATAAAACACTTCACCAGTTTTCTGGAAGAAATTATTTTATCCTGTCACTTAAAATGTATTTTTTTTATATTTCTATGAGCAGCTGTTTGTAGATGTTGCGTAATCTATTTCTTTTTTTGTAGCAGGACACCTATAACAGTGGTATAAAAATATGGATTTATTTTAGTTAAATAAAACACACCGTCCTTAACTCGAAAATCTTAACTTCTTAAAATATTCTGAAAATACAAAACCAATGCTTTAATACTTGCACAGTACTAGATTATATTTCCATCCGTTGTTAAAAGTAGGATTTCCTCAATCCATCATTCAGTTTCCCATCAAACCAAATCAGCTTTACTGCTCTTCTCCTTTAGCATTGTAATATTCCCTTTCCAATGTATTCTGACTTTGTGGATTCGTAGAATTAAAAGTCTTGTTTGAAGACATTTAAAATGCAAGTAAAGACACTTTGTACAGCCCTGACAGCAGCAGAATTGCGTAACATACACCAACTCGGTCTCTCGTTGCTTCACCATACGTAAGCAAACGAAAGAATTCACCTGCGGCACACTTCGAAGCTCCAACACACACCGCACGCACACGCACGCACACGCACGCACCACACACGCACCACACACACACACACACACACCAAAGAATTCGTCCCATCAGTGAGAAATAGACTAAAACAAGAACTGCCCATATGCCAAGAGTTTACAGCAATTGTCACAGGACATGGAAAGCTCCGTTCATACCGCCATCGATTTGCTTTACTAGATAGCCCAGTATGCAAATGTCAAGAAGAGGACCAAACAGTAGACCACGTATTATTCAGATGTCCAATCATAAACAAAGAACCGAAATGACCAGGAAAATAAAAAGCACACAATGCGCGTGGCCCATTGCCAAAGAAGAACTTATTCACACATCTAAAATGTTTCGTCAAATTTGTTAAATCAATAAACTTCACAGATATAGAGTAGGCAAATGAAGCATAAAAAATTCATTAAAACTGCTAATTGCAACTATTTTAATAAGAATATTGTAAAATATTGTAGAGGATACATTTCAATACAAATACAAGATATGTAAAATCATTGTAAAATTATTGTAAAAGTTGTATATAATGTAAATAAAATAAGGCATGTAGCATTCCTAAGGAATGGGGCATGCCAGGTAAAAAAAAAAAAAAAAAAAAAAAAAAAAAAACACCACACACAATAAACGGCTCAACTCGCAACCGACTCCTCTTTGACAGCCGCGGTGCTTTTATATCTCCAGTCACTGTTTCTAGAAATTAGTAGAACGCTCGGCAACAATGAAGACGGCATCAGAAAAGACGAAATTTCCAGACATCTGTCTTTCTTTCGCATACGCCCGGCAGCAGCACAATAATGCCTCGGGCGTAATATGCATAAATATGCACAAACTAGTTAAATAATGCACTATGAAACTTCCGTAATAAACTCCCTAATATGTGGCATACATTTATTACTTATATGCATTTGTTTAACTATTAAGGAATAAAATATGCAATTATGAGGAACAAAAATCAGAACATAAACTTTATGACATGCAAAATTGGCCTCTAGAAGTCACGCAAAACAGTCAATCGTCTGAAACCGTTTGATTTTATGTTGCAAATTTGTGTAAACTCTCGGTATAATTAAAATAATTGGAGTAAGTCAGGTTATGTTTTAGTGGCATAGCAATTGTTGCTTTGTGGTGTAATGTTGTGTAATGATGCTAAGAGTGCAAACGTCGTCGTGCATCAGATGATCTCATCGAATGGACCAAGCCTATATTCTGCTGAATTAACACAGGTCAAGAAAGCATAAGCATGTAAGATGCATGAAATCGTTCTGGAAGAAACACAAGAGGAAAAACTTTCTCTGAAAGTTCTCGGACTGGATCTTCAAGCCCGGCATGTACAGTTCACTTTAATTTGAGAATATTCTGAAGATTTTCAAGAAAAAGTACCTCTGACTACATCGAACATTTTCATGTTCTCCAAAAATGGTTATAATGATTTGGATTAAAACACCACACATCTATTTTCCTGACAAATAAGATGCAAGTAAATCTTGAATTTTCTGAGAATGTCCTCGGAAGTCCTCTTCGTTCTGAGTGACTTACGTAGCTGATAAGCCGCGAAAGATACAGAAAATGTTACTATAAAAAATCGTTAACAGTTTGTCAAATACATTGCCTTTTGGTTGTCAAATGAACTAGCTGGCGACGGCACCTTAGTCTCCCCATTTCCGATATATACCTTGTTACTCGTATTTGTTTACATTTTCTAGTAAATTTTTCCCTAAATGAAAAGTCTGATACCGAGACTTAACTCGAAATGTATTGGAAAGAAAAACTATGTAGGCTTTCTTTTACATGACCGAGCGGGGTGCCTCAGGCAGTTTCGTCTGACCGCATTTGGGAGGCCCGGGTTCGATTCCCGTGGGAAAAATACCTGACCTATGGGCTTTTTCTGGGGTTTGCTAAGCGAATGCTGGTTAGATTAATTATATCCCCCGAATTTCCTGTCCCTGCATTTCATCTCCTTTATCTTTCACATCTCTCATCTGGTGGTCTCCTTTGAGGATAGAAGTAGGCGGGTGTCTCGGCGTGGCATGGCAGGATGATATGCTCTCCGAACCAGTCTGGTAGGGCCGTTTCCGGACCACAGTAGGGAGGGATGCCGGCTGCGAGTTTCCAGCTGATAGTGTAGGCACCCTGCCCTCTGGTCTGTCGTGGCTCCTTCGAACGGCGGCCCTCTGTATCCTCTCACTTCGTCCTTTCTCCTGGGGGTGCTCCACTTGGGGGACAGAGCTATAATAGTTTTGACTTTCGTGCTGAACCCCCTTCGTAGCGTAGCCCAGCCCAGCCCAGCCCAGTCCAGTCCCTTTACATTTTCCGAAAACGCTGATTCTCTAAAAATTGGCCCTTAACAATTCTATTACAAGATATGTTGAAGATGTTCTCATGCTAAATGAAAGTATATCTTCAACTTTCTGGGAATGTTCTCAGACCTCTTCATTGTGAGTAACCTTGCATGACCCGGAAACAGCACAAAAGATGTACATCCCGTTAAAACATGCAATTTCTGGCACGTTATTTAATAAATCATTTCCCAAATATTTTGAATTTATAAATAGTTTTCTCAAATAGGAAGTCATCCGAATTTTTTTTACCATGCAAAGAAAATATAATTTCAAAGCACTCACATAGCGACCAGATCTTCAAAACTTAGATTATATCTTATGCCTACTGTATGTCCGTATTACCATTGTACCAGGGTTGGGTCGATACCAGTTTTTCTGGGTACTCGATACCGATACACGATATTTTCTACGATACCCGATACTCGATACCGTCATTTCTACTTCTAGTTTCAATACAAAATAGAACTTGGGAGAACTGTGTAATGAAAATAAAATTAAATAGATGTACATATTTAATTAGAGAAAACTTAAAACCGTCAGTGTTCTTATTTTTAAACTCTACATTCGACATTGAAAAGCAAAACAGTCTACTTTTATTAGTTGTTTAAAAATACCAGAATTTTCACTCTTTCATGGTCAGGTCTACTTTTTCTGTCACACGAGTCCTGCTGTACTAAAGTCTTTCAGAGAAAACTGTTTGAGGTGGAATACACAAACATTTAGCGGTTAATTTTTTTTTTAGTTTGTAAATGTTGAATTTGTTTTCCGGTAATGCAGTGTACTAGAAAGAGGTGAGATATGTAGTAATTTCTTCTTGGGAACTGTTAACTGACAGTTGACACACGATTATTTTTTTTAGTATGTTACTGTACAGATATCACATTCCTGGTAATTTCTCGGGCTTTGTAATGTTCTACTTGCGGCAATCATTTTATGATTTAAAATAAAATAAAAACTACACAATCACCACCGAAGTATCGAAAATGTATCGAGCGAATTTTTTGAAGTAACCTTCGAAGTCGATACATCGTGAGTATGCAGACATCGCAACTATCGAGGACCCATCCCTACATTGTACTTACAAGGAAATGTCTACTCGAACAATTTCTACACTACGTGTACTAGTTACAGTGAAGCAATGAATATTACACAAATATAACTATTTGTAGCAAACTTCACTTATCTTAAGAAAACTGTCAATGTCATTAATGGAGATCGATTTCACAAACAAATCGCTTGTCACATCAGTCCAAAACACTTCGTCCTCAAGGATACCGGTTACCATGTTATGTTTTTTCAGTATTGCCAAAATCTGAAAACAAACAAACCTAAAAACAGAATCAACTGCTGGTATTTCAAAATTCATTACGCGATGTTTATTTTTTAAAATAAATATCTGTTCCCAAAACATTAAATCCATCGGATAATTTAATTGTTTTAATAATTTAACTTCAGGATTTATTTCATGGTTAAATGACCAAAACATGATTTGCTAGATTGTGATCAGATTTATATTGGAAAGACAAAACGTAATTTGGAAGCCAGAACAAAAGAACATTTTCGTAGCATTAAGTATAAACAAACTGATAAATCGGCCGTTGCAGATCAGTTTTGGTCATTTAACCATGAAATAAAAGTTAGATTATTAATACAATTAAATTGTCCGATAGATTTAACGGTTGGGGAAAAATATTTATTTTAAAAAATAAACATCGCGTAATGAATTTTGAAATATCAGATGTTTTAGGTTTGTTTCGTTTTCATATTTTGGTAATACTGAAAAAACATAACATGCTAACCGGCATCCTTGGCAATGGGGTGTTTTGGACTGATGATACAAGCGATTTGTTTGTGAAATCGATCTCCATTAATAAGAAATGACATTTTTCTTAAGATAAGTGAAGTTTAGGTTAAATATTTTAACATAATTCTACAATAATTATATGCCCGCCTCGGTAGCGTGGTGGTAGCGTGTCTGCCTCACGGTCAAGAGGTCCCGAATTCGAATCTCGGTCAGGGTGAGTTACCTGGATAGGGTTTTTCCGGGGGTTTCCCTTATTCTGAAAGACGAATGTCTGGTAACTCTAAGCTCTATGTACCCTGGGCTCATTTGAGCATCATTTCACCCATTTCATTCATCGTCCGATATGACTTAACGTTGGAGGACGTAACTTACAAACAAAAAATCTACCCTACTGTTTGTGAAGAAGAAACGCATGAATGAGTTCAATGAGTTTAGTACCATAGGTTAGGTACATGACGAGTAGCAAATGATCATTTATTCAAATCTGTACATGATCTTTGGACCCTAATATTCAGTATTTCGTGTGGCCTCCGTGCGCTACAGCTAGAGCTGATATACACCGTGGTATTGCATAAAAAAGGCTCTGAATACCTTCCTAAGGGATTTCCCTCAAGCAGTTTGTATTCGAGCCCACAACTCCGTGACACCAGGTACCGACAAACCATATCCCAGATATGTTAGATGGGCGACATGTCAGACGAACTTGCAGGCCAGGGAAGCATTGGTACCCGATGCTCTTCGAAGAAGGCTTGTACATTCCTCACAATGTGGCCGAACATTGTCCTGTTGAAATATGGCTTGAAGATGCCTGAAGCAGGAGCAGTACCTCAGGCTCTACAACCACCGTTAGGTACCGGTTGCTGATCAAAGTGTCCTCAATTCGTAGGAGGCGAGATCGGTTGTTGTAACCAATGGCGCCCCAAACCATCACACCTGATGTTTGTCCGCTCAACAATGCAGTCCTCCAGGTTGCGCTCACCACGTTACCGTCGGACACGTATGCTGCCATCACTGTAGGAGACGTTGAAGCGGGACTCATCCGAAGAGACTAAGGCCATAAATGACATGCGTGCAACCAGTTCAACCTTCAGCAGACGGCAGCGAACCGATGATGCAGACAAGTTCACACCTGTTGCAGTGCTCCAGCGTCGAGCCTACACGGGATGAAGCTGTACAGTTTGACCATATGGAGAAGTTGAGGGTCCCGTGCTGTGATCAGTTTTTCGTGGTCCAGTTCCCGCTCTTCGCTGCGTACGACCTTCATCTATCCGCTGCTTCCACAACGCATCAGTCTTGACAGTGACGGCAACCTGTACGAGCCGAAATGGCACGGTATGACAAACCCGCTTCCCAGAGACCGATCATTCTGCCATGTTCGAACTCTGTCACATGACGATATGACTCCCTTTGACGTCGACAAGGCATACTGGCACATACTTTGTTTCCACCTTGTTTGACTGCTCTGCACTGACTACGCTGGGCGCAACCTTGTCGGACTGACACTCGAGAGCTCTGCTCAGCCTACGTGTACCCCATCTCTCTGAAAACCTAATCACTTATTGCTTGCATACTCTTCTACACTTTCACCAAGTTTGGAGTTATTCGGATAATTCCTTCTTGATGTTGCAATTTTCACAAAGAGCACAGCGTACAAATTGTTACCTCGATTAACATAGAGTAGAATTGTTGGCTCATTTGGTTGGGCGCTGGCTTACTGGCACCAAGGTTGCGAGTTAAAATCCGACCCAGTTCGATGGATTTCAAGTGTTCAAAATCACAGCCCCACATGACTAGATTTACTGACTCCTGCACGAAATTGCTGTACTAGATGGCGTTGGAATGATTGTGGTAGTCGACAGGGTCAACATAATTTTAACCGTTGGTTGTGCAGCACATATAAAAACGAATAACTACTTTCCACTTGAGAAAAGTAAGTTTTGGAAAGTTTACCAGAAATAGTTTTCTTCACAAAAAGTTAGTCAAACTCTGCGTCAAATTTTTTATGCAGTAAGATTCTCTTAGTTGAGTGAAGAGGAGTTACATACCCAGAACATTTAATATATGCATCTCATTTGGCATTAAAATATCCTAACATCGTATTTTAATCAAAATTGTTAAGTGTCATTTTTGATAAATCACAATTTAAAAAAAAAAAAAAAAAAAAAAAAAAAGTTCTATTAGAAGGTAATTCGGATTGGGAAGATCTTTTAGAAAACCTATAATATCCTTGGAAGATGCCAAGTTTGATATTTAACAAAGTTTCATTTTTGAGTAATATTAATGTTCTTCCAAAAATTCAGTTTTTATTCGACTCTTTATTTTTGAAAAGTACGTCTTCCATCGTTGTCATATCCGACGATGAATGAATGTTCAAATGAGTACATAGAGCTTGGAGTTACCAGACATTCCTCTTCCAGGATAAGGGAAAACCCGGAAAAAGCCTTATCCGAATAACTTGCCCTGTCTGAGATACGAACTCGGAATCTCTTTAACGTGAGGCAGACACGCTTCCACCTTACGTTACGTTTAAAAAGTGAACAATTATTGGGGCTTGAAATTCCGCTTTTTGCATGACTAGATTAAAGGCCCTCCTCAAAAATGTTGAAAAACTAACTACCCTTAGCTTTGAACGGAATTTTTTTCTTGTTTACGAATTATACAAAATTCATTCAGTACGAAGAGGGCTTCGCAAGATACTTTAAAAGTGGGATCTTAATTATCATTTGTGATTTTTTGAGAGTAAAAAGTAATACTTTTTTTCGTGTAAAGAAAGCTTTGAGTTAAAGCTTGATGCCACCTCTTTGATAGATGACCATTTTTATGTTCCGCATCTGAATTATCTGTTCTCACATGCGTGGACCTTCATCAGAATATGCAATTTTTGACCAAATTAAGTGGGAGACAATACTTTCTTGACTTACTATATAAGTGGTACCTTGTAGAAGGTATACTTATCAACATTGCATCGTTGATAATGAGCAATTTCTATAACCACACAAGCTTTGTGTAGGAATCCACAACATCAGCTGATAAACTATGATAGCAGAAAATCCTCATAGATGTTGCAAAATATTTCTGCATTGATGTTATCAGTAAACATGTGAAGCCTTAATATGTGACAGATATTTATATAGCTATATATAGCCCCCTTCCTGGAAGAATTGGTCACAAATGCTCATGTAATGTTAATGATGGGGTGATTAAGGGACCACGTGTTGTTCTGTGTAACGAGACAAGCCACTCACCAATACACATTCTTAGTTTGTTCAACAGGTCAATAAGACAGACGCAAACAAATCACTGGTTTGTATTACTGGTTTGTATCACTCCGTTTGTAGCACGTGCGTTCAGTTACACAAGGTATCGCTACTTTTTAATAAGCGATATTCTACATTGAGAGAATATATTTATTCGAAATAAATATAAATGACATGCAGCACACTAGTAGCGAGCAATTGCTACTTACATCACCTACATCCCTCTAATCTAAGCTGTAAATTTGTCTCCTGTTGCCGGGAGTTCTAACCTCACCTCACCAAGTGCGGATTTTTGTCTTGAAACTGATACCAATAAGTTCTGGATGTTAATTTCACCACTTGATCGATTAGCAAGTTATGAATGTAAACACGTTTAATATTGTCTTTTCACCATTTCGTAATTAGGTTTAACACCAACACTGTTTTGTTTTCTTTCAATTACGTCGTACAGCTTAGGCTAGTTACAAATTCACATGTATATTTACATGTATATTTTTATAATTGAATTGTGCTTAGTATTCAATAGTTTTAGAAGAAATGAAGTGAACTTTTAAACCTTACTAATACTACTTTCTCGGGGGACTATTTAAAGGGCGAAAGCGTCATGCAAACCGGGAAGGAGCGCTGAGGTCAAAACCCACGTAGTTTTGTCTACTTTGATCTTCTGATGTTCATAGTATAGGTTCATTCACTCTAATCGAGTGAGTTGTCGCAATGCATGATCAAAATTGAGTTACTATTTAGATTAACTAAACATTTCGATATAAAGGAAGTTTGGGATGAGCGAACTTCGTGAAAAACTTATCACATCTTTGCAGGATATTGGACTTAAATATTGTTCATTCGACTTTATGTAATGCTGTTCATATCTGCGCAAGCGCAGAGCTTTTCTGAAAACTATTTGAATTACTTGATCTCTATATTAAACTACCACCACCACCACCTAGGGGAAGAAGCGGTGGAGAAACATAGAGAATCTTATAGAGGTGATTTAAGATGTCAATACGATACCTGACGAAAAATTTAATTACATGTGTGCCAATGGCCCGCCTGTGCAGCGCAGATGGTAGCGTGTCTGCCTCACGTTCAAGGGGTTCCAAATTCAACTCTCGGTCAGTTATGTCGATAAGGTTTCCCTTATCCTGAAAGATGAATGGTAACTCTAAGCTCTATGTACCCTGGGCTCATTTGAGTATCATTTCATTCATTCTATATGACCTTACACTGAAGGACATAAATTAAAAAAATACACTAAATCGATAGAAATCGTATTACTCAAAAACTTGGCTATTTTTCTTCTATATTAACTTTATAAAGTCCTTTAATCGACTATAGAAGTAAATTTCTTCTCATGCATTTTTTTTTTTTTTTTTCATTATTTGCGATTGGTACAAACTAAATGGCGAGTTTTGGTGAAATACGCGAATTCAAAATAGGTATAAATGAAGCGGTACAAGATTTAATACTGCATAATACGAAGTTTGTTTTCGCCACAAAGCCCCTCAAATTGCGATAGTATACTAAAAGAAGAAAATAATATTGCTTATAATTTTATTGGATATTTTGAGCTTCAGTTCAAGCTTGATATATTTCTACAAATTTTGTCTCAAAGTAACTATCATAATAAAACATTCGTTGATCCAAGTTAAATTACTACGATCATTTTCTTATATTCCGTAGTTTTATGTTGTATCCTTTCATTCTTATTTTAATTTTCTTCCATTATTCGATGTCATTTTAATCTCTCCCCCATTTCCTGCCTGTTTTCTTTTAACACTCAGAGAAGCAGCAGACGTGCAATAAACGGTGACCCACAAAGCAAACCGTTTTACTTCTCGCCATAAGATACGAGTAACAGTTTACCATTTCGTCGCCAGTAAAATTACTCTTAACCTGGAATTTGTGCTCTTTATTCGATTCCGACGCCGTTCCTTGAGCTAACTACGGCGCAGCCAATTGCAAGGTGTAGAGTTGACATTTCTTATATGCAAAGTTGAACTAATTTGACTTATTGCACATTAAATTTTAGTTGAAATCTTTTAAAATTGAAGGCAAGATTTCTTCGTAAAATGACCACTAACTGCCACAATACAAAACTTGGAATGCACCAGGAATGTAACGTCGGTATACATTTTTGTACTTGTTTGTTAGTTTCACAATTTGTGTATCTTAGGAGAGGACTTAAGGTACATCAGCCCAAAAAATTGATTCCATGATAAAGCTTGTAAATTCAGTAGCAAATGCTCTAAATAGCAGAACATTCATTGTTTTGGTAGGTATGTCGTGTACAGTTGATAAACAGTGTAAACAATGATGAGTATTATTGAGAGAACTCGATGTCAGCACATAAGTCGATTACATCACATTTTTATTTTACTGCGTCAACATTTTTTTTTGTGAAAAAGGGAAAAGTTTATAAACAATTCACCTATTACGGCCGCCATTTTGAATACCAGTGTTGGGTCTGTATTCTAGATGGTCCTGACTGGATGGCACCCTAATGCCATCTGCCGGCCGCCTGTAGAAGCAGGGATTATTTGCCTTATTCTTCTGCATAAGTATCGAGGCTAGGGTTTTCTGGATGGATATAGAATCAGTAACAGATGTTTAGCACCAGGGTCTTACATTAACATGAAAAGCAAGATTGTATGACAATTGGCAAGGGATAAGCTATTTGTTTGACAGTTGCCCAACCACAGGTATGCTCTAAATATGAGGGTCGGCTGATAAGTCCCGGGCCTCACATAGATGGTGCCACTGGGCCAGTTTGACGGATAGCATCATACAGTTTAACTCTAGACTAGCTTGTATCCATAGTCACGGATCATAGCTTTAGTTTTTGAATGACAGCATTTTAAATAAGACAAGTGTAGAGGTTCCACGAAAATAGAGGATTTGGATAAACGAGTAGTGATTAAATACTTCCATTTGAAAGGCTTAATGCCTACAGAAATCAAAGAAAAATGGACAGTACTTACATTGACTCTGCCCCTTCATATCCAATGATTAAAAGGTGGATTGTAGAGTTTAAAATGGGACGTAGAAGCACTAGTGATGAGCCTCACTCTGGTCGCCCTGTGGAAGTCAACTCCAGAGATCATTGAAAAAATTCATCGTTTAGTACTGGAAGACCGCAGATTAAAGTTGTTTGAGATAGCAGAGGCTGTAAACATATCAAAAGAACTTGTAGGTAATATTTTAAGTAATGTGTTGGGCTTTTACAAGGCTGTGGAAGTTGAGTGCCGCGTTTGACACCTGATCAAAAGCTGCAAAGAACTGTTTCTGTTAGGAATTTGGAACTCTACCGTAAAAGTCCCAGTGAAGTTTTGAGACGGCTGATTAACATGGATGAGACTTGGATACGTCAGTACTCTTCAGAAAGTAAATAAGTCAAAACAGTGGATTACGCCACGTGAACCAACTCCAAAAAAGGCAAATTCAATTGTCAGCTAACAAGTTTATGGCGAGGTTTTCTGAGATGATAAATATTTGAGTGATGTAAGCATTGTTGAGTGAGCTGATTTGGTAGAAGAACAGCTTTTGTGACTGCTGTATTATGTGAGTTTATTATCGTATGGAAAGTCTTGTGAACATGTTACAAAACTTACGAGCTTTAGAAGTAGTTTAAAGTGCACAGTGGTAAGTCCAACTGGAGTTACATGTAATGACATATTCTATATCTGTCATGATATTGTGCCTCTAAGGGATGTACTGACAACAATATCTATTTTATAAAAATCATGCTATAGTATGTGCATCAAGAAGTCAAAGTAGACATAAATAAACCACGTGCGTTCTACTTTCCTCGAGAAAGTAGTATTCTCTTCATTTTTTCTAGATCACAAACTATTGTACTACACATAGTTCAATTGTAAAAGTAAAGTGCCCGCCTCTGTAGCGTAAGCGGTAGTCTGTCTCACGTTCAAAAGGTCGAGTTCGAATCTCGTTCACGGCAATTTTTTTCTGGGATTTTGCTTAGCCTGAAAGATGAATGTCTGATAACTCTAAGCTCAATGGACCCTCCTGAACATCATTCAACCCTTTTCGTTCGTCGGGTATGACTTAACGTTGGAGTATGTTTAAAAAATACACTAATGCCCGATTTCACTAACACTAAAATTGCATTACACCAACATGTGCCAGCCTCGGTAGCGTAGATGGCAGCGTGTCTGCCTCACGTTCAAGAGGTACCGAGTTCGAATCTCTTCCGCTTATCCTGAAAGCTGAAAGACGAATGTTGGGTAACTGAGCTCTATGGACCCCGGGCTCATTTGAGCTATATTTCACCGATTCCATTCATCGTCCGATATGACTTAACGTTGGAGGACGAAAAAAAAACACCCAAGTGTTAGCTTAACACATGTGTTAAACCTCTTGTTAAACTAACAAGCCATATTTATATTAAGTCGTTAACAATTGTAAAATTGTCAACATGGTGGACGTGAACGCAGCTTTTGATGTCGGTTTGCTATATTTAAACCGTCTAAATGGCATTCGTAATAGTGAACGGCCCATGAGAAGAAATGATTTTGAGGAGGTATCAGATGATTTTCTACAGAAATAGACTTTCGGAACAAGTTATGAAGGTTACTTGGGGAAGTACAAGAAGGTTAGAACAAACATCAAATAGGAATATGCCGATCCTTTGCTTCAAGTATTAATAACTTTGTGATTTTATAATTCACTGTATTATTTGGATAATACACTATGCACCTCCCGTCTTGAAACATTAAAGTCGCTCGTCACTTGTCCGCACCTCGTTTTAAATTTACGTAATATTGACGAAGTTGCGTCGTACTTCCAGTTGTGACATTTGCATTCGTATTAAACTCATTTCCAATTTTTTTCACGTCACATATTTCTTTCAGATTTACCGCATCCGTACTCTTTATTTTCCACGATATCCTTTATTTAGTTACTAATTCAACAAAATTCTTATTCAATTGATGGGAAATTCTCACGGTTCCCTTCCGATTTTGTTCTCACCATTTTTTCCGATGTGTGTAAACTAAAGAAAATGATTCAATCACACCTTTCTATATCTAATATTTGCAAGTGTCTCAGCGTTAACACGAGTTTAATATTTTCAGAAAAGAAGTTTGTGAACTGCAAAAATTTTAAGTTTTGTTAACTGTGACAATTGTTAAATTTGTCTATTTTAACATCTGTTGCTGCAACAATCGGTATAAGTGAATTTGAGAGGGAGGACAAAGCAAAAAAAAAAAAAAAAAAAAAAAAAAAAAAAAAAAAAAAAAAAAAAAAAAAAAAAAAAAAAAAAAAAAAAAAGCAACAGTATGCATCATGGCGGAACGAGCGATAATTAAACGTAAGTGCGGAAAACCGTTACGAAGTGATGAAAATAAGTTCTGCGAGAAATATCCCGAACTTGTTATCGATAAAGTGATGAATTTAACATTAACATCAAAGTTTATGGTGCGCAAGTCTTGAGTATTTAACAGTGCACGCAAAGAGAAATTACAATGAAATAAGCTCATCGTGATGCATAATGCACCCTACAACAGTGAGGTTAGAACGCATACCAAACCAGTCCTGGAAAAAATGTGATATTTCTATGACTGCGGAACAAAAATATAATTTTCGGTGAGGGTCTTGTTGAGGCGGAATTGCTGGCATAGATCAAAGCTCGTCTGAAATGGCTTAAGCTACTGTTATACTGTATGTAATCGAATGCCGCCTTATCATTGTTACTTAACCCGATAGGGATGGTATGGAGTCAGGTGAAGGGTTATAATGCGACCTTGAAACTGCAACATCTGCATATGTGTGATACATCTAGGAGATGAGTGAAACAGATGTCGGACCTGGAGGATATAAACCAAATACCAGCTCAGATTTGATGGTGCAGATGGCGTAAGTAGTAATTTCCGTGTCTAATGTACAGCATGTTATTTATATTTATATCGAATGAATGTTCCTTCAAAGTTGAGAAATGCATATTATACTTCGAGGTAGTCATTGCGGAGTGGTACAAATAAGTGATGTTTGTCTACTTTATTCATCTGGTGAACAAACTAGTTTCAGCATATCAGCAAGGCCTAAAAACATGTGCTAGCAATGATAGGATACAAAAATAGCACTGCTCGAACGAGATAGTAAGTCGATGATATAATGAACAGTGTGTATCGTCCCCACCAGAGGCGTACCGTAGTTAACGATTGCAGTACTGCCAAATGTTGAATCTCAATGTTTTATACTACTGGAAATTCTTTTACACTAGCCGTGTGTAGGGCAAGGTGTGGATAGGAGTCAAGACTCAAATTCAATGCCATAGCCGAGATTTGAACAACGGATCTCCCGGTCTCCATCAGGTTGCTCTTGACCATTGAGCTACTATGGCAACATGCCAGCATGACAGTTCTCCAACTGACCGGTATTTTTCTGTTTTTTTTTTTTTTTTTTTTTTAATTTTTCCGATAACGTTGTCATATCGGAAGACGAATGAAATGTTAAAATGAATACAGGGTCCATAGAGCTTAGTTAACATTCATGTTTCAGGATAAGGGAAAACCCCAGAAAAACCTTATCCAGGTAATTTACCCTGACTGGGATTAGAACTCGGATCCTCTTAAATGCGAGGCAGACACGCTACCACATGCGCTACTATGATATAACGTACCTCTACTATTAGGTAATTGATGGAAATTGATTATTTTTCTACTCTATTTAGTAACCGTGTATGCGGTAAGGTTTGGTTAGACTCAAAAAAATTCAATGCCATATCCGGGATTTGAACCACTCAGTTGGAGAATTGTGTAGGCATTTTACCAGCTCAATGGTTAAGAGCAACCGGACGGAGACTGGAAGATCCGTGGTTCAAATCCCGGCTATGGCATTGAATTTTTCAGTCTGAGTCTACCTATCCAATATTATACTGTTTTTGGATGATCGATTATATATATATATTGTTACGCAATATATTGATTAGTTTATTATTAACAGTAGGTTGGAAATACAAAAATGGGTAGCCAGTACTAACCTTAAAGATATTACATATAAGGGTTTGTTCCATGACCAACATCTAGGTTTGGAATTTCTATGATTTCATTGAAGTCAAGCCGCGAAAGTTGCCAATCATCCTTTAGATATTATAAGCCAAAAATGTTATGTCTGCAATACAAGTATAACACGGTAGTGCTGTAAGCACATGGGTAGAGCCTGTTAAAACGGATGAGAGGGTATAAGTACGTGGAGTATTTGGTGGTCTAAAGACCGGTCGACAGCTAGGTCATTTGGACCCTTAAGTATGTGGAAAAGTAGACTTCCCCGGACATGCCGGATTAAAAATATGTACAAAATACTTGTTATACACGACTTTCTCACTTCTACAAGTGTCAAAATTTTTTTTCTGTCCGCTAATTATCAAGACAAATGTTATTACACATTTTGTTATAGGTAAAAGGAAGCAAAGGCAAAAGTGATATAGAAATTTACATCTTAAAGTAAAAGAATTAAATGCAAACTAATGAAAAATATCGGAAATGGTTAAATTGTGCCTTAACAGGTTTATTTTATATAATATTTTATATTGCGGTTTACCAGTTAAAAGGTTCATTCAGAATGAAAAGTAATTCGTAGGATATTATCGTAAATTCAAGATGTATATCTTATTTTTCATGCAAATGTATAAACATTTGGTATTTGAATTGAGATCGTAGAGCTATTTTTGAGAAATTCAAAACATGTTGCATTTAAAGTACCGAGTTTCCACAAAATAACTTCAGGATTTTGAGGTTAAATATTTTTATTAAATCAACATCTTAGTTTAATGTGTTACACACGAATTTAAAGGTGATATTCTCAAGCTTCATTACAGTTTAGTAAATTTCAAAATTGAGGAAAACAAAGATTTAGTAAACAATGTAATATTTACCGATGAGGCAACTTCACATGTAAACGGTACTGTGAATTGACACAATTGCAGAATTTGGGGTTAAGTCGTCTCATGGATTCATTGAGCATTGAAGTAAACGTTGGGTGCTGACTTGTACTGATCAGGACATAACCGCCTCGGTAGCGTAGATGCTAGCGTGTCTGCCTCACAAACAAGAGATCCCGAGTTCTAATCTCGGTTAGGGCGAGTTACCTGGATAAGGTTTTTTCGGGGTTTCCCTTATCCTGTAAGACGAACGTCGTGTAACGCTAAGCTTTACGGACCTTGGGCTCATATGAGCATTTCATCCATTCCATTCATTGACCGATATGACTTAACGTTGGGGGACGTACATTACAAATAAAAACAAAACAGGACTTGACAAGAGGTAGAATTTCTTTTGGATGTGCCCTGCCACTAATGGGGTCCACATTGAAATTTACTAAATTGTAATGGAATCTTAAATACTACACTTAAATTCATGTACAATACAATAAAATAAGAGTAATTTAATAAAAATATCTAACCTCGAAACTCCAGAGTTCTTTTGTGGAAACTGTATTTGGATGGAAGGTGGACTTTCCGCTCGCGGATCGTTTTCTAAAAAGGCGTCATTTGTATTCAGGGTACGTCAAAACGTGTATTTCCAGTAAAATCTCGGTACCGAACTTTTAGGTGGATGGCAATACTTTCTACTTACTATGTACATGGAGGATTTAACTTCATATAGATAGACGTAATGACGCAGTAGTTCGTACGCACAAACTGTGCCGGAGTAGAAAGTTTGCCAAGTTTTCTATACACGCAATGCGTCGCTGGAGAGGGGTTGGTTTGGGGTAGAAGTTTCGGGAATGGGGAGTTGCTTTCCTTTGTTTTTGTTTCCGAGATGGCACAGCAGAAGTCTGGCAGTCCATTTGCAATGTATGCAAACATTGATTTCGTGTCATTTAGCTGTCGTGGTGGATTAATTTTACTGTAGTAATGGCGACATCTTTATAGCTCAGTATTTTCGCTTTGTTTAAAAGCTAGAAATCATACTAATGTTTAACGTGCAATAAAATTAGTATAAAATTTTGCAATTCTAATACACTAGTTCTGATAATAGTGTGTAGTTGGAAATGAACGGTTTTAATTTTGTATGTGAGATTCGGAAACGAGGCCGCAGACTGAGACCTATAAACAAAATAAAAATATCCTTTAACCCGTACCTCATATCATTTTTAGTCAGACCTGAATATTTATAGATATAGAGTATATATAAATCACCAAGCTCGGAGGTCGTTGGAAGTCCGAAACGGCCTTCGAATATTGCCTTACCGGGACATTGTCCCTTGGTGGCATGATATGATTCTTTAAAAACAGTGGGTAAATAAATGGTGGGATTTTAATTTAATTTTAGTATATATATTGCGGGCCTAATGCAAGTCTAGGACGCTTGTTTTATCGCTGGTCAATGTCCACAGAGAAGTTGGTTAAAGCTAGAGGATATAAATAAATAAATAAATAAAATAAAATTGTTTTAAGCTTCTCTTGGTGATATTCATTTGTCTTGCGTAGCATCAGTGTTGACATGACTTTTTCTTTAACTCCAATGGTCATATCGGCGGTCGTATTCGTTGGATTTTAATCATTAGATCACGCACACATTCGCACTTTCATTCATATTTCCAGGCTCTGGGGAAGATGAGAAATTATCCTGGAGAAATTATCTTGAGAAATTATCCCCCACTGCCGGGAATCGAACCCGGGTGCTCTGTTGACTGAGCTACGGGGCCAGCCAACATGACTTTTAGAAAATCGCTACATTGTACATAAAGAGTCAGTGGAAATAATAAAATGATTTAAATAACGTAACCTAAATGTAATTAATTAATAGATCAACTTTTTCCAAATTTATCTTTTGAGAAAACTGAAATGTTCAACCGCCATTTTATACAATTATTGAATTCGTCGTCTTCTTGAATGAGGCGATTGTAACAAACCAAAGTTGATATTACCAATGTGTTAAAAGCCTTTTAGCAAGAATTTTCTACTTTTAAGTCATGAACTTACTAAAACGACCTTACTGTCAGCTATCTACAAAAAAGTTACTTTTGGTTTAAACAGTTAAAAATGACAAGCTGATGCCCTGTTCTTCTATATGCTAGATATTGCATTCCACCCAAAAATTCAGTACTGAAATTTGACTGGAAATAAAACGTTTTGACATCCCCGAGTAAAAAGCACTTTTAATAAATAGATTTTTGTAGGTGATAGCCATTTTCGACATTTATTTGTCGGTTTGAATTTTAAAATACTTGGTTTTCTCATACAGAGAACTTTTTCTATTTTTTCTGTCCCAGCCAAGCAAAATTAATTGAATGTCAAGAGCATTCATGACATTCATGATCCCCTTAAATTATTTGGTTATCGCTTATGCTACTATATTCTCTCATTCTCGTTGTCCTCGTAAGGAAATGTGTAATAAAACAATCTCTACGAATATTTATCTCGATAAACAAACTAAGCAGAGAAAATTATGTGATGCATATAGAGGAATGCACTTTTACTTTTTTGTACCATTAGTAGTATCCCTAAAGTGATTACAAATTGCTTCCATGGCATTCTTTTGGATTTTTTATCATGTGGGGTTATATCTTTTATCACTTGTAAAGTTGTACTTTAATAACAGAAATTAATGTACTAAAGTAACACTTTAATATTAAGGATGGGTAAAATTTTGTTTTAACCACTGTATCAATAAAACATTTATTGTAGTTTTAACATTTAGTAATGAATGTACAGCTACAACTTGTATTCATTCAGTAATTAACAAATATTTTGCTATATGTTCACATTCTACTGACAATACATTCGTCAATGTAACTTTCTGAAATAGAAACGACTAGCCAACATCGATTGGTATTGGCCAACAGCCGGCCTTGGTCTAAATAGCCCTATATTCCACAAAATAGCATTACATAGGCTGGCCCCGTAGCTCAGTCGGTAGAGCACCTACCTGCCGTGCTAGGGGTTCCGGGTTCGATTCCCGGCGGTGGGGTTGGGGATTTTTCTCCGTCCAAGATAATTCCCCATCTTCCATAGAGTCTGGAAGTATGAGAGTGTGAATGTGCGCGTGATGTAATGATTAAAAACCAAAAGATAACGAGTTAACACCTTCAGTATGTTCCAAAGTAGAACGGCCGCCGATATGACCAAAGGCGGGGTATAAATGGAACAAGCAAAAAAAAAAAAAAAAAAAAAAAAAAAAAAAAAAAAAAAAAAAAAAAAAAAAAAAAATTACATAGGCTGGCCCCGTAGCTCAGTCGGTAGAGCACCTACCTGCCGTTCTAGGGGTTCCGGGTTCGATTCCCGGCGGAACTAACTTTCTAATTTTTGAATTTTTCAGTCTGACTATCTTTCTAAACGAAAGTGTATAGGGAAATCTGTAAGTTGATGTAACCGGTAAACAATAAAAAGAAATAGAGGAAGACGTGCTTAAAGTAGTGAACATACGTGTGTTTTTTCTTTTCTTTAGTCATCCAAAATATCCGTTGAATTAAAATGTTTAGTATTTCCCAATATTTTGAAATACTGTCGCTATTCGATTGTTTCTCACTATATTAGAGATTATGGAATTTCTAGACCAGTATTTAGCAATTAGATTTTTTAAACATGTAAAACCATTTATTCGATTTCCCCCGTTCCCCTCGTTACCGTCAGTTATATTTGTAATGCGTCTTTACTACAAAACTTTGTTGGAAATAGATAGGAAAATAAGGGGTAGTTTGTAGGAGCTGTGGAGTCACGTGATTGTGACTCAGAATTGTTTATATAACGGATAAATGATAATTTTTCGTAAATGAATCGCATCGATTTTTTTATTTTCAGGGAACCGCTAGGTGAAATTTAAATATTACTCACCAGTCAAACGGTATAGAAAGCAGTATAAAAAAAAGGCAATGTTTAAATGTATAGCTTTAATGTGACAGTTGTATATACTATAATTTCCAAATTTCCATTTTTGTACAGGAACGTTTACATATTCTCTCTGGTTATCTGAAGTGTTTTGGAGTCTGCTTGTAGCAATGCTGTCATGGTGGGGAAAAAATGTAGTGTCGTAATTGTTATAGCCGTTGCATGACTCATTTGGCAGTAGAACTGAAGATGGGTGTGAAACCTCGATCCCTGGCCTATGTATGTGGGCCGCCACACCCTCCTGGCCTCTTGAAGACGCAAAACAAAATGAATAATAACACAAAGCATGGCCCCCGGCATTTCTGCAATTCTGCCAACAGACATTATTTAGCTATTTTATCGGACTGCATTGCGTATGTGTACAAGGAGACCCTGATACGTCAGGCTTTAAAGAGACGTGTCACTAGGACTTTAAATATTTAATTTACGTCTCTTTCCCCGTCATGAAGTTGTGGATAGTCATCTGTAAAACAAATCAACCAATTTCAATATTTTCTTTACTTTCAAAAAGCCCTGTTTTCCCAACATGCACATTTAAACGACACATAATTTCAATTCCTAAATTATTAAAGGGTTTAAGGCATGGTTATTAGAATACGTACACCCTGGGGTCATAAAAACATATGTAATGAATACTTGACAACTTTTACGATTAGTCGGTAAATTTTACGAAAGCAGAGCAGTCTTTCTACGTATTTACTGCAAACGAGGTGTTTTTACGGCCTTACAGGCTGTTTCAAAGCTTTCAGATTTGTTCCTCTTCACTAAGTTGCAACAAAGTGCTAATTCCAAATTGTACCAACGGCAGTAAATGTAGATGTGATCTGCCTTATGCAAGTTTTTGTTTTGTTTAGATAAAGCGTAAAGGTTGACTAGAAATCTGTATATATCCTAGTACGGCTCTGTAATTTCTTGCAGCCCTTCAGGAGCCAATCTTTTGTTCTAAGAATTTTTAATTCTAAATCAAATTTCAGGATAAAATTACTTACTTCCGAACATATTTCTAGTATACACCCATGATCATGAAACTTAGTTTTGTACACTTGGAAACTGTACTCGTAATGGACCTCAATTTTGTTGAGAATTGATAAGAGTCGCTAATCTCGACAAAGCCTTAACGTAAACCTTGTGTAGCGACCATCGGTTTATTTGTAGTTACACTACATGACAGAGCGAGAAGACGTATCGGAAAAAATTCGCAATACGGAGATGTTTACCTCAGCTTATCGCACATACACGACGAGTCCAGTATATGTATAGTCTGTTCAGATATAATCATGTCTTCTGGACAGACATGTGTCGTACATCGGCAGGTGCGAGAAAACATTGTGACTTTGTGGGTTCGTAGAATTAAAAGTCCAATTTGCAGAAATTCAAATGTTTTTTATTTCTGCAGAAAATAAAGCCAACCCTTATAGTAGCAGAATTACGTCACATACACAATTAAAGTCGCGCTGTTCGAAAGGGTACCATGGATTTATCTTTGGTAATAGATACCTCTCAGTTAACGCGCTAATTACTCCACCTGGGGTAAACATCTGTCATTCGTGATTCCTGCAAATTCCATTGGCTGAAGTGATGGGTTCATTGGTGTTTAGCACACGAAAGAGGGGTGTGTCAGTACCCCTCTCTTACAAGAATAATCAGTGCGTTATCTGAGAGGATTCTGTTAACAAAGATAAAGCCAGGATAACCATTCGAGCAGCACGACTATACAATCTTCCAGTTCGTCTGTCACACACAGTTTACTTTCAAAATACAGTTGCAAGCATACGATACTCAGTTCCGATTACACTCTTGCTGGCGTGTCGCAATTTCTTATATATATACCTCTTTTCGTATTTCTAGAATGAACAAGACGGCACTAGAATCTTCGAGTTATCTAACTTCTGTTGCGGCAAGCCTTTTATCTCCGCGATATCTTTATCTCTTGCAGCAAACTCTTTATCTCCGCGCTACACTATCTGCCCTTTGTGTGCACAAGTCGTACTATCGCGATAACGGGTTCGTGACAATATCATATAGACACTGGCTCTATTTGTGTTTCGTAACTTACTGTATTGTCGCCCTGTTCGGATGGTTACCATGGATTTATCTTTGGTAATAGATACCTCTCAGATAACGCACTGATTATTCTTGTAAGAGAGAGAGTGAAACTGACGCGCCTCCCGGTCGTGTGCTAAACACCAATGAACGCATCACTTCAGCCAATGGAATTCACAGAAATCACAAATGACAGATATACGTTTACTCCGCGTGGAGTAATCAATGCGTTATCTGAGAGGTGTCTATTACCCATGATAAATCCATGGTAAGCGTTCCAGCAGGGCGACTTTACATCAAGTTACTACAGTCCGGCCGTTGTATCTCCGGCTCTGACGTTTTGCGACTGCAAGAGGTGGAGGGGGAATGTTAATAGTACCAACATACAGCAATGAGCAATTGAAAACATCCTCAAAATTACCTTTAGAATGAACATATAGTACTATATTAGCTTTAAAACACGAAATACAGCTTGCAATTTCATTATCATGCAAGATATTTATTAAAACATCACTATTCGAATATTTCGTTCACACCTTTCACACACACTAACTGCATCTGTTGGTAGTACTGGGAGTCTCGACATCCGGTGTTGTGGTCAGGAAGTTAAAACTGTCTGCTAGTGCCAATCAGCATTGTCGCTGCTAGGCGTGGCTTCCGAACCCAACACCGTGCTGCCAGCTTAAATTTGAGCCACGTGGCTTTAGCTGCTTGCACTGTTGAACTTCCTTTGCTATATTTTGCGTGCGTAAATTCCTATTTTTAGTGTTCGTAAGTACTATTATTATCGCTATTATAATAATATGGCTACTGGTTCGTGAAATATGCAAATACGTGAAATATGCAAATACGTGAAATATGCAAATACGTGAAATATGCAAATACGTGAAATATGCAAATACGTGAAATATGCA
Organism: Mantis religiosa; assembly: GCA_030765055.1. Classification (NCBI taxonomy): domain Eukaryota; kingdom Metazoa; phylum Arthropoda; class Insecta; order Mantodea; family Mantidae; genus Mantis; species Mantis religiosa. The sequence goes on from CM060958.1 coordinate 17,694,379, forward strand.
AATACGTGAAATATGCAAATACGTGAAATATGCAAATACGTGAAATATGCAAATACGTGAAATATTTAAAATACGCATGTTCCTCTGCTTGAAATACCCGCTAAATAACTGGCAACAGCCTGCTTCCCCCCCCCCCCCCTCGAGAAATGTCAGAGCTGGAGAAAGAGCGGCCGAAATGTAATATTTCACTCTTCTAATCGACCAGATAAGACCCGCTGATCACCTGTAAGTCGATACGCCTCAACGCTCTGTCAAGTAGTACCGATAATGAACGAAAGAGTCGGGTTTGTTTAAAAACATTCGGTACATGGGAAAGCGAGAAAGCGTATTTACAAAAATTCGCAACACGGATGTTTATCTCAGCTTATCACATACACGGTGAGTCCAGTGTATGAATAGTCTGTTCAGATATAATCATGTCTTCTGGACAGCAATGTGTCATACATCGGCAAGCGCGAGTATCATATAGACACACGCAGTTTCCAATCGCTCTATTTGTGTTTCGTAGATTTAATAGTAATTGGGAGGAGCAGTAATTCAGAGGAAAACCCGTGTTTGTAACAATGTGTCTGTTCATAAGAAAAGTAATGTAGAATGTCAGTTTTCGACAAATCACAAAACTTTTATCTAATAGTAAATTTCTCGTTAATACTCAATTACGAAAGCACAAAGTCAGATGCAAATTAACATAACAGCAAAGTGTATTTACAAAGCGAGTTCAGCAAAACAGTAATGTGACAATGGCCTCCTACAAAGTCTTATATTTTAGGGGAAGTAGTTAAAGAAGCAGCGATAAATGCCTCGGAATCTGTTCGATGGTCACAAAGATAAATCTGCACTTAAGTCCCCTGTAAAGGACTTAAGTTGTCTCGCCATCAGGAATGTGTATTTTGTATGTGTTCATTGTAGTCTGAAATATGGTATAACTCAATGGAGCAGCTCACCATTTGAAATGCATAAAAGATTAAGGATTATGGGAGGAACCCATTAAAGATCCTCATGCTGAACATTATATACAAAAATTTAAAATACTACCTCTACTGTGCATTTTAATTTTTGAAATTTTATCATCTGCAAAGTAAAACCTAAACAAGGAAGTGACTTACATTTTTAACAATTTAATTCATAGCCACAGTACAAAACAAGACAGTCACGTACAGAGAAGCCGTCCACTGCCCATAAAGTGTAATAAACCTAGTTATAAAATAGTTAAATAAATTGCCTCTATCAAATAAAACCATATGCAAGTGCCTGCATTTAAAACGGCAGTATTGGCATACTTGCTTCATCGCTGCTTTTACAATGTTAATGCATTCCTAGAAATTGATTTATTTATTCTATGTTATATAATGTGGCCTTTTTAATGTACTCATTTGTAAATTTGAACTGAATTTGTAAATAACTGTTTGACTGTCCTATATCATAGTACCTATACACATATGTATGATCTACAGGATGAATCAATTATGTATAAAGCGTGTATCAAGCTGTTCCTAGACGTGTTAAACACATTTCTAAGAATATCAGGACCTGTAATAATGTGAATATTTTTTCCTTCAGTTTGTTTGAAGCACTGATATTTCTGATATTGCAGTTTACTAGAATATCTTTCATGACTTTGCAGTTATAGAGAAATTTGTAATTCTGCCACTTAATGAACGTATTAGAGAAGGCTAATGCAGTCCTGAAACTTGGGAGAAGTATTAGCTTTCCACTCTCCAAACTTGTTGCTATAAAAACAGCCTTCAGTGACAGCAAATAATAAAGGGATTCTTGCTTTTTGTGCTAAAGAACATTCATTTAAAAATAAATCGCCGTATTAACCCACCAGGAAGCTTTATGTGCAAAGGTTTTGAGGTTTGATCATATGAAAATGAACCGTGTAGTAAATCACATCAGATCATATTCCACACATCATCGATTGTTCAGAAATATTTTGAACATACCTAACAGATTTTTGAGCACAGTAACAATTCTTCATGCAGACGCAAGGTGACTGGACGATTTTGCAGTCTTCTGGATGAGAGTTTTTCTGAAATCATTTTCTGGGCTCGTATTGTCAAGAACTTGATAAGATACCGTGGCTCATAGATTTAGGTTCCTTGCCAGATACCACCTCAAGATTAAATGAGCTAAACATCGAATTGCAAGAGAAAAATCATATTCAGATTTTTGGAGGAAACCACACTTACACTTTCCAACTTTTAAATTGGTTATGGAAATCGTGAATATCGACGAATGTAATGTTCTTTTACCCAATATCTTGAAATTCTATTAATTTAATAAGTCAGTTTTCAGCACTTGCCTGTGGTTATCAATAACCCATTCGCTTCAGTTGGAGATAGGATATCTGAGATCTTTGGAAATTTTGAATCAGAAACGGAAATTTTGAATCTACAAGAAGATATATCTTTGAAATCGTGTTTATCAAGCTCAAGCGATATCCCTTAGTGGCAAAGTTGCTTTGGGAGGGGTCTCCACATACAGCGGGAACACAAAGTATTCGTACACTACAGAACCTTGGATGAAGGTTGATATCTTGAATTTTTAAAAGATATAGCCACATTTACTGGAAGCAGGTAGCAGCTTCAATAATATTGTATTTCTTAGAAGAAAATAGCAATAAGTTATAAAAAGGTACCACTTCTATAAAAACAAAGCTTATTTGTCGATACCTCATGCAGAAAAAGTATTCGTACGCCAAAGGGAACTACATTAAAACAGGGTTACGACACATGGTGCTCGTTCTTTCACAGTAGCCTGCATTCGTTCGTGTTACAGCAAATGGTCTGCCTGCACAGACTGATGCCTAGCGCATTGGTGTGAGGAAGTGAAGTAAAAAGGACCGAAGAACGAATGAAACGACTATCGAAGAGACATTTTTAATTAGACTACACAATCTCAATCCTCTCCACGATATCATAGTAAGGAGATCACGGTCAAGCATCATTGACAGGGTAAGGAGCCAGGAAATGTCTATAAACCTAGAAGTGGTCGGCCTAAAATCCTCATGGCTCGAGATGAGAGCAGTACTCTTCGCTGCATCAAACAGATTCCACGAATGACTGATCTCCAGATTGTTATCGAGTTGCATTAGTTTCGCAAGGACCGTAAGATATGTTTACAATAACCAAGGATACAACGGCAGGGTACCAAGGAAGAAGTTCTAGGTCAACTTTCAGAACAGGTTAAAAAAAAAAAAAAAAAAAAAAAAAAAAAAAAAAAAAAAAAAACGCTTACAATTCGCTTGTAAGTGACGTGAAAAGACCGTAGACTTCTGGATAAAAGTGAGAGCCTTTCTGAGGTGTTTGGCTCGAGCTGCAGTCGCAAAATGTAGAGGAAAACAAACACGGAACTGGAGCCAGAAGGTCCATTTCCCATAGTGAAACATGATGGGGGTTCGGACCTTGTTTGAGGTTGCATCAGCGTGTCAGGTGTTGGTAATCTCCATATTATCGATGGAATAATGGATCACAGGAGTATATAGGCATTCCGAAGGTACAGTTGATTACCAGTGTGGAGAAAATGGGCTTCCAAGAAGACAATGTTCATAGTCCAATGCATACTACACCTAATCCACGATTACGGTTGCTACATAACGTCCCTAAGCAGCTTCATACTCCTTCCCAGCCGCTAGATATTAATCCTTTTGAGGACGTGTGGAGCATCCTGGGAAACTTGTAAAGAAAATGACAATTTCCAACAAAGAAACACTGAAAAAAAGCCTGAAGAATGAAATAAAATAGCAAACATAGAGATTAGAAAAACCGTCCATTTTCTTTACCTAGAGTATTAGAAGCTATAACTAAAGCTGAAGACTAGCCGACAAAATACTAAATGGCAACATTTTGGTAAAAATGTGCACTACTTTTGGAGTGTACGATTACTTTTTGTGCCTCAGAAATGTTTTTCAAGACATTTTGTTCATACATTGTTTTTGTGTGGAAAATAAAATATTATTAAAGCTATCGCCTGTCGATCCAATGAGTTGCTATTTCCTTTAAATATCCTCCAAAAGATCGATTTTCTTCAGAGATTTAATGGTGTACGAATACTTTGTGCTGACGGTATCGTCCTTTCTTTTTTCCTTCTATCATTTCTCATTTTCTTTCATCTTTTCTTTTTTTTTCTTTTTCACTGTTCAGTGTTTCTCATTTTTATATATTTTTTCAATATTTTTTTTAAATTTTTTTCTTTTTTCTTTCGACCCCAGAAAAAACCCATGGGTCAGGTAGGTCGATCACGGGAATCGAACCGGACCTTCCGAATACGAGCCACAGATGAAACCGCCTGAGCTATCCAGCTCGGCTACCTTTTAACTACTAAATCACAATTTTGTTTTTCGTAATTGTATGTCTTGCAGTCATACAAAGAGCATGGAAATTCAAAGCAATCATGTAGCGACTTCTTTTAAAAACGGTTGACTATCGCTTAATCATCTTATGCATACAACGAAATGTATCTCGATTAACATGAAATATACAACGAATGAACTTCTTTCAGAGTAGTATGTATGAGTAAAGAGTAAAACTAAAAGCCATTTAACTCGCGGATATAATCAATTGAACAGATACAAATCTTACCGAGGAGTTAGGTATGCTCACGTATTTTAAAGGCCATCCAGATATTCTCGGTGATGAGTATAAATAAAGACGCTATTTTTATTGATTCTGGCTACAGTCAATTTTACTGCTCACCAATTCTTGCCTAACCCCATTAATTTCTTATGCTAGACAGATTTTGACTTATTTTTGCTCATTGGTTTTGGTTCAACCAATGTTTTCAAATAAGCCAATAAATTAATCCCAGATTTAGTTGTCATTTTTATAAAAGAGGTACAGGGCGCTAGGTTCCAAAATAATGATGGATTCTGTTTGTAAAGTCAGGAGGAGAGGAGGGGGAGAAGAGGAAATCAATAGACGTATGCATAGAAAGTTAACTATTGGCGAAGACACTCGGAAGATCGTAGTCGCCCCTGAGAAAAGTCCGCAGTCGGCAGGGAGGAGGTGACATGAATTCGATTCTATCGGGGCAGACTCTGCCAGCAGCCTTAAATAAGTTATCAGCGCTGTCGAGATTATTCATAAGAAATGTGATGTTGCAGCGGCCCTGCAGTGGGTCGTGGAAAAAACATACAGTAAAAAGTAATACATTCTCAAAAATGACTTAAGATTTTGAACTATCCTTTGCTAAATATAGTTTAGCACAATAACACGTATATCTTGAATTTTGTGGCAATAGCCTCTTCATTCGCGGTTTTTGTAAAAGTGATTACAAGAAAAGATGAACAAATTAATCCACAAAAATGTAGATGTCTTTAAACGATAACTTAGTTCAAATAACCTTTTTGTGTCGCCAACTTGCATATCTATAGTAAAACATTCCGGCTTCGGCAGTCTTAGTTCTGGAAAACCTGCGTCGCCCGCCTCTGTGGCGTGTCTGCCTCACGTTCAAGAGGTCCCGAGTTCGAATCTCGATCAGCGTGAGTAATCTGAATAAGGTTTTTCAGGGGTTTTCCATTATCCTGAAAGATGAATGTGTGGTAACTCTAATCTCTACGTACCCTGTACTCATTTGAACATTTCATTCATCGTCCGATATGACTAACGTAGGACGTAAATTTAAGTGGGGGTGGAGTCCTGCGTAGTGCTTAAGTCATCCTTTCGTAAGGAGAATGGTCCAGTTATAATTAGGTACAGTAGTGAACATGTTATACTTATTTTATTTAGTAACCTAAAAACAACATACTTGATGCTTAATACAGAAACCCTTAACAAAATAAGGACGAAGCTCAGATTCCTTCGGTTCACTGATTTAAAGTGCTGGCAATTTTCTCCCTATATAAAATTTAGTGTTATATATGCAGAAAATCACATGACAGGTGGTTCTGCTTTACTGCTGTGAACATTTTAGTTTCTATGTCACTCTAATTATAAAATAAGTTGCACAAAAGTTTTATCTTTATAATATCGGCATAGATTAAAGTCGTTTTAGCTATTGTCAAGGAAAATAAAACATACAAATTTTCCATGAAAACAGGTGGTTAGAATTTGTCGTGGGTAGAGTTTTTTAAATGTTACGTCCTTCAACGTTGTCATATCGGACGATGAATGAAATGGGTGAAATGATGCTCAAATGCGCCCAGGGTCCATAAAACCCAGTTACCCGACATTTGTCTTTCAGGATAAGGGAAACTCCCGGAAAAACCTTATCCAGGTAACTCACCCTGACCGAGATTCGAACTCGGGACCTCTTGAACGTGAGGCAGACAGGCTACCACCACGCTATCGAGGCGGGCGGGTAGATGTTCTTAAATCTTCGTGTCGTATCTTGGAAAGATATTCAACTATTACATTCGGTCTCTATCCAACATTCCTTTTGCAGTATCGCTATTCAGACAGGTGCACATCCTGATTTGTATTTTTTTTACAGGGGACCTAAAATAGTTTTTCAGTGAAATTTCAACATCGAATGTAAGTATGTGGTAAGGAACGTAACATTGTTAAATCTTTTGAAAAATGAATTTGATATAAAATATTTTTGTGGCATTAACCGTTTCCCAATTCGTTTTAAGTTTTAGCTTACGAGTGCCTGGAATAGCAACGATAGTCCTTTCGTACCAGATCATGGAGGGAATGTTTAATGATGGCTGCTACGATAGGTTAGCTGCTATGACAATATATTATCGTAGTGTTTCTTAACAATTTTCGTAATTGAGATATTAGAAAAAAAGAAATGTAGTAAATCAGTTGTACAGCACCATGGAATAATAGTATATTGTAACTTTGTGGGTTCGCAGAATTAAAAGGCCGAGTTGCAGAAATTAAAGATCTCCTTTATTTTCGTAGAAATACTCTTATAGGTTACAGCAGCAGCATTACGTTACGTACACCATCAGTCTACCAAGGTCGAGGACAATAACAGTGACAGCAGATTACATCATTAGCTCTCGTTACAATATACACTTCCAGCTGTCTGGTTTCACAACTGCATCACAACTGACTCTAATCGCTCGCTCGCTCGCTCGCTCGTGCTGGCTGGCTGTATACAGCCAGAAGGTTTTTGCTGCGTGCCCACCCATTAAGGGTTTTACCGCAGGTAGGATTCTTATTGAAAGATGTAGGATGAAGGTGATGTAGGTTTTTGATTGGGAGTTAATTTTGAGGTTACCAAAGTACCTTCGGGTTGAAAGAGAGGATGCAGTACTTAGCACCCATTTTGTTTTGTTTTAAATATTTTGTAATTTAGTTGGGGAGAAATTTAGATGCCAAACAGCTTGGAAGAATTATGAGGAGCTCAGCTTTAGCTGCTGATAGGATTAGCTCCTGTGTTATCTAGGGTGCCCGCATGCCATACGGGGGACCCGATGCAGTCTAGATCGGCGTCTAGTGGGGTCATAATTTCCCAATGATCTGACAAGGGCGCTTCTGTGAGATGGTAAACTTGCGTATAATTTTGAAGCCCGGCGCCTACTTTCATCCTCCACGTATGGAAGACCCGATGCTTCGTGGAGCAACCTGGTAGGGAAATAACGTCCCACAGAATAAATAGACCGCAGTCCTTTATTCTGTGCAAGTTGAAGCCATGCTAAACAGCTGTCTGCTGCCATGCCCCAGATCTCGCAGGCATATAGCATCACCGGGATTACCAGCGCTCGGAAGAGGTACAACTTCATGCAGGCTGGCATCGAGGTAGACCCCAGCATTGGGTACAGGGCAGCAATTGCTCCCTGTACCTTAGCCGAAAGGTCCCTGATGTGCCGGCGAAAAGTTAAACCTCTATCCAAGTTTACTCCTAGGTACTGGACAGAGTTAGACCACTATCCTTCGACCTCGGTAGCTGAAGTTGGGGCAGTCTGCGGGGGTGTGGCGCTTTGTGAAAAGTATGGCGTGGCTTTTGTCCGGATTTACGGACATCCGCCAACGCCGGCACCACTGTTGTTAGGCGGAGATGTCTTTGAATGGGGTTGAAGGCTCTGAGAATGTGTTTGTCCTTGCAGAACAGAAACACGTCGTCAGCGTATTGTGCCATTTCGACTCGTGGTTCTGTGGGGAAATATGCCATAAAGACGTTGAAGAGGGTGGGGGATAGCACAGAGCCTTCGGGGACTCCGCCTCTCACTGGCCTTAGTGTTGATGTTTTCCCCGCGACTGAGACTTTAAATGTGCGATGTCGCAAGAAGCTGTGTAGAATGTTGATCACTTGTGTTGGGAGCCCCAGATGGATCATTTTGTGTAGGAGTCCGGCATGCCATGTCGTAGAGAAGGCCTTCTCGACATCCAACGAAACTGCGGCAGTGAAGGCGCCTTCCTGGAAGCCCAGGGCGGCGGTCTCCACCACACGCAGCAACTGCTGAACTGTCGAGTGCCCAGGACGAAAACCAAATTGGTGGTCAGGAATGGCTTGAATGTCTACCAATATTGGGGACAAGCGAGCAAGAATTAGCCTCTCTAGAACTTTCGAGAGGGTGGAGAGGAGGCTAATGGACCTGTAGCTAGAAGGGTGTACCGGATTCTTCCCAGGTTTCAATATGCAAATCACCCGGGCCTCTCTCCACTCTCGTGGAAAGTACCCAAGGGCTAGGCACATATTGAAAATCCTAGTCAGGAAGAGAACCGCATTGAAGGGAAGATGGCGGAGCATTAGGGGAGTCAGCCCGTCCGGCCCCGCCGCCTTCTTTGGTTTGAGACGTTGGAGTACGCCTTGGACTTCACTAGGTCGGATGGTAGGGAGTCTCTCCGCATCCTCAGGAGGGTGACGTAAGGAACGACGCACCTCCCGACGGACGCATTCAGAAAAGTTATCGTCCTGGGGGTCATCTCTCGGACACATAGTACGCTCAAGATAGTCAGCGAAAGCATTGGCTTTGGCTTGGGGTTCATAGGCCAGGCCCTGGGTGCCATGAATGGGAGAGGTGTACTGACCTCTGTGTTTTCTGAGGGCTTTGGCTATCCTCCACACGTCGCCATCCTCGACGCGCAACCTGGCCATTTTGTCCTCCCACGCTTGCACCTTGTGCTCGCGCAGACGGACACTGACCTCTCGACGTAAACGTCTTAGGAGCGCTCGATTATGTGGCGTGCGGTGACGTTGGTATAATCTCCGTGCTGCCCAGGATCGCCGGATTAGTAGAAGGATGTCCAAAGGGAGGACATCGGGATGAAGAGGAGCCGGAGCATGGACTGTCAAATTAAAGGTGGTCCGCTTCACGATGGAAGTGAAGGATGAGACGGCGTTATCCAGGGTTGGGATATTTGTGATTTTGGGATTTGGCGGGATGGAAGTGCGGAGGCAGTTCCTGACGCCTTCCCAGTCAACCTCTCGCGTTTGAAGCGAGATGTCGTGACTGGCAACCCTTGTGTTGATCTCTGTCAACACTGGATTGTGATCTGAATGTAATGCATTTAATGATGTGAGTGTGAGATGGTATGGTAGATGTTTTGTGATTGCGAAGTCTATGACTGAGGGCAGTCCTCCTCGCGGGTAATGAGTGGGTTGCCAGGGACCCTGTACTTGAAGTTGAGGGTCCGCATCTATAAGGCGAATGATTTCATTGCCTCTTGTGACTCTAATCACTAGCAATGGCTTCTTTTTATACATCTAATCGATCATTCTAGATTGTTCTCGACTTTACTCTAAAATGTCACCAGATAAAACAAATGTTCTAGAATGTAACTATATAGGTGCCGGCAAGTCTGTGATAAACTATCCATCTCTTGTTTATCGGCGCTATCGTTAATTGTTTATGCAAGCTTCTTATTACCACACTGCTCGCCTATCAGTTCCTTTTGTGTGCGCGCAAGCCGCCTTATCGCGATCGGGTTCGCGACACTATTATGCAACGAGACTATAATGGTAGTAATTAAAACGCGAGTATTATTAACCGGGTGAGCGAAGCGAGGTTAATATGATGTACGAGCGTTATAATTACTACTACTATAGTCGTTTCATACGATTATGTTCGATCATGTATCATTTCAAAGTATTAATTTCTGGTTTGAGTGATATGCGTTATTGTCTTGTCTAAAGTGTGACGTAGTACGCAGGCGCAGAAATATTGATTACTTCCCTATAAACAGCTGTTAACGTGTGACACAGTTTAACCTAAAAACATTAAAACAAACATTGGTAACATTAAAAAAATAACTTTTATTATAAGGTTTTTCACATTAGGCGCTTCATTTATAAATGCTTTCAACTCATCAGGTGTAAATGTTTTGGCTTTTTCCCCTTAATATCCTTCTGATTTGCGTTTTAGTAAGCTGTTTAGTTTTAAGTATTTAGATAAGTCACTTTGGTGCCTAATGTTGAGTGATTTCAAAATAATAGTTCACAAGGTCGATGATTTCATATTGTGACTTTGTGGGTTCGTAAAATTAAGTCAAGTTTGCAGAAATTCAAAATACTCTTTATTTCCGTAGAAAGACAGTTTGTACACCCCTTACAGGTTCTAAAAATGACGTGTCATACACACAGTACTGTGCTCCACAGGAGAGAAAGTCTACGGGCTCTGAGACGCAGGGCGGGGGGGGGGGGTGGCGAAGGTTCCCACAACCTCCCTGGACAGATTTATGACACCCCATGTCAGTACAGTTACAGACCATTCAAAAACATTCTGGCGGTTTCTACTTTTGTGAATGAATCTTCTCGGTTTTAGTGTACAGAGTGAATAGGGAGCATTTTTAACGGTTTTGCTCCTTGTGTAGCATGGGTTCTGTCACACATTCGCTGTCCTCGTCCCACCGTGTAAGGTTAGCACATTCCTTTCAGGGTTTTTTGCGTTGCTTGACAGTCTCTGGTTGCTTCACCACACATAAACGAACAAAATCACTCGCGGCGGACTTCAAATATCCACAATTAAGTTCGAAGATCCACAATTAAGTTCTCAACGTTCAACTCATAACTCCATTAAACAACTGAACCACTGTGTTGGCAGCAGTGGCACTTTTATATCTCCAGTCACTGTTTCTAGAAATTGGTGGAACGCTCTGTAACAATCAAGACGGCATCAGAAAGGAAGAAACTTTCAGATATCTTTCTTTCACTGTTTCGGCAAGCTTTTATCTCTGAGCTGCACTGTCTCTGGCGCGCGCGCCGGCCGCGCCCGTCGCAACAATGCCTCTGAGAATTCTTCGAAATACTCTAGGAATACATTTTCTGAAAACTAATTTATACCTTTTGATATTCTCCAATCCATGAATTGTGAATAGAATTTCTTGTACATCTTTCTTGATTTTTGTGGCGACCAAGTTATTGGTAACATTGAGTGCTTCTGGGGGTGTAAGTTCAATATCACTTATTAGTGTCAAACATTTTGACTATTTGCTAAACTGGCACTAATATCGTTGCCGATCGAACCGAGAATAATCGATACTTGCGCTTCACAACGTTATGTGGCCACTTCTGATTGGTCGAATATCAATAACAGAATACTTATGTACTGCTATCAGTCGTATAAATACTAAAGTTTGGCACCGTCATGCGAGTGTTCCACTTTTTTATTTTTTTAAATTTACGTCCTCGAGTCATATCGGACGATGGAGTGGGTGAAATGATGCGCAAATGAGTCAGGGTTCATAGAGCTTAGAGTTGCCCAACATTCGTGTTTCAGGATAAGGGAAAACCCCGGAAAATCTTTATCCAGGTAACTCACCCTGACAGATTCGAACTCGAGACCTCATGAACGTGAGGCATACACGCTACCATCTACGCTACCGAGATGGCATTCCACTTGTTAGATAGGTAGGTATGTATCTCCCTTCACAAGTTTTGAAGTCTCTCTCGCTTCCTCCTACCCAATGTGCATAAGAATTGCACTAGAATCGCACGTTTTGAAGTCCTTGTGGTTTAAAGGTAGCCGTTTTTAAAATAAGGTTTGTGGATAAGTGATGTCAGTGGTAAAATACCAAATTTAATGTCTTAAAATGCGAGTTAATACTTTTCAAGCTATTTCCTTAACTCAACCGAATGGGATGGCTCAGTCGGTTTTGCCTATGCCCCGCGTTCAGGAGGCTTGGGTTCGATTCCCGTGACAGACCCACCTGACCCATGGTTTTTTTCGGGGGTTTTCTCGGATCGCCAGGTGAATGCTGGGCAGGTTAATTACATCTCCCGAATTTCCTGTTGCTCCATTTCATCTCCGTCATCATTTCACATAATCCCATCTGGTGATCTCTTTAAGCGTAGAATTTGTCGGCGGGAGTACCGGCGTTGCATGGCAGGATGATATGCTACTGGTAACTTTCTCCGGAAAGAGTCTCCGAACAGTCTGGTGAGGCCGTTTCCTGACCACAGGGGTGGGATGCTGGTTATAACCTGCCGGTTGTTTCCAACTAGTAAAGTGTAGGGACTCTGCACTGTGTGGCTCCTTCATATGGTTGCCCTTTGTCTCCTTTCGTCTCATTCCTCCCGGGGGTGCCCTACTTAGGATATTAGACTAAGTTTGAACCACGTACCGAATCCTCTCTGCAGCGTATACCAGTCCAGTCCCTATCTCTCTCTTGCCTGCCTCGGTAGCGTGGTGGTAGCGTGTCTGCCTCACGTTCAAGAGGTCCCGAGTTCGAATCTCGGTCAGGGTGAGTTACCTGAATAAGGTTTTCCGTGGTTTTCCCTTATCCTGCAAGGCAAATGTCGGGGAACGCTAAGCTCTATGGACCCTGGCCTCATTTGAGCATCATTTCACACATTCCATTCATCCTCCGATATGACTTAAAAGTTGGAGGACGTAAATCACAAAAAAGTCCCTATCTCAGTAGTTTCAAAATAATTCTTTTGAACTAAGTATACGCCATACTAGAGGATGAATGACCGAAACGGATGAAACATCCTCGAAACATAGGTCTTCTGTGAAAACGTGAAAATTCCAAGGAAGAAAATCTTATCTAAGTAAACCGCCCTAACTGAGATTCGAACAAGCAGACGCGCTCACCATGAGATCGGTCACTTTTGGTTTAAGCATAACAAATTGCACGCTTCGATCTCGGAGGCTCAGATCATTCTCGTTAAATGCGTACGTTGGCGACCATAATACAGAAGCCTTCAAAACCAGACATGGTCGGTTCAATTCTCGTTGTTGGGACGGATTATTGTCTTACCTCTTAGTTTGGACCTGTGGTTTGGACACTTGAGACCAAACAAGCTAGAGAAGAAAGGAACATTTAATAAAAACGAAGTAGAAGAAAGTCAAATCCTCCGATATAACCTTAGATGTGCATGAATGACATGTTACAACCTCGTAATATTTGTGGCATTACCGTTTCAAAAACAACGGATCTTTTCAATTGAACTGTTTGCGCATTTTAATCAGTGCTCTTTAAACTTATGCTAAAGTACGTTCTAGTATTAGCGTATAAAGATGTTCAATAGAGGATTAATGCAAAAGGTTCTTAAGTGAAAAGTCTTTCTTCGTGGTTTAGGGTAACAATCCCAGCCTCTGGTCCCCAAGATCGCGGGTTCAAAACTCGCAGAGGGTGATGGATTTTTCACGTCCAATATAAAATGGAACCACAGCAGTTAAACAGTCTTCGTAAATAAAAATCCAATTTATTCTCAAGTGAAACATTTGTATAGCTTATTGTATGATAATGGGAAGAGAAGTTCGTGTGAATATTAGGCATGCAGGAATATGCGTTTCTTTTCGGCATTTTAAACAAATGTCATACGAAAACAAAAACATCCATTCATTAGCATTTGTTTATATTTCATATGTTAGTTGCATGACTTAATGTATCTGACCAGCGTGAAGAAAAGTTGAGTTGTTACTTGATTAATAGTTTTGAAGGGGGCAAGCGTAGAGTGATAAAGAAAAAGAATTTTACTACGTAAGATAACAGAACTAATGTCGCACTTTAATTGGCATGCGAAGGTGAGTAATGAAGTGAATAAAACTGAGTAAAGAGGTAATTATATAATTTTTGTCTGGGATATTTATATAACACTAACTTACCTATACTGCATCTAAAATATAGAACCTAGGCAGTTGAATGGAAATTGCTGTAGAGGGTTTGTGCCCATTGGACTTTAACAAAGAGTTTATAAAATATATTTTGGCGTGGTTTATAATATGCTTTTTGGCGTAGTAAATGGTTTACATTTTCGTTTTTTGCCCACGTCTATCTGGGATTAAGTGTACTGAGGATTCTCTTGGTCAAATAAAACCGGTAGAATGTAATACTTTGTATTTCTTCAATTGTAGTGATAAAGTTAAGGTTTCTTTGATGTAAACAAATTGCTTTAGCTATAGAGTATGTGCGATTTTAACTCCAAATTTATTTCTTTATACGTGAAGTCTGCTCCTGAACATGCATGTTACATACCTTAGTGCGTTGCAGTACTGGATGTATTCCAATTTGGTCTTTATCAGCGATGTTGTAGCCTTACGACTAAACTGTGAAAATATCGATTAATTTTAATAAGTGCACAAAAATAAAACAATAAACAAGTGCTATTGAAATCAATTTTACCAACTTCAACTTTGAAAAATATTAAATTGCAAATAAACTATCTGACTTTAAAAATTCTACAACAGTTTAAATCCTTAGCTGAAACCTTGCGCACTTCCAGTGTGTAAGTTAAAATCTGGCACACAGCATTTTGAGAAGTGAAAAATATTGAATTAAAAATGCTGCGGATTAACACTTATTTTATGTAAATGGTATGGCGCCAATAACTAAGACAGTGTATTTAAGAATAGCCGGTATTACGCGAGTTTCAAATAAGAATTTGTTCTTGAAGCTTACAGAATTGAGCCATCACGTGATTTTGATTGCTTCGTAATCAGGGACGGCGTTTATTTACCCTACAGTTCAAATGATTCAGTTATTCCGTTTGAAAATCATGGAAAAGTGTATCAGCTCCAACATGCAGTTGAAATGGGGACACGAGATAATCCGCCGGCAGCCTTCCGCATTTACAAGACTCAAACGATGAAGACAATGCGCACATGGATGGATAGCGCGTCTGGCTCACGTTCAAGAGGTCCCGAGTTCTAATCTCGGTCAGGGTGAGTTACCTGGTTAAGGCTTTTTAGAGGTTTTCCCTTATCCTGAAAGATGAATGTCAGGTAACCCTAAGTTCTATGTACCCTGAACTCATTTGAACATATCGAGATTTAACTGTATTGGAACACCACCAAAAAACAATTACAACATTAAAAACCTACTTCACAGTAATAATACTGATAAGATAAAACCAGAGGAAAAGTCAGGCATTTACAAGATTAAGTGTAAAGACTGTGAAAAAATTTACATAGGGAGGACAAAAAGAAACATAGGCACTAGAAAGAAAGAACACTTCAGGCACTTAAGATACAAAAATATTGATAAGTCCGCAATAGCAGCTCATTTCTGGTCTGAAAATCATGAAATTGAAGATAGCACCAAATTACTAAAATACGTACAAAAACATAGTGAACTCGTCATATGGGAGAGGATATACATAGAAAAACATAAAAACCAACTAATGAACTTTGAAATCCCGCCAGAAGAGAATCCCACATTTAAGTTCATCACTAAATCAACAGATGGCAGCAGCAACCCCATAATTACCCACACCGCTGGATCAAGCTTCAGTCGCATAAGAGCCGTAGATGCAAACGATGATTTGCGAAACATGTCCTCAAAATAGGTACGAAAGTGAAGCAGATGTGCAAAAAATACGACTCATCTAAAATGTAATAATTAATCATTTGAACATGTTTTCATTTATCGTCCGATATGACTTAACGTTGGAGGTTTTCGCTTATCCTGAAAGACCAATATCAGGTAACTCTGAGCTCAATGGACCCTGGATTCATTTGAGCATAATTTCATCCATTTCATTCATTGTCCGATATGACTTAACGTTGGAGAACATAAAGACATTGAGAAATTGTCTGGCGTGACAGTGACGGCTATACAGACTAGCCACTGCCAATTCCATTGAATTAGAAAAACGGATAATTCATGAATTATTATATCATTTGAAATATAATATGCGAATATGCTTATCCCAATTTTCATTTTAACTGCATCATAATAAACGTTCGGAAAATTCTCTTGCGTCCCTTGCAACTAGCGACAAGTACACTTGAATGCTCAAGAATAGCGTGCGAGTTAGGGGAAAATAGTAGGTTAACGAGGTGGCAACGCTGAGTACGCAAACGCATCTCATTCGTTGCAGACCAAAACTCTTCCCATTTAAAAAAAATTATAATGCTCAATTGCACGACTTTTTTCCCCTTCCGATTTCCAAGCTAAAAAAACTGGCAATATAATAGTTAATACAATTATCCCGTCTCTGTGTTGTAGGTGATAGCATATCTGCCTGACGTTCGAGTTTCCGACTTTGAATCTGGTCAGGGTAAGTTATCTGGATAGGCTTTTTTCGGGGTTTTCCTTCATCCTGAAAGATGGCTGTCTGGTAGCTCTTAAGCTCTGTGCCCTGTACTCATTTGAACATTTCATTCATCATCCGATATGAGTAATGTTTGAGGTTTTCTTATCCTGAAAGATGAATGGTAACTCTAAGCTCTATGTACCCTGTACTCATTTGAACATCATTTCATTCATTGTCCGATATGGCTTAACATTGGAGGTTTTCTTATCCAGAAAGATGAATGTCTGTTAACTTTAAACTTGATGTATCCTGGACTCATATGAACATTTCATCCATTTCTTTCACAGTCTGATATGACTTTGGAGAACATTAGGGAAAAAAATTAAAAAAATAAGTGTTAGCTCTTTAAAGCAACTCTCTATGCAGCATCATTGTCTCAATGGGTTGATACGGAAATTCAATAATCAATTTGGTAGTGACTTAAGAGCACAAATAGACATTTAAGCTAAGCTGTACCCTTACAGCTTGGATATTTGCATAATCCTTTCTTAATAAATGTAGGGTAGTGGTACAGCAGGACCTTTTCTTACTCTTCTGGTTTGCCCTTGTGGAACCTGAGCTTGGCATGTTGACTTTTCAGGAATATGATCCGACCTTTTACTAGTGCACATACTGGACAGCTTGAATATAGGTAGCAGCAACTTATCTGATTCTTTAGTATCTCTCTGACATTCATTAAATGGAAGAATATTTCGATACTACTGTTGTACCTAATGGGAACTTGATAGCCAGTTATCATTATAGCATTTGGACACTGTATATTCACATACTCATTCTTGCAGCTGTTGTATCTTCTCACAATCTATGTCGGCTGTGCACCAACAAAATTGTTAATGATGCAGTGATAATCATATCATACTGTAGTGCCCTACGTTATGAGCAGCGTATCTCTGCTCTTTTGTGCATCTTTTTTCTTTTACGAGCATAAGGTTGAGGACTACAACTTTCAGCCAGTTCCGTCTTATAATTTCATAACTTTCTCTTTACTAATGCAGCCTGGAGGGAAGAAACCATGATTAGAAGGTACAATAAATGCAATACTCAGAACAAACTTTCCACTACCCCAATATTCTGTAATTCAGGAGGATGGTTTTCCTTCCCAGTATAAAGTTCAAAATTACAAATAAGACACTTAATGTTGCATATTATGAACATCTTGTAGCCTTTATCTTGGGATTATTGGGATTGTACATCTTCATTCCTTCCTTTAAAATGTACATATCTGCTGATCTATTCTACTCCTCACATTTAACAAAATGCTCTCCCATTTTTGCCAATTTCTCAAAAATGGCTCTTGGTGATTTCAATTAAAATACTGTATGTATTATACAAATATAAATATTTGTTACTAAATCTCCACTTAACTTAAATTGATGTTAATATTTCTTCTTTCTAATGAAGGTCAATTTCGAATGCAAATCACATTCGTCCTCAGTATGTTTAGAAAGTATTCCATGTCATGATGTACTTCCTGAATTTTCTGCAAATAACCTGAGGTGCTCTTAATTCTTAATGAATGTTTAGGATATATTCCCCTCCACACCATCAATCTTTATTTTTAGAACTATATTAATTTCAGCATCTTTTGTTGCAGGAGACTCAATGATGTCGATATCAGACTTACTTGGCCTGAATCTGCCCAGAGGCCCACTTCTGGGAAATACAAGCCATAGTCCACTAAGTACAGGCAGCCAGCAATTTGGCTCTCCCTCGTCAACTTCAAGCAGTTCTATGCAGCACAGTTATCAGGCAAGTTAAAGATGCAACACCATCTTCTTCCCCCTCAAATACTGCTACCCTTCACAAGGAACGTTTTTAAAATTATTAGTTTTCTTAAATCATTCTTAAATTTTGATTAAAGTAATGCATATTAAAAACATTGCTTTGCAAATAAAATGCATATCTTGAATTTTTTTGCAATTAATTCAAATTACTACTAAGCAGTTGAGCACTGAATTTCAGACAAGTGTACTTCATAGAAAAACTTAGATCCTCTTTAAAATAAACAATTTACTTCAATTATCAAATTTTTCGCTTCACTGTGGTGTTCCAATACAGTTGAATCTCGATGAATTTACTTCAAATTTTTTGTAGCATAACGCATTTCCGGGATATCTATTATGATCCAAATTGTTCTAGTTTTTCATTCTTTTAAAAATATTTTGTTTCTCATGATTGCATGGAAAGAGTATAGAAAGACCAGCATACAACATCTAGTTCTTAAACATTCGTCTAACACTGTTTTCTTTCATTCTATGACAAATTATAATGTAGTTGTTCCTAAAAGGGTTAAATGGTTAAAATGTACAAGGTCATTCTTTTATATCAAGACCATGGACTAAGTTTGTGCACACTCTGCATGTCACAGTTTTAATAAACCATGCATATGTATGTCCTTTGAATTTTTTTTAATAGCCTTTGAGGTATTTTATTCTTAACAAATGTTAGAAAAGCTTATACAGCTGGGGAAGCTATTAAAATATTCAAATATATTTCAAGAAAATTGTAGAAAATATTAAAATGTGCAATTCTAAATTTGTATGTAGCTTTAGTTATTTAAGAGTGTTTCTGTTAGTCACATTTTTCAAGTATTTCAAGCTTCGCTTTTGCTATGCTAGGTTTTCTCTTTAGTTCTAATTAAGAAAACAAATGTGAATATAGCAAAGCAACTTTTTCAACATTGGTTAGACTAGTACTGTATGCTGTTAGCATAATAAGCCTAAGGCTGAAGTGCTTCAGAGGAGTGAGTAAAATCTGTATCAGAAAAGGAGATGCTTCTTTATGCTTCTGTGTAGCAGTAGCAGCATAACATATCATTTAATAAAAGAAAACAAGAATTTTATGTGTTATAGAAGGGTAGAAAACCTTTTTCACTCTGATCTAACACATGGAAAAAGTCTGAAGTCATACATTATTTAAATTTATTATTTTATTAACATTCTTCAATACTACAGCATAAGATAGTTTAATATTGTCCTCTTCCTTGGCTAATATTTGTATCTGTGTTGAGTTTATACAAGTGACACTTGCTGCTGTTACTAAAATACTGGTGTGTATTACCAAGCGATAATTTCATAAATGTTAAAAATACAGTAGAAGCCCAAAATAGTACGGTCCGAAATACTGCAGATTTTAATTTAATGCTTGGGAAAGTATGTCCCCCGAAAAATAAAATCGTATTTTTTAAATTTATTTGTATTCATGAAAGTTGAGTTTATAAATGTCTTCAAACAGCAGTTCTGCAGTTCTGCCCTCATCACACTCCTAGAGTCGACCTTGGTCACTTTATTGCTGTAACAGGACATGGAAACAATAGGTTTTCTGTAAGGGCTAAAACATCTGTGTCTGCAGAAATTCTAAGACCTGGGAAAGTTAAAATATTATTTCAGTCTGAATCACGCCTTTTGAGTGTAAAGTCACATGTTGAGAATATCAATAGTGTGAAGTGCGATCAATTTCAGGACTGGAATACATCTCCAGATTACTAGTGAGTAATTGTATTTAAAAGTGGTGTACTTTATATTACATACCTTTTTGTGTACCTACCTACTGTAATTTCATATTGTGCGAATGTTTCCTTACACCTCCACGGGATGGACTTTTGTCACATTTAAGCTCACATTTCGATATACCGTGGAATCGTTATAACATGGGTGTAAAGCATGTCCCCCAACAACCGCATTATTTCGGGCTTCTACTGTAGTATAAATCGGTGAACTTGCAGCAACCTGTATGCCTGGAAAAATGACCTATGTGTGTGTCACATTGGCAACCCACTTTTAACCTTTTTCCATTGTGCATCATCATACTCAGATTATTTTTGTTCTTAAAAACTTACTACCTACTTTAAAATGTGCACCTTTAGTAGATTTAATTTCAAAAATATATGTGAAGCTTCTTAAATATTATTTCCCTAATTGGTACTCTACTTAGAGGTGTGAGTTGCCTCCAGGTTAAATGGCCACTCTTGAATAAGCTTTATGTATATTGAAAATGGATATATTTTATGTAACTTGAATATAATATTTTGACAGTATGATGAACCTCAGAATGAAGTAACCATGCCATTAAGAGTTCTGCAGCGCAATTCAGATCCTTTGTTACACCACTCTAGTCCTACGTCGCCGTGCTATGCTCGCACTTTCCGTGGTTCACCACCTTACAGGTAAACTCCAAAATATAAAATAAAAATGAGGTATATTAGAAATGTTAGTTGATAATGTAAAGTAATAACAAAACTAATTTTTATTTGTGGTGCTTTTAAATTCCATGGTGCTTTGTTTTAAATTGAAATAAAACTTCAACATTTTGAAACTTTGTCTGTTTGAAGGTACAAATTCACATAAAGGTACAAACAAAATGTACAGAAAATTGTAGAGTAGATGGGGTAATGCTGCAGTAAAATTTTGAGGTTAGAAAAAGATGATTCACAAATCCAGGAGCACTGCATCAACATAAGTCTGACTTCTTAATATCTTCATTTGCCAGTCAAAATTAAATATAACTTGTAAGACAGATGTGTGAGTACTGTCTGGAGTAGCAAATCTGGTATACAGTAAATTAACCATTACATGCCCATGCTGTACTGAACAGATGGAATGTTTATGTACCAGCCAGTAGACTTGTCAGACGTCCAGCAGTATTGAATAGTTCTTTACAGAAATGCATTTTGTTTTTATCTAACATTATAAACTGGTCTTGGAATTGGAGACTCTTAACATGATGGATTTAATGTGGATACTTATAATGAAGTAACAAGTTTCTGGGCTACTATAACTTTTAACCTGAAACTATCTTTCTACTATACTATTTTCTGCATCCAGTTTATAAATGCTGGCACAAATATATACATTTTTGCCACAGTTAATAAGACAATTTTTCAAAAGTGTAACCAACTTGTCTGAACTTATAAGTGAAATTTATATAGAAAGAGAATCCCAATATCATTGATTTTTCTCAAATGGCTCTAATAATTTTAATTAAAAGATTATTTAGGACAGGTGACAAACAGGATGTGTTCTCAAATTCTGTGGAAATAGCTTACAAAATTCATTTAGAAGGTTTTTGTATAACTGCGAAGTCATAAAAAAATGTGGAACTTTAAAATATACAATTTGTCAAATCATTTTTAAGCAGTAAAAAGAAAAAGTGCATTGTTTTGATTTATTAATTTCTTTTTCTGTTCGGTTTTTCTTTTCTCCATTTGTATTCTAATTTATGCAACTCTTTCTTTTAAGCATATATTCTGATAGTGATTGTAGCAGTCCCAGCCCAACATTGGAGCAAGCTTTGCTGTTGAAGTGTGCAACAAGTGGCTCACGTTCAAATTCTCCTGATTCAGAAACAAGTGGTGTGAGCAGTATTGAAGGCAATATATCGGATTTAATGGTAGGTTTACTGAAACAATAACTTAATTATTTGTAGGTACATACTATTTCTGGTGAAGTGAATACATTTTTATCAATATGTAGAAAGACAAAATTGCTTTTGCAATTTTTTTTGTTATGCTTAAACACATTGAGAGGGAATTGCTCTGTCATATTTGCATATCATATTTTCTACTAATAGCTCCTAAAGTTCCATTCATTGTTAAATACACATTTATTATGTCCCTCTCCACTGTATCCCTTCCATTTTTATTCTACTTCCTATTTTCTTTCTCACTCCATCCTTGTTATGTTACCTCTTTACTTCCTTTGGCATAATGCATGTCATTTTGTTTTGAAAACTACTGATAAACTGGCTTCTTTTGAGGGGTTAATTTCTAAATTAAAATGTAGGTAAAAGGTTTAAGAATACCAAAATTAGGCAGGCCACGCCGTGGCTCAGTGGTTAGACCGCTTGGGTCTCACCAAGGCGGCCCGGGTTCGATCCCAGGCGACCGCAAAGTGAGATTTGTGGTGGACAACACGGCGTTGGGGCGGGTTTTCTCCAGGACCTCTGGTTTCCCCCGCCATCTCATTCCACTGGTGCTCCATCTTCATCTCATGCATCATCAGTGTCACCGCCTGCGGAGCCGTATGTAGTAAAAGCGGGCGTTAAACACTACACATTTCCAAAATTATGCATTGTGATACACTGTTTCTTGTTCTATTTACATACTTTTATCTTGAACTCTCTGATGGAGGTGTCAAAGAAGGCAACTGGATTTTCTTATCTTTTACATTCTAGTACTTCAAATTAATTCATAGAAGGCAGCAATTGCAGTTTCTGCAATGGTTTTTTTTTTGTTTTGTTTGTTTGACATCGACTTTGTGTCATTAATCGACTCCCAATTAATTTAATTTATACAAAAACACTGTTTTCAACACTTCCATGAAAGGATTTATGTACAATGATGCTCGGTTATTACTTTAGCAAAGCACAGGCCTTCTTTACTTTACCATTTGTAACAGAAGATTTAAGGGTTGAAGTTAAAGTGTGGAAATAGTAAATGCTTTACATATACAAATAATAATGCACAAGAACTTTGTTGATTTTGACTAGGTGGACCAAAGATAATTCAGCTTAATAAAAATCTGAAAAGAAAAAAAAAACCTTACTTTTATGTGCATAGTGAAAACTGGATCACTGCAAAAGCAAGAGTAAAGAATTGAAAGCTGCATCAGGACTGTCATGAAAAATGATGCAACACCTAACATGGTCTAGTTTTATTTTTCTGTGACATGGCAATATATACAGTATCTTTCATACTAACATTCCATGTATTATCAAATATTGTCACTGATCGCATTGTTGCGACAAGTGTGGCCGATATGCACAAAGAGACAGATAGTGCAGCGCAGAGATATAAAGCTTGCTGAAACAGATAAAGATAGATAACTGGAAGATTCTAGTGCCGTCTGTTCATTCGATTAATTTCTAGGAATACGAGTAGAGGTATAAAAAGGAGACCAGGATTAAGTTGTTTTGAGAGTCATAATTGGATTCGTGTGCGTACAGCTGTGTTTTGAAAGTGAACTCTTTGCTTGTGGATGTGTCAGACGAACTTGAAGGCTGTATTTTTATGTCATGTAATTCTGCTACTGTAAGGGTTGACGAAAGTGTATTTCTATGGAAATAAAGAACATTTGGAATTTCTGCAAATTGAACTTTTAATTCTATGAACCCACAGTCATGTTTTTGACGAAAAAGTAAGCCAAAATCAATCTAGATAAACTGGAAGTCCAGTTTAATGAGGGCCCAAACAGATTGTGTATTGAAACATTGGTATTAACTTCTTAAATATTTATTTTACTGAAATTCATACTGTAACATTTTAGAAGCATATGCTTATGACCTTTTATGTAACATTGAAACGAAGAAAAACATGCAAACAGTTCTTAATAGCAAGATATTTTTACTTGTACCCGATCCTTTAATTGAAACTTAAGATATTATTCATGGATTTAAAATGCCATTTTTGACTTGAATAGTCAGTTATAAGTTATTGGCTTCAGTTACCAAAACTAAGCTGCTGCAAAATTTTGATTGATAGTCCTATATGTGGTGTATATATCACAGTTTTAATGTGAGGACAAATTTAATGGTATAAATGATATTTGTGTACAGAGCTGCTTGAACCTGCCAAACACTCCTTTACCAAATTTGCAACTGAGTAGCAGTCCTGAGCAGGAACGCTCCTGGCATCAGATGCGACCATCACTGCGCTACTTTCAGCAGCAACAGCAGCAACAATTACAGGCATCATTGTTATCATCCCTGCTGCAATACCCTGCAGGAAGTCCAACACTCAGTTTGGAGAAACCCTGGCTATTGTCGCCACCAGTACAGCAGACAGGGCAAGAGAAACCTTGGCTACCCTCTCCTCCAGCACTGCCTTCACCTGTAACCAACACTACTGCTAGTTCCCTGGAACGAGCTGCTCAGTTCCACAGGAGTGCTGCTTGTGAGTACATTCTGGCAACGTAACTAAAATTCAGTATAAACATTTTTAGTTGATTAATTTTAATAGATTTTGCATACCTAAATTATTTTATTTGTCTATCAGGTTAGTTGTTCTGCCTTGGGCAGAGCAATAAATTAGAAAAATATAATTTGTATATGTGATGAATGAAATCTGAAATTGAATGAAAGTTTTAAAGAACATTTGATGCATTTTAAACATTACCTAACTAAACTATACCTAACAATATGCTGATTTTTCCTCACATTCATTCTTTACAAATGTAAAGTTTGTAATACTATTAAACAAAATTATATTAGCTTTCTACTCCATCTCTTTTTTGAGAAAGAGGGAGAGAACAATATTTTGTAATGCAGTAAAACCTCTTTAACCCAGACTTCAGATAACCTGGACCAGTTTTGAAAAGCAAAATTATATTTGAATGATTAGAGCCAGACTGAAAAATTCAATGTCATAGCCGGGATTTGAACCATGGATCTCCCGCTCTCCGTACAGTTGATCTAAACCACTGAGCAACTATGGCCAACTGCCAATATGACATTAAATTCTCCAATTGACTCGTATGTTTCCTGGTAGACCACTAGAAGTATTCTATGAAGATTAAGTAGTGATTAAATATTACTAATAATGGTCACTTTATGTTCACAGCTCTCTATGAGGCAACCTGTTCATGGAATGGTAATTTGCCCCCTCGGACACAGAAGAATGTACAGTACTCTTCAAAGGTAAAATTATGCATCAGTATTCTAAAAAAGCCATACTTCAATGGAAACTTTGTCATTTGTTTCATGCATTGCTAAGTAATGAAGAATGAAAGTATTTCATAATCATTAACTTCTATGGTTTTGTAAAATGTATGTAAGCAGAGGTCTTTTTATCATTTTATGGCAACAAAGGGATTATTAGTTTTTTGGGCAGATTCAGTGTTAGATTTTTACCATAGATCCAGGAAAAAAAAAATCCATTACATTATTGTAACTTAAGATTACAGACTCAATGTACCACACGAATACTATATACTGCTAATAGGTCAGAGATGGCTAGTGTGTCCATTCACTAGGCTGCAACAAAAGGCATAGGATTTGAAATTTGTTAGCACTGCCATAACCTCCAACAACCAGCAAACAATGTGTGCAAACATTTTTGTGATGAATGATATGAACTGTAAAGTCTGTTCTATGCAAATTGTTTTATCTTTTTACATTCTGTGCCTGCAGGTTGTTTTCCTTTTTTGTGACAGTTTTTGTTAAGTTATTTTATGAAGCATAAAATATGCACTAGACTAGGAAGTATGTATGGACTAGGAAGTGGTGTTTGCTTTTAATGCTCATTTATCACAATATCAGGAAGAATTATTAGAATACATGTGTAACAAAGGTTGCTCATTTATTTTACATATTTTTGTGCTGGATTAAGCATTTTACGCATTCTAAAGTTCATGCTACTGTAAAATGATAATACTTTACTGGTCAGGTTTCAAATTCAGGAAGTGGAAAGTTAGCATAAAAGTGAATGAAGAAGATACTGACACATTGCTTCACTTGCTGTGAAAAATTTGCTGTAAGTGAAGCAATGGTGTCAATATCTTCTCGATTCACTTATGCTAACTTGTGCTTCACTGTCTCTATGCTTCTTTCAATTATATACTTTGAAGTGGATAGTTACTTGATTTTTTTTTTTTTTTTGCTTGAGTTTCAATGTCCTTAAATCTGGTAGATCATACTGGGCAAGGAGGAGGATAGATGAAATGATATTCAAATGAGTCTGATGTCCCTAGAGCTTGGATATACTTGCTTTATCATTTTATCCTTATAAGGGAAAACTCTGGAAAAGACCTTATCTGGATAACTTGCCTTAACCGAGATTTGAGCTTGTAATCTCTTGAATGTGAGCAGACATACAACCCCCCCACACTAGAGGTTGGCTTACTTGAATTTTGTTTTTCTGTGTATTAATGATTGTTTATTTTTGTTAAAGATATTTCTTGGTGGGGTGCCATGGGACATTACAGAGGCAATGCTTGTCGCAGCATTCAGGAAGTTTGGACAAATTAAGGTGGAATGGCCTGGTAAAGATCAGGCTGCTTCTCAACCTAAGGGCTATGTATACATCATCTTTGAATCTGAGAAACAGGTATGTACTGCTGTTTACGTTCATTGAAGACAGCATTTAAACAGAAATAAGAAAGGAGCTACAGATTATTTTGCAATTTATTTTTACAGGTGAAAGCTCTTCTGCAAGCTTGTACACATGATATTACTGGTGGTGGCAATTGGTACTACAGAATCTCTTCAAGGAAAATGAAATCCAAAGAGGTAATAATATATATAATAAAATTATAATTAAAAGCATTGTTAATGGTAAAGCTAATTTCATTTATAAAGACTAAAATTGAGTCATACCTTTTAAAACTTGTAACTTCACTCACGTCCTTTTACAAAATCAGGAACCGTTTTCGAAACTGTTGCAGTCTCATCAGCTGATTAGCAACTCATCACAATTGGTTGTCTGTGTCTCTTGTAATTGGCTCCCTCTCTTGGAAGATAATTACATAAAATGCAACAGTTTCAATCCTCTGTCACATAAATTAGCTGCTCTTAGAAGTCTGATCCATAGACTGAACAGCATATCTTTAGATCAAAAACAATATAATGAGGAGTTTACATATATTTTAAATACAGCTCAAATAAATGGTTTCAATCCAAACTTAACCAAAAAAATGATCAATCAGGACTACAAGCAAAATAAATTAAAACGTAAAAACATAAAACATAAATAAAAACTGGAAATACAAAAAATTTGCTCACCGCTCGGGCATTTCTGAAGTTTGAACAAATATTTAAAGATTATGGCATCAAACTAGCAGCAAAAAACAGATTCTCACTCAAATTGTCAAATAATTCCTTAAAAAACACGATCCCACCAGAACAAAAATCAGGCATATATAGGATAAATTGTGAAGACTGACAAATTTTATATTGGTTTGACAAAGAGAAATTTAAAAAATAGATTAACAGAACACCGTAGGAACATAAAATATAAACAAACAGAAAAATCGGCAGTTGCTTTTCATTTCTGGAATGATAACCACCACATCAGAGAGATCAAACTAAACCATTATCAACAAAACTTGAACTTATATGAGAAATTTTTTTATTAAAAACATTCCACATATTCTAAATTTTGATGTGCCATCAATGAGTGGTATACTGAACTTATGTAAAGAATCTTCAAGAGAGGGAGCCAATTACAAGAGATAAAGACAACCAACTGTGATGAGTCGCTATCAGCTGATGAGACCGCAACAGTTTCAAAAACGTTCCTGATTATGTAAAAGGACGTGAGTGAAGTTAAAAGTTTTAAAAGATATGACCTAACTTTAGTCTTTATACATCCAAAGAGGTAATTTATGTTCAGGCTGTCAACTTATTCCCCCATGGTCCCATCTGTATTAAAGATCTTTGTTTTAGTGTAATTATACATAATTCAGTATAATTAAATTCTTAAATACTGGCATAATAGATTTTATTATATTTTAGACTATTTTACAAGTTTCACGCCTCATAAAAATACATAATATGCTTAAATTCATCAAATTTGTTTACAATTAATATATTCTGTGTTCTCTTTTGCCAAGAAAGTTTTTAAATTGCTCTTAAAAAACTTAATGGGTTTAATTAAATTTGTAGCCTCTATAAAATGTTGCC
The DNA here is from genome assembly GCA_030765055.1 of Mantis religiosa. Taxonomy (NCBI): domain Eukaryota; kingdom Metazoa; phylum Arthropoda; class Insecta; order Mantodea; family Mantidae; genus Mantis; species Mantis religiosa. The sequence goes on from CM060958.1 coordinate 17,722,366, forward strand.
CATTGAGAGGGATCCTTCTTAATAGCTTTTGTACTTAGTTTTTTTCTATAGTGTTGCATTCTTGTGCACTCACTTTCATTTATGCTGTCACCGCAGTTTGGGAGGTATTTTACTGGTTTTCGCAGGTGGATTACGTGTGAATCTGTTCATATTTTTGTGCATGCATTGGCATCATGTTTTATGTGCACAGTTCTGATTATTCACCTATGAGCAATGTCTTCCGATGCAAATTGGCTTCCCATATACCCACAATTTTCTTCTATCCTGATGCATCACTGCAGTTTTAAATCACTGGGGCTGAATTTTCCAACATTTTTAGCTTTAAAGTTATTTACTTAAAATGATGCACCTAATTTGAGTGAACAAAGATATGGGAAGTGCAAAAGCTCATTATATAAAGCTCAAATAGTTTCTCAGATAATACAATTAAATTTTTTCATTTAGTGAAAAAATGCACTGCACATTTACATTTTTGAGAGAAATATGATAGTGACAGTACTTTAGTAAAGTGTGTAGTGTTTAATGCCCACTTTTACTACATACGGCACCGCAGGCAATGCCACTGATGATACATGAGATGAAGATGGAGCACCGGTGGAATGAGATGATGGGGGAAACTGGAGATCCCGGAGAAAACCCGCCCCAGCGCCGTGTTGTCCACCACAAATCTCACTTTGCGGTCGCCTGGGATCGAACCCGGGCCGCCTTGGTGAGAGCCAAGTGGTACTTTAATAAAGTGAGAATAAGTTGCAGTATTTGAAGATATTGTAGTGAAATAACGTTTTGTTTTTAGTTTGTTGGTATAACATCAAATTTATTCTATATAAATTTTGGATATATTAATTCTGGACATATTTCAAGGCATTTCTTTAGTGGTTACCAGTAGTATAGAAGGGGAAACATTTTGTTGGATTTTACACTAGTTTTTGTTGATTCAGCATTTATTCCTTGGATATACCTCTATGAAATATTTTGAGGCATAAGCTTGTTTGTTGTAGAGGGTTATGAATTTCTTCAGTTATTAGAAGCAGAGTTATTGAGCATATTTATGAAATTGATTTTTAATATTACTAGCTGTTTTCTTTAGCCAGATAATTAAATGGCGTACTAATATAAAATATTCTTTGTGCAAGAACAAGATGAATAGAATCCCTAAAAATTATAAGGCTTTTAAGTTTAATCGATGCCTGAGAAAAACACACTTATAACACAAAACTGCTTGTTTTAAGAAACATTAAAATGTGCTATTCTGGATCTGTATGCAAACAAATCATAAACAGGATGTGGAACTATCTTTTGGGTTAAAATGTTTCTATAGAGAACATAATTGAAAACGGCTCTCTCCAGAGATACAAAAATTTGATGTAAAATCATAATTGCGCAAAAAAAAGAAAAAAGGCTGCTTAAAAGTAGGCCTTGCTATTTAATATCAAAAGGCTGCATCTATATTTCTAAAACTTCCAAATAACTTAGCAAAGAGTTTGAAGTTTCCAATAATCCATTATTTCAAAATTAGAACCTTTGACCTCTAAATGATTAAATATTTCTAATAATTAATTGGTCTTCGACATTAGTGATGTATCAACCAAGGCTGGAAAGTAGAATCAGACAAACTGCAAGGCAATAGCTTGGATTTTGACCATAGATCACGTGACATGTTCTAACCAAGATATCATAGAAATATGCCAGTGAATTCCCTGAATGACCTGCAGTAAGTATTTTAAGACATTGTAATTTGAGAATGCCTTGTAATGGTGTTTATTTTAACCAAGAAAAGTGAGTCATTTGGGGAATTAAATGAATGTTCAAAACGTTGACATAGTAATTCATTGGTGAGAGGAGCAGCATGGTAAGCTGTGAATCAAATCCAGTTTGTTCTGTCTTTATGGTTAAATCTCCCCATATTATAATATTGAGTTTTATAAAATCTGTGCTATAACAGAAGCTTTGACTATTTTTGTAAATTGCATTTTCAGTAGCAGCAAAATTAGAAGAGGTTTAATGTAATAAAATTATAAAATAGAAGTATTTAGAAACAGTGGAGCTTCATCAATAAAACCTTTTTAAACCACTTGTGAAACTATAAAAACATTTTAGCTCCACTTACATTTAAAATTAGGACATGTTTCGAGGAACACACGTCCTCATCAGCTGATGTTAGACTCGACGATGATGACGCATGTGCCATGTAAGTTGAGCTAAAGTGTTTTTATAGTTTGACAAGTGGTTTAAAAAGATTTTATAGGTTTAATGTACTTTATTTTTGTGCACAGCGGTTAAAATATTTGTTGTCTCATAGGTTCAGGTAATACCCTGGGTTTTAAATGACAGTAACTACATTAAGTCTTCATCTCAGAAACTGGATGCCAAGAAGACTGTATTTGTTGGTGCATTACATGGAATGTTGAATGCAGAGGGTTTAGCCAAAATCATGAATGATCTCTTTGGTGGAGTATTGTATGCTGGTAAGTTATATTCTCCATGTTCAAACATATTCTGTTGAATATGTGCCTATATATTTCCAGTTAGCTTAATCAAGAATTACTAAATTTTAGGGCATATATCCATTTTTTCTTTACCACCTATCATTTGATTAGGTCCAAATATTTGTCAATCGTATTTTCCTGAAAATACAAGTTTTGACATATACTGTATCAAAATATTGAATTATGTATGGTGGGAGAGTTCTTTCAACAGCCTGCAAAGTCCTTTTTATATTGCTTAAATTGTATGTAAGTTTGTGTAACTTGGAAGTCTTAAGGAATAGACCAAAGCCTACTATAGGAAAAATGCAGAGCTCTTAAAAACTGGTCCTTTTCTTGATATTTCATGTTGCATGTCTAAATTTCTTGTATCATGATATTCCATGTTGCATTAGATCAATGAACGGATATTATTTTTTTTCAAACCAGCCATGTGTAGGACAAGGTTGGAATAGGCAGACTGAAAAATTCAATGCCATAGCTGAAATTTGAACCTCGGAATTTCCATTAATTGACCTAATAGTGGTCTAATCTTAAAGTACTTACAGCATAGTAAGTCGCCATTTAGGCAGTTGTCTCGTGTATATGCAAGAACTGCTTGTATTTTACTGGGAAAAATACAAGTCAGTTGAAGAATTTGTTATACTGGCTCTTTGAGCAACCAGACAGACTGGGAGATCCGTAGTTCAAATCCCAGCTATGACATTAAATTTTTCAGTCTGACTTTGCCCATTTCATCTTACATGTTTACATTTAATCTAATATCATGATATTTAGATTTGCTAAGTTTTCATCTCCTTCCTCCATTGTCCGATGGAATGCGCCTATTATGCAGTTTGAATCCTACTCGGACCCAAATGAGCTAGCTAGCTGGACTCTTAAACCTCATTCACAGACACCTAGAAAAATAATTACTCTGAAGAAAAATAAATTATATGAATACTATAATATTAAACAGAAATATGAATTTTCTGTAGATGGAGAAAGTTGCACAGATGCATTACATTAGATTTTTGTGTGATGGATTACATAAGATTTTATGTAAAATGTGCCCTTAATTTAATAGTTTCAGATTGTGTGAAGTGAGCAGTTGTTTGTAAAGTAATTTGTATTTGTACAAAATATTTTTACATTTTTTTCTTCAAACCTGTTCACTACTGATTAAATATATCTTTGCACATTTCCAATATATCTATAATAGTCAGTAAAATTAATTACAAATTGTGACAACAAGGGTAAATATAAAAGTTTGATGTCTTTTAAATTCACTTGATATGTTTTGAGATGTTATGTTCAGTTACAGTGATGTTATTAGTTGCTTATTTGTTGTGCACTAATGCAGTTTGGTTATTTGACAGGCATTGATACAGACAAGTACAAGTATCCAATTGGATCTGGTCGTGTTACATTCAACAACCCACAAAGCTATATGCGTGCTGTATCTGCTGCCTTCATTGAGATTAAGACAAGCAAGTTTACTAAAAAGGTATGAGCATGCTATAAAATTTTATTCAAAATATATTATCCTTTTTATGCAAGCATTCGGATGATGCTGATTGACTGCTTTGCTGGAAAAGAAAATTGAAAATGCATACATTGCAATACAATAGTTTGTGAAATATATTCGTTTTGTTTCATTATATATGTATGCTGTATGCAAATTGACACAATTACTGGTAATATACAGTGCATAGGTAATCAGTTTGATATAGGAAATCTATGGTGCATGAATACAAATTAATTATACATAAAATTGCTAGGATATATGGATGCCAGTGGTCACATTCCTTCAAATATAAGTATCAGAAAGCTTATGTTTTTTATTTATGGTCACTGTTTAAAGCTGTGGTTCTTAGTGTCTCATTCTATGTATATTTGGCTTAAGACTGCTTCAATTTGCTCAGAACCTCTTTACCAGTCTTGAGGTTCCTTTGTGCCATAAATCTGATAGGGTCACCAGCTTTTCTTTGTTTCTGAAGGAAGCTTTGCTAAGGATGGAGCTTGTGTGTTTAGTTTAATGACTGTTGTGAGGATGGTACAGGTGCACATGCATTAAAATTTTGGGTTAAAATCCCCATGGGTACATATTCTTGTTTCTCTCTTTTTCAATACATTCTTACATTACGCATCTTTACTCTCCCAATATTTGAAACGTATAAACACTGGTTCGAGTTTATCCCACCTCAGCAAGAACATGCTTATTTAATCCTACTTTACGAACAAAACTATGTCCTCAATACACATTCACTGCATTGTAGCATCTTCACAGGTGAGTATTTTTTATATAATTTGACTGTCAATTGCCATGATCATATCAGTGACATTAGTGTACCAGAATTTTGACCTCCAGAAGTTTTTACTATCTATTGATAAGGGGCTGTAACTTTAAATTCGTTTAAAAGTTGTTCTGATATGGTTTTGAATTCGCCACCTTAGTAACATAGTAGCTTCCTTAATGGCGGTGTTGGCTGAGGATGTGAGCAAGGGTTCATGAAATCGATTTCAACTAATTCAACTAATAAGAAAACTTGATATTTGAGTTTGATTTACAAGTCACTATGTTTACGCTCAAACTTCACTTACTTGTTACAAGTGAAGTTTGAGTGTAAACATAGTGACTCATAAATCAAACTCAAATATGAAGAATACTTCACTGTTAATAATGCTTCTGCTTTTGATATTTAAGAAAACTTGACATCATTTTCTTATAAGTGAAGTTTTTTGTTACAAATAATTATATTTGTATAATATGTATTGCTTCACTGTAACTAGCTTCATTTTCTACGTAACACAACTGAATGCTCAAACACTCTTGTTTCCCACACAATTAGCAATAACTGACAGAGGAATAGGTGATTAACCAGTGTAACCAATGTGACAACCTTTGTTTCCATAGTAACAACCTTCCCCTCATACCCTCTGTTTCTTGCTTGACAGCAGTCATATATCTTTTAAAAATCAGACTTTAGTAGTTGGATCATGTTTCTCAATTAACATAAAGTACTACATGACAAAGCGAGAAAGCGTATCAGAAAAATTTGCAACACAGATGTTTACCTCAGCTTATCGCAGTGTATGTATACTCTGTTCAGATATAATCATGTCTTCTGAACAGCAATGTATCATACATCGGCAGGCACGAGAAAACATATCATATAGACACACGCAGCTTCCATCGCTCTATTTGTGTTTCGTAACTTACTGTACGTCAACTTACAAATTTTCACTCTTCTAATTGAACAGATAAGACCCATAAGAGATGATCACAGCGCTGGTCACCTGAAGGTCTATATGCCTCTATGCTCTGTCGAGTTAGATAGATAGCCTTTATTGCCGTAAACTTTACCAAGCCACATTATAAAAGTCATTTATGGAATATAATGGGTTTGCTACCAATGTATGGCGTATAGTCCTTTTAAAACTTAAATTAGGGAGCTCTCTTAGTCTTTGTGGTAAAAAATTGTATAATTTAATTGAAATGACTATAAAACTATTCTGAATTTGTGTCTAAATTTATTTATATATAAATTCAAACAGTTTCGTGTTGAGTATGTATATTAGAGCAAAGTATAAAGCTATTAAGATTCTCTTTAACGTATAAAAGACAATTCAGCACATACATAGATGAAAACGTTAAAATACCTAAATGAATAAAAAGTGGTTTACAACGTTCTTTTGAATGAACTCCATAAATTAATCTAAGGGCCCTTTTTGCAATATAAATATCTTAGCTGCTAAAGAGTGATTTCCACAGAAAAGTATACCATAATTAGCATGCGAATAAATGAGCATAGTAAACCTTCATGAGAACATCCATATTAACACTGTTCCTTAAAATTCTCAACATTAAAATTCCTGTTGTAATCTTTTTTTATATATAATTGATATTTGTTGACCAGCCAAGGTCTGAATCGATATAAATACATAAAAATTTTAATAGATGAACCAGAACCACCAGTGTTAAATTTATACTGAATATCAGTGGTTTTACCTGTGTTTACAGTTATAGAGAGAGGATAAGCACTTGTAAGAATATATAAAAATACAACAATTTGTAACTTAAAACTTCACTTATCTTATAAGCAATGACAAGTTTCTTATAAATTGTTTGGTATCGTGATTTCATAGAAATTCTTCCACATTGTCAGCCGGAACCAACAAAAATGTCTTAGTTACAAATGCTAGATGTTAATATGTTCTTGTTAGTACTACCAAAATCTGAAAATAAAACAAATCGTCATAGCAGATCATTTTTGGTCATTTAACCATGAAATAAATCCAGAAATTAAATTATTAAAACAGTTAAATAGTCCAACAAATTTAATGGTTTGGGAAAAAATATTTATTTTAAAAAACAAACATCGCGTAATGAATTTTTAAATACCGGCAGTAGATTCTGTTTTTAAATTTTTTATTTTCAGATTTTGGTGGCTCTAACAAAAAGCTATTAACATCTAGGGTTTGTAATGACGACATTTTTGTTGTTTCTGGCTGATGATGTGGAAGAATTTCCATGAAATTGCGTTCCTGAACAATTTTTAAGAAATGTCATTTCTTATAAGATAAGTGAAGTTTTAAGTTACAAATTGTTATATATATGTATATTTGTTTGCTTCACTGGTTTACGTATTTGTTTGTAAGAATAGTTTGTATGTACAAGAGTAAAAGTCATGTGAATAATGCAGTACATCACATTTTTTTCTCAGAAATAGCTCTTAATTTTGATTATAATATCCCTTGTTTTATATATGACTTATACTATGTATCTTGAATTTTCCCCAAATAGCCAGTGAAAGCCTCTTTATCCTGTGTAAATTTTGTATAGCTTTATACAAAAGCTATAAAGTCTTATGTTGTGCCTAAAGCACATCGATTTTGAGATTTTAGCATGTATGTACGCTCCTGACATTTGCTAACCTTGTGAACTAGCTGTAGAATAGAATCTTTATTGTCACGTAACGTTTACATTGTCAGCCTAGCTGGTAAACTGGTGAGTCGTCAAGTTATACATAAAAGAAATTTAAAAGAAAGAAAAAGAAAAACTAATTCTAATGTATATGTACATAAATTATCAATTACAAGTAATAATAAATAATAATATTAAATAATAATAAATAACAAATAATATATAAATAAATAAATAAATAAATAAATAATTATCAATTACAAGTAGTTATGATATTGTGTCATCCATGAATTCCTAATGCCCTCAGCTGTGCTGTAGGCCCTTTATTTTAATGAAACATTCATAAGAAGCTGTCTCGCCTGTTTTTCTTGATACTTGGTTACATAAGGGCCCAAATCACAAATTATCATTTTGTTGATCTGTGCTGTTAAATTTTTATCTAGTGTTGCCAACATAATTTACTCTTTACATGTTCCCAAGTAGTACTTCATAATGGAATTTCTTATTTTTACAGATATCTATTTTTCTCCAAACTATGTTCCTGTGCTTTAGGCCTTTATGGTTCTCAGTGCCTCAAGTGATAGAGATACACAAAGTTATTGCACCAAAGAGTGGATTTCTTTATAATACAGCATATTTCAAGTATTATTTTGTTGCATGTCATTTTAGAAAATTAGATATTGGTTTGAAGTTTTCAATAATATTCTTTTAAATAAGAGTATAGAAATTCAGTGCTGATACATAATTATTTTACTATAGCTTCATTGTACTGTATCCCTCCTCTACATGGCCAAAAGTGTAATTGAAACCATTTCTATAACTTTTATTTAATTTATGTCCTGCAAGTCATAAATACATTACTCATATTGGGCAGTGAATGAATTGGGTAAAATGGGGCTCAAATGAGCCCAGGGTCCATACAGCTTATTTCAGCATCATTAGTCTTGCAGGACAAAGGAAAACCCAGAAAAACCTTATTCATGTAACTTGCCCTCGATTCAAATTCGTTACCTTTGCAGTATCAAGGTGGGCATTTTGGTTTCAGTTTACATGAAATAAATATTAAAACACTCGAGCAGTTGTAGAGGAGAGAACCATGAATGTCAGCGGCTAGAAAGTCATGTGAATGTAGCACATCTGCCTTTTAAATGGAAAACTTGTTTGTTATATACTTTTTATTTTTTAAATAGCTCTTAATTTTGATTAAGTCACATGTTTAATATATTGACATCACTACTGAAACTGTATATCTTGCATTTTCTCTAAATATACTGAACTTTTCTTTGGTTACATTTTGTATAATTTAAATAAGAAAATCTTAAACAGATACACATTTTTTGCAGGAAAAAGAGCTGATTGAAATAGTCAATTAACATCAAATAATTGCTTGTAGTATTAACCATTTTCAAACTATTTCATATTGCAAATTTAAATCTTTCCTAAGCATAGCTTAATTACAATGAATTTTATCTCATAAATGAATGTGTTTCCTGAAGTCATGATTTCAATCATGCCCCTGCAGTGCTTTTATTACCTTGTACCCGTCACTAACTTAAAAATGCTTAATTTGCCACTGCTTTTCCACTCTTTTAACATTTTTTTTTGCACTATATCGAATATATTTACAGTTTTACTAATTAGTAGGAAGTATTTTATTATAATAGATGTTTAAAAAACAATTTGTTCATATAACCACATTTCAGGGTTACCACTTAGCAAATAACCTGACAAGGGAACTATCACAGAGCTCATTCCTGTGTACACTTGAAAGTTTGATGGCATTTCTGCACTATGTGGGGCCTTTGCCAAAAATCAGGTGCAGAATATAGCTGGAAGTACCCAAAAATGGGTCCAGAATATTTAGGAACATATAGCCATAACACTGCATTGTATGGGAGGAATTGTTTATCCTTGATGTGCAGTGGTCTACACGTGGCACATGTAAGGAACGCCATCTCCCAACCTGGAACAGCTGGCAAGGGATGTCCAGCGGCTACTTGCAAGTAGTCAGATACAGCACTTTCAGGCATTAGTTTTGGGCATTATGGTTCTATTGGGCATCAGATTTTTGGTGCACAGACCCCTTATAGAGCAGGGTTGTCATCAAACTCTCAAGCAAATACAGGTGTGAGCATAGTGATAGTTCCCTTGTAAGCACACAATTCGACTCCTACATATAGAATACCATAGTAAGGTTAATATAGAATTAGTACTATAGGTGCCACAAAGTTTGTATTTGTCATAACTTAACATTAAATGTGTGTCAACAGGTGCAGGTGGATCCGTACCTTGAAGACTCGCTCTGTTCTTCTTGCAATTTAACACAGGGTCCATACTTCTGTCGAGAGATGGTCTGCTTCCGCTACTTTTGTCGTAAATGTTGGCAGTGGCAACATGCATTGGATTCAATGCAGACCCATAAGCCTCTCATGCGAAACTCCAAGACATCTGCATCTGGGGTGCAGGGATTTAATAATAGTTATTCAGCACAGAGGCCAAGTAATAATTAAAATGAGGTTTCCTTCTCTTGGATCTCTCTTTAAACACATAACCAATTTTTCTTGTTCAGAGTATCAAGTATACCTGCTAGAGTTGAAGTGTACGTACTTCATTAGTTCAAATTTATTTAATATATTTATTATATGTATTGCTTATTACAATGATTGTTTTTTTCTCCGATCTCAGAGAGAATAAGACTTCAATGTTACTCATAAAGTTGAAAGTTCCTATAATGGATCAAATAAGGACTTTGATCCTTAAGAGTTGTGTTAATTTATTATTAGTGTTGTAATAATTATGCATATGTTTTCATCGTAAATGATGTCAAGTTTTTTGATAAACTGCTTGTATTAACTGTTTCTCTCAGTTGAGTTGAGGCTGTTTATAGTGGAATTATGAGAATTATTATAGGTAGACAGTAATTTTTACTATCAAGCAAATCATGATGGAATAATGTACATGATAAGTTAGTTTTTGTTTACTTTTACAGAGTTTAATTTTTTCCATCCCCTTTTATACTGACAAGCTCAGTGTCCATAATGGAGTAAAATTTTTAAGGAAAATATTTCTTTGAGTTGTTACAGTGAGATATATAAAAAAGAGAAATACTTGGAATCATGTGGTTTATACTTACGACAATATGGACGTGAAGATGGTATTACGAATCTGGAACTGCAATGAACAATTTGATATGTGTTTTACGAGAGTATTTTTATTTAATTAACTGTGCGCTGTGTGCTAGAAAGGCAGTTAGTGTGTGTATGTGTGAAAATGTATACATTTGTTTATCAGCATAAATAATTTGTTTCACTGCATCAACACACAGAAGCTTGAGCACAGCAATTTTAGGATAAATGCAAGTGTTACTGAAGCTCTAATTGCCAGATACATAATACTCTCAATGAAGCTTTAGCGAGAAGAAAATTATAATTTCTTTTTATTTTGGAGCAGCTGGTACATTCCCTTATTTTTAAGCCCAACTCATGTTAAATATTATTAACTCAGGGATGAGCATAGGCATGTTTAAAATAAGTATTGTCAAAATACGAGAAGTTGTTACCCACATGATGAATTTTAAGGAGTATAATAGTTTTATTTTAAGGAACATCTGGGTGAAAGATTGCCAATGGAATTTGCTCAACAGGGTTATAAATATTATGTACCGAAATGGTTTTAATTTTATCTAAAGGCATATATAAAGTTCTCCTTCCTAGAGAATACCAACATTGTATAATTTTCTGAAATTAAAATGCTGTACAGTAATATTTAATGAATTTAAATTGTTAAGTCATAACTAAATCTGTACTATCTAACTGAATCAAATATTAGCATATGATACATATTTACAATAAACTTGTCAAGAAAAGACTCCAACGAAAACGTTGTGTAAATTGATTTTCTTAAATTACATATGGTTTGGTTGTATGTAGCAGAAATAATTATTCGTTGAGAGCATACATCATTGACATGTGAAAAAATGAATACTTTTGAGTGTAATGCCAAATAACCTGTAACTAAGATATGTGCACTCTTAACTACAGGTTTGTAGTGCAGAACATTATCATGTTTTATAATACTTTTATGCAAGATTTTTATATGTATGTGAAATCACTGGGTTAATATGAACAGATGCAGTATAATTGACACAAATTGATTTGGGAGTTAAATATAGGTAATGTATTCAACCAGCTGGTATATTCATTTAGTGAATCAGAATTTGTTGATTTGAATAATTATCCTTGTATTAGAATAGTTTTGGAATTTAGTTTATTATTCTGCCTGCTGAAATGTATTCTGTATTAAGCTGAAAAAAATAGGTAGAAAGGATCAATATGTATCTGAAAGTTATAGGGGTATGTATAATTAAGAGTTTAAAAATTGTATGATTGATTGGGGAACGAACTTGGCAAGCATAATCAAACCATTGCATAGGCCATGTGAAAGTAAAACACAACTGCCAATGTAATATATTGAATCTTGCGCAGGCTTAAGAGTAACATTGATGAATGTTTATCTCTAGTAATTGGCAGGCTGTGTTTTATTGTAAAGGAAAATATTTCCTTAATTCAGAACAGTTCATTTTCCATAATTTTAAGTTTTGGTGCTTTAGAAATTGTATTCTAGCACAAACATAGAAGCTTAAAATCCTTAAAATTGTATTTACAGTGTTTAATTATTTCATAATTAAAACCTTGCTTTTTTTCATTTTATGTTAAAATAGTAGTATTTGGAGAGTGATACAGGTGGATTGATTCTGTCTTAAACACTTATTGAAAATTTCCTCATGTAAAATGAATGTTATTGTAGCTAACATTTTTTGAAGAGGAAGGTTATGAAGAAATAAATGTTGGTGGGAAAACTCATAAATACCTAATCGTAAAAACTAGTCCGAAAATTGTGAATTAAGCCTAAATGTGTTGTTTAGTGTTATGAGCATTTAAGTGCCTGCCATGCTTAGCTGGTTTGAACCTGTAACTTCATAATTTTTTAAAGTGAACCTATTGATCCTGTGCCTATTCCTGTGCCATTAGATATGTTTTTACCAAAGAAAAGGTATTTACAGAGCAGCAGAAGGAGGAAAAATTTATTTTAACATGCATTATCTAAAAATAACAATCATGTGGCTATACAAGTGTTGGACAACTATTTTAGACTTATTTCATATAATTAAAGTAAATTTGGAGCTACAGGTATTTGTTGGTGTAAGGTTTCAGTATAAATTGATTTTTTATATTAAACAAAATAGTGGTCCAAATTGCATTTGACTTGTCCCACTTCTCAGGCAGCTTTTGTAATTGCTTATTAGTGTTGTAAACAAGTAAAACAGGTCACGTTTTTGTACTTGTCTTTAAGGGAAAGGTTGACATTTTAAAACCTGTCCTATATTATTACTCCTTTATTTTGGATATCTGACAATTCTAATATTAATTTTGATACACATTGGTATGGAAAGTGATGCCTTGTTTTATAAGCAATTGGTTGTGTAGATGTTTTAAGTTGCATTTAATGATTTATTAATCCTATCTCAGAACTAATACATTTCATAGAAATTCAAAAGGATTGGAAATTCATTATGAAAGTAGGTATGCTTTTCCAAATAAAGAAATCGTTCATACAATGAGAAAAAAAAATTAGAATACTCTTGGAAGAATATTCCAACTTCAAAATTTGTAGTGGTTGACTGAAGTAGTATTAAGAAAATAAATCTAAATCATCTTTGCATTTATGTAGCAGACTATTAGTATTAAAAGATGTGATTATAAATTATTAATTGGTCGAGTCAACCACAGAACTGACGATAGGGAAGAAATTACCAGAAACTAGTTTTCATCAAAAAACTTAAGTGGAGAAAAGTATATACAAGGTTGCTCATTTGCCTAATTTTAGTAACTGATCATTCTGTTACCAGGATCAATTTATGCAGAGTTGTCTTAGTCATTTCTGTTTTGTTAATTTTATAACAGTTCTATTTACATTTCTCATCAATTTGCTTTTCACTTTTTCCTAATAGGCACCAGTCTCCTTTATCATTTTCTCTTCTTTCATATGTCAATATTCTTTCCCTTTGCATTGGAGATTTCTTTAAACCTCTTGTCCCCTCCTAAACCTCTCATTTTTCACATCACCTGTTCTAGCCTGTGCGCTTCCTTTCCTTGCCATTCTTTTGCTCTTTTCTCATGTCCCATTCATTCTTTAATTCTCTATAAATATTTCCTGTATTTAAATATCTTAAATTATTTTAATTTCTTTTCCAAAAACTTATTTTTACTGGCCTTTTTAATTTAGTTGAGCCATGTATAAAGAAAGCATTTATCTGCAAAGAGCCCACCTTGGTAGTAGGTTTGTCTCATGTTCAAGAGGTCCCAAGTTTGAATCTCAGTCAGGGTAAGTTATCTGGATAAGGTTGTGTCCAGGGTTTTTCTGTATCTTAAAAGATAAATATCTGGTAGCCCTAAGGTCTGTGGACCCTAGGCTCATTTGAGCATTTTATCCAGTTCATTCATCTGAAATGACTTAATGTTGCATGACGTAAATTTAAAATAAAAAAAAAAAAATAAAACTGCAAATTTCAACATTTTTAAAACATGTTGATCATACAAATGAAGGTTTGCATCTCGTCCTTGCAAGTTGCAGACCACTCTGGTGGTATTAGTAAACTTAACACTGCAGTTATCTTGTTAGCTAGGCCATAGATTCTTTAGAAGTAGTGGTGAAAATATTTCATACTGGAGACTTCATCTTGATTAATTTTTTCGTTTAATTCCTTTTTATATTTCCTAAATATCTACCACTTTGCAGTTGGTTTTTCAAGTTTTTTCAATAGTTTCTTCAATTAATTTGGACATCACTTATTAAATTTCTCCAAATGTGCATAACTACCAATATCCTTGTGACTTTAGCTTTGATGATTTCCCCTCTTACAACTATTGGTAACGTAGCCTATTTCTCCAACTTTGATTCTTCTAAAAATTAATTTTTCTCATTCCAGAATTTTCTGAATTTCAGTATCATTAATTGTTAATTTAATATTTTTCCAAAAGTATCTTATTTTATCTCTCAAAATTATTCCCTTGCCAGCTTTTTTATTTTAATTCTGTTCAAGTGCTATGCTGGAAAATGTTTCCCTGGTAAATGGGGCATTATTTTAAAATGTTGATCTAAGCTTGTTAATTTAAACAAATATTTCTAAATTCTTCCATTGACTGTTTTTAAGATTTAATTTCTTTTTCTTAATAAATATATATATATATATATATATATATATATATAAAGGAAAAAACTTTGTATTCTTTGGATCCCTTGTCTTCAGTTGCGTGTTCAGTTGAAATTCCTCTATACAACTGACAATGAAGTGCTCTGTTCTTTCATGTTTTACGTGGTCATGATCTTTGGGATTGTAATAGTATCTTCTAACACCAAATGTAGCAACAGTAACTTTTGAATCAGGAAGGTTCCAAGATAATGCATTCGATGCAGCATAAACCCATGGATGTTGGTTTTTATTTTATTTCTTTAAGGGCTACCTAGCAGGTGAACTCTTTGGTTAGCTGTTACTCTTACACTTCTTTTCCTGCTCTGATTCACCTTCCTCTTATCTGTCTGCTCCTCTCCCCTTTATATATAGTTTCCTTAACCATTATTTTTTCTTGATCTACCCTTAATACTCTTCCAAGTGTTTTCTTCTTCATTAACTGTAAATGTTTTACGGCTAACATTTCCTCAACCATTTTGTCCTATTTCATATCCAAAACATGTCTATTTCTCTAGCTCTCTGCATTCTGCTAAGTAATGTTACTTTTCTTATCTCTACATATGATGAATGCTTCTGGTACTGTCCTTAACTCTCCTAGGAACGTTGCCCGTTCTCATCCATGCAAACCCTTCCCTTTCCTGTCTGCTACAATTGTCAACCTCTCCTCACTCCTATAAACTTAAGGACATTTTACTTTTAAAGCTTCCCTTGAGTTCTTGTTTCTATTGTCTTCCACTTCTCGATATTTTCCAAAATATGTTGTAAATTTTTTCCTTTAGTTTGCTGTGTATCTTCGCTGAAGCTCTTCCTATTCCTGCACAAAACTATTCCTGCTGCAATTGGTATCAATTTTTGATTCACACAAATGTTTAATATATCCTTTGAAGACACTTGTAGCAACATTTCAAGATTCTTTCCATAATATTCCTTTGTCCCTGCCACTTCTCTTGGTGCTAACCTGATTAGTCCAAAAAGTTATTTGCAGTGTGCTGTGGGTATGTGATCTAAGATTGAAGTCTCCACATTTCCATTATATTCTATCAATACCTCATACACCCAACCATTTCATACTCATTCTTAATCCTATCTTAGCAACTCAGCCTTTTGTCATCTCTTTCCCACATGCTTCCTATTTGCTGTCAATTTTAATCCTATAATTTTAATCCTTGCCTTCTTTTGTCCATTCAGATCATATCCCTTTAGTTTATTTCCTTTTTGAGTAAGGTTAATTATCCACCCCTTTGAAAATGTCTTCATATCTTAATGCTCCTGCTAGACAGGTCACATGCACTGAGGTGCAGAAATCCTGAATTGCTGCACACGGTTGAGTATGGTTTTGCATTTCAAGTGAAATCATTGTAGAATAGTTCAGTTGCAACTTAAATGGATTAAAACAAGTCTATCTGCTATATTTTTAAGGACTAAGGCAAACAAAAATAAGTGTTCTCCGAAATTATAGCAATTTATATGAAACAGAACAGAACAACATTTCTTTCATTGGATATACCATACCTTTGTTTTATAGAATAGTCACAGACTGCCAGCGAACTGTGGCCTTGCCATGAAACAAAGTAATAGGAAGTATGCTTTCTCATACTGGAGCCACCTGATTATATGACTGATGCTACTATACCTTTCCACTACACTAAACCCACTCTCTTGTTAGTTTCTTAGTCTCCAGGTCTCTTATCTCGTAACCCTTCCTAAAAATGTCTTTTAATTTTTTCTGCGCTTCAATTTGCCGTTTAACATTTTTAGTTGCTATATATTTAAATTATTCCGTTTTTCATTGCATGGTTGATTCCTCCATCAGTTAATCATTTTGCAAATTGTTAAACAATTGAAAATATAGCCAATAATATAACCAATTTTTCACGTTATATAATTATACATTAAAAAAAATTGTGCAAATTTGTACAAAACTTTTCAGATGTCTCGGATAACTATTTCTCCTACCTCAAATTTCTTTCAACTGTTATGTAACATCCTTCATCTCACTTTTTTCAAAATTCACTGCTATTGTTTTTACCTCATGGACAAATATCCTTCATACCATTTTCTTCTGACATTTTCCATCTGCCCAAACCATTATATCCTCCTTGAACTTTCTTTTATGATATTACTGTTGTCTGATATTGAACATCTGTACTCAAATTTAAAAATTCCGAAAATTATGCCCTTTCTCCTTACATCACCTAATTTTGCCAGTGCAAAATTCATCGACAAATTCTTGCGTAATTACAGAACTGTGCTACAAACCATGGAAAGCCCAGAAATGGAACTTGCCTGAACTTGCACTCTGGAAGTATTTTGATGAGCCAACTAATGATTCACTGTATATAATTTATCAATCTTCCTTTTTTTAATTAAAAGGATGGATTAAAAATGTGATAACTTTACTGGAATAAACTTCTTTGAAAATATCACTTCATAATTCTATCCCTTAATTTATCACTTTTACACTTGGGAATTTCCTAATTCGGAGAATGTTGCACTGAGACATACAAATAAACTTCTAGACAAATTTATGTAAAGGAGGCAAGAGCAAATGTGAGGATATCTTTCTCTGATAATTATGAATAAAAAACAATGCTGTGCACCTTTATATATGCATTGTTGTAGAATATACTTATATATGCAAGCCAGATTTTGAGAGCTGCTTATATTCATTGGCTTGAAAATTTGCTTTGCTTTTGTTGTAATTGGAAACAATTGCTTCCTCCACTTTGTACTTTTATTTACCCAGTATTGCTTAGGATAAAGCAAGTATCCCCATAAGGATCAAACCACATGTGTTTCAAAATTTAGGTTCATATTTAAAGGCTTATAAAAGCATTATCGGTAATCCTTTCTGCTGGTGCAAATGTCGGAGTTTACACACCAGGAGAAAAATTACTTTGTGTTATGGCATTTCTTGAAAACTGAAATGTGCAAAGTGTTGAATATAATAGTTCTTATGTTTTATTTGAAATTTTAGAATTTGTTGCTCTGTTCGAGATGTGGGAGAAGTCGTAAGTGTATTCATATGTTGCTGCAATTTCAGCAGTTTCTGAAAGTAGCTCCATCCACAAACATCATTGGTAGTATGGCAAGTTTTGTAAGCAGAAATGTAAAGCCATAAAGTTGAAACCCTATGCAACTCTATGGCTTGAGCTGTGCTTTTGTTTGTACTTGCAAATGAGGTAAAAGTGTTTTAAGACTTGATCATTATTACTCTCGGAATTTTGCCACATAAGCTATTGCTGCACATTTATAAAATATAAGAATGTTTTGTACAGCCAGTTTTATAAGCTCATATACAGGGTATCTACTTTTGTTTTTGTGGATGCTTCTAGTCCAGGAATTTGGGTTTTTATTTTTGTAACACATTTCAGAGAAGTATACCTTGGTAAATATTGTCAACAAATGTTACCTTTTTAAAGCTTCTTTAAACTTACTGTTATTAAACAAAGGTAATAAAGTAATATTTTACAAAAAATGTTAATCTTAAGTCAGAGAATCATTGAAAGAAAATATACATTTTGTTTAACAGCTTGAGGAATATTTCCATATACGATATATACAAGAGGATTTTTATTTGATTATAGTTAAAAGTTTGTTTTATCTGTTTTGCAAATTCCATAAAACTAATTTTATTTATTTTAAATCCATCTTAGTGTTGGATTAAACGTGGAAGTTTTGAAATACTGGAATTGTTTAGTTTGGTGATTTAACATTTCTTTTTTGAGAGAGAATATTTCATTGAGCACGTAAGAATGTGCCTAAGATTGTGATATTATGGTTTGAAGAATTAGCACCAAGGTGATATTTTAGAAGGACATTTAATTCCATCTGTACATTTTATGAGAAAGCAAAATAAACTTTAAATGTATATAATATAAAAATATTTATCACAATATGTAATCAGTATTGTTAGAGGTTAATACAACAATTAGCGTAATTTGCAGCTCACTAGTAACTGCTCCATTACATTTTATAAATCTTGTCTGAAACTCCAATAATCCATATATTATCAAAGAAACTTTCTCTTATATAAAAATAATCACTGATAGCTAATGCAACATTTTATCGCTTTCTGTATCACCAAGTGTTGATTCAGATCATAAGTGTCTTATTAAATGTTGCCGAAGGTGTTTTAATTCTGAGAAGGTTTTATACACAATTGATAAAATATATATGATAAGATATTTTTATGTTCAAACATGCTTTTAACTTTGTATCAATTGTGGAAAATAGAAAACCATTTTTGTGAGTGTTTTTTAAATTGTTTTATAAACATGTTCATTGTACAGTGTTGTTTATTATGATGTTCCATCATTTTCATATCATTTCATAGCAGTCCTTATTTTCCTTTGCCTGGCCAAGGTAGAAAGTTTCCTTTCTCAAAGCCCTATCCGTATAGAGGTGTAAAATATTGTATGATTCAGTAATTTCATTATTTCTTAGTAATGTAAATATAAGAAGCATAATGATTACATATTCGTCAGATACGAGTTAGTTGAAGCAAGAGTAAGTAATTTTTTTGTGTCTTGGAGCAAATAGTATCTTGGGAGAAAGAGTGCATATACATATAAACTGGAGAGCACCTTATAAATACTTCTAACATCGTTAAATTTTTAAGCAAGAAATAAAAGCAAATTGCATGTAGCAGTAATTTTAATCTGTAGTACTTTTTGAGATGGTCTGCTTTGATCCCAGAAATTTTACATACAAATGCCTGTGGATTCATCACTTTCATTTGGTTTTCAATCTATCATCCCTATCAACAGAATAGCTAGAATAAGTACTGAAAATAACTATGTAGTCTGAATACATCAGCCAAAAGAAAAGCTGGAGAGGTTAGCATTAATAATGGATATATAATAATAATTATAATAATAATAATAATAATAATAATAATAATAATAATAATAATAATAATAATAATAATAATAATAATAATAATAATAATAATAATAATAATAATAATAATAATAATAATAATAATAATAATAATAATTTTTCGGCATGGTGACTTCACATTCTTATTCTAAAACCTATAATTTAGTTTTACCTAAATAATGGAGTCAATTTAGAAATCACAGATGGAAATTATTGCTTCAAAATGGAAAGCAACTTTCAAAGACTTGACCCCTCAAGAACAAAGTTAGTATTGCTGGCTATTAATAGTACTGTGGATAACCAATGGAAAGGCCTTACTTTAGGTCATTTCCTGTGTCAGTAGTGACTGGAAAAGAGTCCTCAGCAAGGATTAACAACCTTGGCTATCTGTGTGCTTACATCGATTATATCAATTTTTAATATAGATAATAATCAGTAAAAATAAATTTGAAGCTTTTCGACATGTTTGATTTACATGAATCGTTAATTTGCATAATGAAATCAAGTATAGCTTGAGATACTTTAAAAAGCATTCAAAAACAAATTCTATACAGCTAAACACAAATTAATTGTTATACTTCATGTAAAAGAGACTCGGGCTTGAGTGGAATGCAAATTTTATTTTACTAAAAGGAATGCTTGCAACTTTCTGTAGATGTCCAAACTACTATGGAGTACAACCTAAACTCCTAACAGTAGGATAGGAATGACATTCGGTCACTATCATTTTGAGTGTACTATGTTAATGTAAGAAGTACATATACTTTTCTCAAGAGCCTTGTAAGATGCATTTCTTTCACTCATTTTCACGCAGAGTTAAAGCGTAGCAGTTCTGATATAAGAGAATGGCTATTAAATGTGCTTAACTAGGTTTCTTTTGAATGGCTGGCACTGCTACCTGAATCCATTTATACAGTACGAAAGATTGGATCACCATTTCTTCCCTAGATAATAACAATAATGTAAAATAATATGCATACTTGACGTGTTTATAGCTTGGCTGTAAAATGCACAGGAATGAAAGCCTATTACAACTTTATGGCAAAAGCATATTTATGGCTTTAAGGTAGATTCAATCATGGTATTAAATTCTATTACACTATATTTCAACTTAAGATTACAGACTGAATTTACCACAAAAATTGGTATACAGTGTAATGATAGGCCAGACCTTATTCCTGTGTTGATTCTTCATGATCATGGTCTACCACTTAGCTGCAACAAGCATTGCATGAGTATTTCATTTAATCGATCAGTGGTAGTATGAGTATTCAGTAATGAATGATGTTAATTGTAAAACCTCCCTCACACAAATGTTTATTATATTCATACTCTGTGCTATAAGATATTTACTTCCCATCTTATGTTGTATAAAATATGGTTGAGAAATCTGTGTACAACCTAAGAAGTTATGTCTTATGCTTTCATACATATTTATTGAGGTCCAGGAAGAATATCAGTATATGTTGCAAAAAGTAGTACTACTAGCTATGCGTGATCGGAGGAATTTAGTAACAGTGACATCAAAATTAATTGGAAAAACTATTTGTAGTCGGTTTATTGACACTTCATCACTTACGTTTTTATATTATCAAGGGGCTAGTTTCAGAAGCCTTTGCCTCCATTTTCAAGGCTTCCGAAACTAGTCCCTTGATAATATTAAAACGTAAGTGACGAAGTGTCAATAAACTGACTACAAATAGCGATTAGTACTACTAGGTCTGGATGGTCTATCAAACTTAATTCTCATTTATTTTACATATAAGTTTTGTAAATTTGCTGCATTGAATATTTTAGACATTACCGTTATCAAAAAATAATTATGCTTTTCTGGGCAGGTAAAAACTTTTATAGGTTTCAGTTTCAAGAAGTTATTAAGTAAGAATGTGTAACAATTATGTTTGATTATAATAAATGTTCAAAATTAACCTCTTTTGAGTCCTTAGAAATTTTTGATTTTTTTTAATTTACATCTTCCAAAGTTAAGTCATATCAGACTGTGAATGAAATGATGCTCAAATGAGTCCAGGGTCCATATAGCTTAATTACCTGACATTCATGTTTCAGAATAACAAAAAACCCTTATCCAGATAAGTCACTCTGACAGATTCAAACTCAGGACCTCTTGAACGTGAGGCAGACATGCTACAGATTAGGGAATCTTTACAATCCTGACATCTGTTAAACACATGATTGAACATTCCAGTGATTTTTGTACACAAAATATTTTAAAACACATGCAATATGTCTTCTGATTTGTAGAGCATGTTGATACTTGTTGCATAACTTGATCTTTTAGAATTTCCTTACATCTATTTAAACACAGAGGATGAGCAGGTCAGTCAAATTGTCATCAAAAACACGTAATTTATACATAAATTATTTTGACTTCTTTCCATGACAGTTTGTCTCTTCGATTTTTCCTCAGTTATAACTGTTGGTTGTCCATTTTTCTCTTCTCTAACATTTATTTAAATTTTTCTAATGCTTCATATTTAAATTGTGTATTTATTAGATGCTGTAGCTAAGAAATATTTATATAAATTCACGCTGCCCATCCACATGTGACTGTTAAGCAAAATAGAACACAACAAACACATGCTGTTCTGCAGTATAGACAGCTTCGAATAATATTAATCTCGCTATACATCACACCAAAAAATGTTAGTGAACTACAAATGGCATTACTCTCCATGGGTACATGAACTAGGCTTCAATAAATAAGGTCACTCAGTCTAACTCTTTTATAAGAACAATTACTGTCTGTAAAAAAATTTCCTGCTGCGTATAATTTCATCATACCAAGGACATTGATATGACAGTGTTAGCATTGTTAAATAAACTTTATTGCTTTAATGAGGATGGACAAAATAATTTAAACAGTTATGGAGAACATGGTTTTTATGTTGAAATAAGATAATGACCATTACACTTAAATGCTTAAAGATTTACTGATTTGTAATATACAGTGATTAGATAAATTAATAATGGAAGCTTAATTTTTTTATTTGTTTGCACAGAATTTTATACAATTTAGAAATACTTGACAACACAACACCCAAGTTAATCTTGCATATGCAAACACCTAGTGTACAATACAACCATCATATTACACTCCTATCACTTTATCCACAATTCCTGAATCACATCACTACAGACATAAACCATAAAAACAATTTTCACTTAAAATTCAGCTCAAAACTTTTGACACTGTAGAAATGGAACAGAACAGATCAAAAATAACACTGTACACAAACACGAAATATGTAAATAGTAATCATTTATGTTATTACAAAAACTGCTCTTGCAATTGATAATTTAAGCAGCTGCTGTGTTTAGAAAATTTGTTTTGGTACTTGCAAAAATATGTTTTATAAGGTGAGCATTGTAAAATAAATGATTGTAATCTGAAATCAGCAGATTTTATGCTTTTTGAACAATGTTTGACATCACAGTAGGTTTTTACGATGAATGCAGTCATAAAGACACAATGCGGACAAGTTTGCCCACTGTTATTATGTACTGTAAAATGCACGAGAGCCAAGGCTTTTTTACAACGTTGTAGACAGATTCAAAGTGTTAATTTTTTTCTAGGACATGACAAACAATGAAATTCATTGAATTGTATTTTAACTTAAAATTATAAACTGAATCTGTCACACTAATTGGTATACAGCGCTTTGATGGGCCAAAGCTTCATCATGATCATGGTCCTCCTTCACTGAGCTGTAACATGTACCAATGACATCGGTATTAAATAGATCCAAACATTCGGTAAAGGACAAACTGAGCCAAGTCAACTGCCTCACATGTATTGATTATCTTACTTGCATTCTATGACTTTGGAATATAAGTTTCCCATTTTTACAGTAATTTTTTTGTATATGTTTTAAAATATAAATTTAGAGATCTGTGTACAACCTAGGAAGTAATGTTCTTTGTTTAATGTGTGTTTATTGTGCTATCAAGAATATATGGCAGAAGTAAGCAATATTATCATATCAGTGTTACCAATATTCAGGAATTTAGCTATATTTTGCCTTCACTTTTTGTGCATTTACTGTACTAAACATTCTATGCCATTGCAACATTATAATTTGAAAACGTAAAATGGAATTAACACTTTGAAGTAATGTAATAGTTAAAATTATACTAGGAGTCAACTGAGACATTCTGTACTTCACATACCACAGATTTTCTTTCAACACATTGTTGACAATTTCTTGAAAATGCCTTCAAGTGGAGGCAAAACACATTGAAAGAGAATTTGTGTTATATGAAATACAGAGTGTGTCAGTCAACTCATAGTATAATTAACATTATTACTCTTATGAGTGAGGACTATGATACAATGAATTACAAAATTAATATAATTTGAAGTTGAACTATTATGCTCCATATATTGCTGGTGTTTATCTAGAATGCACTTCATTAAGACGTTACTAACATCCTCAGCTAATATTGACTGTTGAATTTTGATTTGTTGAACTCTTTGGAGGCGAGAGGGGTATCTTGATGAACTTGGAAGTGCAATTTTTCTTCAAAAGTGGTGTCAAAATTGAAGAGTTTTCATTCATATTTGTTTAGGAATATCTTTTCCCATGTGGTTAATGCATTTGGACCCTGAACACTTTTTAATACATGGATTTCTTGTTCAATATCGTGATTATCATTCCAAAAATGGTATGATACTGCCAGTTTGTATATTTCTTTGTTCTTGATATTCCTAAAGTGCTCTTTAAGCTTAATGTTCAAATTCCTTTTTGTTTTGCCAATGTAAAAGTTATCACAGACTTTGCAATTGTCACAGACAAAAAAATCAGGTGTGTACCGCATAAATTGCAAAGGCTGTAACAACTTTTACATTGGCAAAACAAAAAGGAATTTGAACATTAAACTTAAAGAGCACTTTAGAGTGTCAAGAACAAAGAAATAGGCAAATTGGCAGTAACATAACATTTTTGGAATGAGAAAGGTGATATAAAAGAAGTCCATTTATTAAAAAGTGTTAAGGGTCTAAACTGCATTAACCAGTTAGGAAAAGAGATACTTAAAGAAAGAAATATAAAGGAAAATTGTTCATTTTTGACACCACCTTTGAAGAGAACCAAACTTCAAGTTCATCAAGATACTAACAAAGATGCGTCTATCACCTCCAAGGATTTCACCAAATCAAAATTCAACAGTCGACATTAGCTGAGGATGTTAGGAAGGTCCTAACAAAACATGTTCTAGGTAAACACCACAATGCATGGAGCATGGAGTACTAGTTTGACACAAAATTATAACATTACTACGTTTTGCTGGACAATTAAAAGTTTCACAGATTTGAATTTCAAGAAGTTTGCAAGTATGATATGGAGTATAGTTCTGTTGGACTTAATGTTGGATACAATATGAACCCTTCTTTCCAGTATTTGTGCTCTAAGGATTACAGCTCAGGGTTTGAGAACCATTGAACTAGAACACAAAGATTAGGGCTTGAAGTGATTCATTTAATCGGAAATATCTAAATTACTTTCAAGCTGATAAACATTTAGTTTCAATACCTTTTTTTCTGCATGTATTTTGTTAGTCAAACATTGAGCAGTTTGAGTGATACATAAATGACTTCCTTTGGTTCTTACACCACCACAAATGTACAGTTCTCAGACAAGATACACAGGCATTGTTAAAACTTTGTCAAGAGTGATTCATAAATCAGAGTTAATGTTTAAAAATGAACTTGCATATTTTAAATGATAAGACAAATTTCTTCATTTGAGTTATTTTGCATGAGGGTAAACACACTGTAGTCTACAAGCTGATCATATTGATTAAAATTTTCTTGTGAGCAGTTTGATTTATCAACAAGGAGCTGAGGGCTGCAAGAGGAGATTGTCCTTTATAATGCAAGTATGATGGCTAAATTCTGTTATAAAGGGAAAAACTACACTAAATTATTTTAAACCTTAGAATGCTATGCTAGATGAACATTGGAAATAATAATAATAATATATAATTATATAATACTTTCAATAAAGTACAGTATTATAAAATGAACATAAGTATTTGCCTCTTAAAGAATAAAATTTATTCATTGGGTACCTTTTGATCTTTTCCCTCCAATTAATTTAAAAACAATTTCAAAATATTTAACTAAACCATGTAAAGCTAAATATAAAACTGATGATGTAATTAGTTGGTAAACTTAGCTTTAATGGGACAGATAAGGGAAAGAAATATATTGAAAAAACGATTTGTAGTCTGTTTTTTGACACCTTTGTTATTTACACTTTTATATTTTTGAGAGACTAGTTTCGGAAGCCATCGCCTCCATTATCAACCTCTTTCCAACTGTCTGTTGCCATCTGTTCTCTTCTCTCTGGCGGTGGAACTATGAACATTTTTGTTAAATTAGATACTGATGGGATTTCAAAGTTCATTACTCTGTCCATATTTTTTCATATGAATGTGTTCTCCCACGTTATCAGTTTATTTTGGTTTATCACTCCTTTTAGTAATTTTGGATGTGGTCAATGTCATGGCTTTTGTTCCAAAAATGAAATGCTACTGCAGACTTTTCTTCTTGTTTCATTTTGATGTTTCTAAAATGTTCTTTGACTCTGGCTTTTAGGTTTCTTTCAGTTTGACCTATGCAGCATTTTTCAGAATCCTTACAACTTATTTGGGAATGGGAGGTTTGCAGTTCAAGGAACTACCATCCATACATAATACATACTTTTGTTGCATCCATTTTCTTT
The DNA here is from genome assembly GCA_030765055.1 of Mantis religiosa. Lineage (NCBI taxonomy): Eukaryota > Metazoa > Arthropoda > Insecta > Mantodea > Mantidae > Mantis > Mantis religiosa. The sequence goes on from CM060958.1 coordinate 17,748,631, forward strand.
TGCTATGTGGAGTATGATGTTTAAGAAAATTAAAAAGGTTAAACTAACGAAACCATTAAAGAAGCAACCACATTTGCTAAAGAAAAAGAAAGGAACACCACATTCAGTGCATTCACATACCACCCAAAAACATTTAATAAATTCAAAAAGATCTTTTAGGAACAAAATATTAACTTGGCACCTACTAATAGATACTCAGTTTTAAAATTGCTAAATTCAAACACAAAAGATGAAATCTCACCAATTAACAGATTCTGAATTTACCAGATAAGTTGTAAGGATTGTGAAAAATGCTACATAGGTCAAACTAAAAGAAACCTAAAAACCAGAGTCAAAGAGCACTTTAGAAACATCAAAATGAAACAAGATTACTCAGCAGTAGCATTTCATTTTTGGAACAAAAACCATGACATGGATCCAAATCCAAAATTACTAAAAGGAGTGATAAACCAAAACAAATTGACATGGAAGAATATTAAATTAATTGGGAGTCCATTAATGACACTAAACAATACTTACTTTTAAATTTTCCCGGAACTAGTTTCAGAGGCCTTCCCTCTATCTTCAGCCGGAATATATTCACATGGAAAAATAAGGACAGAGTAATTAACTTTGAAATCCCACCAGTAGATAATCTGATAAAGAAGTTAATAGTTTCACCACTAGAGAGAAGAGAACAGACAACATCAGACACTAGTTGGAGAGAAGTTGAGAATGGAAGCGATGGTTTCTGAAACTAGTCTCTCAAAAGTATAAAAATGTAAGTGACGAAGTGTCAAAAAATGACTACAAATAGTTTTTTCAATTAATATTCTAACAGTTATATTTTGTTGTCTGTGTGAGCATTGACTAAGTTCATTTCGGTAATTTGAGTTTATTTTCAATCAAAAGATATTGTAACAAGAAGCACAGAAGAGTTACTATTTAGTTTAGTGGAAATATTACATTCCATCCAAAATATTGATATGGGGATTTGATTGAAAATGTGCATTTTTTAGGTCTCTTGAATTTGAAGAATGTACTTTAGACAAAAGGGTTCATAGGTCTGTAAACAGCATAATTAAAAATTAAAATTTCTTTAAGTACCAAACTTCATCTTACAGGGACGTTGCTCTAAGATCTATGAGAAAACCTCACTCCTCAATCTACCATTTATATGGAAATTATATATATTTTTTTCCTTCAAAAAAATGGCTCTAATAACTTTGATCAAAATATCATATCACTAATCAGCTGAGAATGAGACTGCAGCAGTTTTGAAAACGTTCCTGATTTTGTAAAAGGACGTGAGTGAACTTACAAGTTTTAAAAGGTATGACTCAATTTTAGTCTTTATATATAAAATTAGCTTCACTGTTAACACTTTTATTTATAACTATTCAAAATACCATATGTTTAGGATATTTGGATAACAAATAAAACATTATATTGGAAGACTTAAAACTTTCATGGCAAGCACATGTAGCTTCATGATTAAAATGTACATATATTGAATCATATATTGATTTTCTTTTACAAATATTCCGTGAATGAATTTTGCATACTTTGCAAACCATAAGAGATGAACAAATATATTACTAGACTTTTTTGAGGTGTTAACATTCTTTGTTATATATAAATCATGAACATTTATATTTTTTATATTAACTTATTAAAGCCTCACCTAAGATATTACATTTGCTATAATGATGGTAGATATTTTTTTTTATATCCATATTCCATTGCACATATAATTGTCTTATATGATGTATACATGAATATTGTCTCAATATTCCTTTTACTTAATTTTACCTGTTTTTTGAATCACTCTTTGCAAGCTTGATGTTCTCCCTTTGTGAGGGATGGTTATTTTAAGCAGATTTTTATATACATAGGTGAGAAAGCTGCAGCTACACATTTGTTCACAAATACATTGCACACTGAACAGACATGTAACGCTTGCCATTCCAATGCTTTCTAGTAGAAGGCACTATGTTTTAAAATGAGATTGTTGTTAAATATTTAAAGTACTTGAGCTCCTTTATGAATTCATGTGTTCATATATATTATACATTTTAAAAAGATTTTACCTAAATATATATTTCATAGCTATGTATGGAGAAGTATATACTGCATAAATTTCAAATGTTAGTAACATTTTAACTTGCATGAGAAAGTTTACAGTTTATAATAACATGTGTAATTGAAACTGAGCTTAATGACTAGGCATACATTTAGCTGTTATACATAATTTCTTGAGAGTTCAATTACATAGGAATATTTACTTTCTAAATACTATAAAATAAAGATATCCATTTATTTCAAACATAAATATAGCAAGAAGTACATTCAGAAAATGATAATTTCATCTAAGTGCCATAAATAAATGTTAATTTACTGCTGAAACTACTTTGATGAGTTTTAACAAGAGAATAAGGCTGTCTATAATTACCTAGTCTAATTATTCAAACAAGCCACAGATGCAAGTAGGTGAAGCTTATTGTTATATGGGAGAGACATGTATAAGAACGGAATGGCTATTTAACAGAAATTATTTGAGGATATTGAACACGAGGGCGGTTCAATAAGTACCTGTGTTAGGAATTAAAGATGCCAGTTTTTCAAACAAAAATAGTCCCCTTTCAGTGGTGTACCTACACATCTCCCAATGCTTCTGCCATTTTTTAACTCCTCTTAAAATAAGAATTGTGAAGCTCTAAAAAATATGCCTCTCTCTATCTTTTTTGACATTCTCATTTGATCTAAATGTTGTTCCTGCGAGCCATTTCTTCATGTTTGGGAACAAGAGAACATGGGAAGTGTGGGAGCAATTTATGCAGTTTGGCAGTGGCAACTCCGGAATAATGTCCTGGGGCATTATCGTAGTGAAACAGAACTTTCTTCACCATATGGGGCTGTGTCTCCTTGTCAAATTAGGCCAATAACTCACTGTAGTATTTTCCAGTAATTGTTTTTCCTTTGCCCAAGAAGTCAAGATGTCACCCTTCACATCCCAAAAAATTGTTGTCCTCACTCTTCTGGTCGATAGGACCGTTTTTGCCTTCTTTGGAGCAGGTTCTCTGGAAGCAACCCATTGTTTTGATTGTTGCTTGGTTTCTGGAGTATAATGATGAATCCAGATCTCATTGACAGTGACAACTCGATGCAAGAAGTCCTTCGGATTTTGCTTAAACAGCTCCAACCACAACTTCAAAGTTGAAAGCAGCACCTGCTTGTTGACTGTGAGCAAACGCAGAACACATTGGTCCAACAGCTTTCTCATCTTTAACTTATCGTGCAAAATATGAATTGCATTTTCATTAATACACCTACGGCCTCTGCTAATTCGCAAACTTTTGTTCAATGGTCAGCAAGAATCATACTATGGACTTTTTCAATGACTTCCTCAGAGAACCTATAACAGATGTTTGATTACGTTTAAATTCGTGATACCAATATCTCTTGTCATAGAAGGCAAAAGATCTCCATAAATAGTATCCAATTTCGCTTTTCTCTCCTTGCAAGTTTTCCCATCTAAAATTAAAAATTGAATCACTGAACGATGCTGCAATTTTTCCATTTTAGCAAAACCACACTGAACAACTTATTGAAATGCTTGTAAAATCTAAACTAATCGTTGAATCAGCACTAAATTTGTTTTGACTATGTGTAACAAATCACAGTACATGATGATAACACAAACTTCCTTTAGCAACACCATATATTTTGAGACATGGTACTTACTTAACCACCCTCATAAATTAGGTTTGTCATAAAAATGCAAGGAAAAGTTGAAAATGTTAAGATTAAATTTTGAATAATGTGATTATTCTTAAAGTAGTCTAATTGAGTCTAATTGTTAGAAATTGTTTATCAAATATTGAAATGCTTAAATGAGATTAGCTTGCAGAGGGCAAAATATTGAAGCTGTTTCTAGTCTATGACCTTACAAGCAGTGTTTTAAGACTTATACATTTTAAAGACGTTAATAATTTTAGGTACTTTTATTATTATTATCATTATTATTATTATTATTATTATTATTATTATTATTATTATTATTATTACTACTACTACTATTTATTTTTGTGAAACTTTGAGGTAAAGACTAAAGACTATTCTGAAATTACAGTAAGCATAAACATTTCCATTCCACTTGCCGTTTATGTAATACATTTGCGTGTTTTCCATCCTTTTACCAAAGTTTTTAAAATGGAATATTGTTCTTGTTTTTGGGATAAAATTGGTTGTTCTCAAAATAATACTTATTTTGAAATTCCATATATTTTATTACAATACTCTAAGCCCACTAAGTCCACATTTCTGAAATAGGAATATTAATCCTTACTAAAGTAAATTTAACAGTAGAATTTAAACATTTTATCAACTTTCTAGTTAAGAATAAATAAAGTAAATAATAATATGCAAAATTTTGGCACAAGATGAAATTATAACCTAGTTATTGATAGCTCCCAAAATTAAATAAAGCATATTTTATTCCACAGATGATAAAAATATGCACATTTAAAGGCATGAAGCAGGAAATACATTATTGAGGTATAGTATTAAGAATTTAGCAAAGTTCAGATAAGCAGTATGTATTGCATTTACCTATGTGTCTACGAATTTTTGTTCTTGAATAGTGAGACTGGTAATTTCAGGGAAAGAGATATACATGTTCAACAGGAAAATGTTAAAATATTTAAATTTTAACTTGTACATTATCATCTTGTTATTCCCTGCCATTGTTAAGTGGAGAGATGGATAATGGAATTTTAACTGTTATGTTTTAATGATTGAGCAGGGATGGTTTTAAATCTTGAGAATGAAAATCGCATGTTTCATAATAAATATTGTTAAAATAAGTGATCATTTTAATTAATGTTCTTTTGAACCTGTTCTAAAGTTGGTTTTTGAAAAGAAAATCATTTTACCTAGTTTGTCATTACAAACAAACTTATTACAGTGTTTTCCACAACTGCCACCACCAAATAAAGTACATAAGAAATAACTTCTTTTTTCCAAGACATACATGCTTAGAAATATGATTTTCTTCATAGTGACTGATTTGCAGAGGATCATACCAGGAGGAAAGTATAATAAGGTAAGTGCTTAACTGTACACACCATGATATACAGTGGTTTCATAATAACAGTCTTGCAAAATATAACTTTTGTTTGCTGGTTTGTGATATGAAAGGCGATGTTAGCTATTTTCAGTGACGTTAACTAAATTTAATGATGCTGTCATCATGTAAGGTTTACTCACAAATAATAATTAGAAAACAGTGTTTTTATGTAAAAATCGTGCATAAAAAACAAATACAAAAAACATTTCTGATTAATAAATATATAGAAATATCTGTATATCTGGAAAATAATATGTGAAACTACATTTTCTTTGACTTTACATATGTAATAAACTTTTATTGCAGCCAAATGGCCATACAAAAAGAAGTAAATGTCAAATAAATACAAATTATTCAAGTTTGCATTGGGCGCCTTAGTTCGCATAGTCTTTGATTGATTTGGTTCCTGCACAGTTCTATGTGGTAACATTTCATATGTATATCTGCATAAGTTGCACTCACATGTCTCTGCTGACACATGGTATGATGTGTTTTTGCAAATGAGATGATGGAAACCGTGTGCTGTCATTCTAGTTAATACGTGCCTCATCTCTAAGTTGGTTGGGGTACTTTTTCTCTTCTTGCTTTTAATACTGATAAAAGATTTTCCAAAAAGAAATTTAGAAACAAGAGCAAAGGAACACTTTAGAAACATAAAATATAAACAATTAGAAAAATCAGCAGTTGCCACGCATTTTTGGGAAAAAAACCACAACATAAATCCAGAACCAAAACTACTAAAACATACATCAGGAAAACAAGAACTATCCACATGGGAACAAATCTTCATTTCAAAAAATAGGAACAAAGTATTCAATTTCGACATCCCCCAGAAAGATTTGTTCAGGAAGTTCCTTGAACCGCCACCAGAGGAGACCTATGACAAAATATCGTCAACTACACCAATGAGAACCAGTTGATGGCCGGTTGAGGATAGAGGCAAAGTCTCTGAAACATGTTCCGGAAAAATTTAAAGTAAGTGTTGTTTAGTGTCATTAATCGACTCCCTTTAAATTTAATTTAGTAATTGACTGCTTTATAAAATCATGTCTTTACTAAATTATTTGTTATACTGACACATTTATAATGATTTAAACTCATCACAGAATTAAATAATATTAAAAATACCCTAAAATAAATATATTGTGTGCAGAATGTAAGGCATCTTCAGAAACCAGTTAATCCAGTGCCAGTTTCACCAAATGTCTTCCTCTACTATCCATTATTGCAAAACAAACCGGCTAAAATGGACTGTGGTACCATTCAAGGCTGCAGTGAACTAAACATGCTGACAATATATTGGTGGCAATCTGTATATATGTTTGGCTAATAAAAGTCGTAAAAATCGAAAAAATGCAGTGTGCTATCTTGGATCTGTTAGTGAAACACAGCTTCATCTTCAAACACAGAAATGATTCCATTGTTGTCAGAATTACAGTATGCAGTCATGTCACACATTTAGGTCTGACTGTATGAATAGATAATTTTAATTATTAAATTTTAGATGAGTCGCATTTTTTAACACATCTGCTTCACTTTCGTACCTATTTTGAGGACATGTTTCGCAAATCTTCGCTTGCATCTACGGCTCTTGTGCGACTGACGCTAGATCCAGCGGTGTGGGTAATTCTGGGGTTGTTGCTGCCATCTGTTGATTTAGTGATGAACTGAAATGTGGGATTCTCTTCTAGCGGGATTTCAAAGTTCATTAGTTGGTTTTTATGTTTTTCTATGTATATCCTCTCCCATATGACGAGTTCACTATGTTTTTGTACGTATTTTAGTAATTCTGTGCTATCTTCAATTTCATGATTTTCAGACCAGAAATGAGCTGCTATTGCGGACTTATCAATATTTTTGTATCTTAAGTGCCTGAAGTGTTCTTTCTTTCTAGTGCCTATGTTCCTTTTTGTCCTTCCTATGTAAATTTTTTCACAGTCTTTACACTTAATTTTGTAAATGCCTGACTTTTCCTCTGGTTTTATCTTATCAGTATTATTACTGTGAAGTAGGTTTTTAATGTTGTAATTGTTTTTTGGTGCCAATGTTATATTGTATTTCTTGAATATTTTTTGGAACTTTTTTGTGGCCCAGGGGTGGTAAGTAAATTTAGCAAATCTAGTTTCTTGTTTTATTGGTGTGAGAGCTGTGATCTGTTTTAATTTCTTTTGAAGTTTGAATAATTTTAGTTTTTTATCTACAAGGTTTTTTCCATATCCATTTTTAATTGCAGTTTTTAAGATTTGATGGTATTCGTTTTGATATTCTTGCTGGCTGAGAGGTAGATTTACTAATCTGTGTGTCAGACTGTTGATGGTTGCATGTTTCAACAGTCTGACACACAGATTAGTAAATCTACCTCTCAGCCAGCAAGAATATCAAAACGAATACCATCAAATCTTAAAAACTGCAATTAAAAATAGATATGGAAAAAACCTTGTAGATAAAAAACTAAAATTATTCAAACTTCAAAAGAAATTAAAACAGATCACAGCTCTCACACCAATAAAACAAGAAACTAGATTTGCTAAATTTACTTACCACCCCTGGGCCACAAAAAAGTTCCAAAAAATATTCAAGAAATACAATATAACATTGGCACCAAAAAACAATTACAACATTAAAAACCTACTTCACAGTAATAATACTGATAAGATAAAACCAGAGGAAAAGTCAGGCATTTACAAAATTAAGTGTAAAGACTGTGAAAAAATTTACATAGGAAGGACAAAAAGGAACATAGGCACTAGAAAGAAAGAACACTTCAGGCACTTAAGATACAAAAATATTGATAAGTCCGCAATAGCAGCTCATTTCTGGTCTGAAAATCATGAAATTGAAGATAGCACAGAATTACTAAAATACGTACAAAAACATAGTGAACTCGTCATATGGGAGAGGATATACATAGAAAAACATAAAAATCAACTAATGAACTTTGAAATCCCGCTAGAAGAGAATCCCACATTTCAGTTCATCACTAAATCAACAGATGGCAGCAACAACCCCAGAATTACCCACACCGCTGGATCTAGCGTCAGTCGCACAAGAGCCGTAGATGCAAGCGAAGATTTGCGAAACATGTCCTCAAAATAGGTACGAAAGTGAAGCAGATGTGTTAAAAAATGCGACTCATCTAAAATTTAATAATTTTTCGCTTCACTGTGGTGTTCCAATACAGTTGAATCTCGAGATAATTTTAAGTTCTTTTGCGAGTCACTTCAACTTCAGCATCCGGAACTGATTCTGACACAAAAATATTTTCATAATTATATTCATTCTTCTCATTATATCATATGCTTTAACTTTAATAACACATAAATAAGATAGACAATATAACATTAATACAGAAACATTATATACTTTTAATGCTACCTTCTGTCTACTAAATCGGCTATGTGAAATAAAAGGTACATGTTTAATCGGCTATGTGAAGTACCCATTCAAATTTCCTTTACTAGAATTTTCTTGCTGAAATTGAACTGATATCGCCATATCCACAATGTTACTGAGAAAATAAGAAATTTAACGCTGCATTAACACGAATCATAAATTGAAAAATAATTATAAGAGAGTGTTATTTCTTTCTCCTGTAAAATTACCTTTACTTCACATGGCCATTTTTACAGGTGCAACGACAATATCTTATGATGGAAACCAGTTACTGCACATCTAGTCACTATGTGTCTGAGCTCATAGTTTGCTGAGGTCCATGCTCTGTTCATCATGGCCTCAGTGCCGTAAAAGTCTTCCCATATGCTAGCTCTCTTCTTATTTCTCTCCTTAATGTGTTCTGCAGCTTTTGTAGATGGCAGTTCTAGCCATATATCAATTATGGATATTGTTAAAATTCAACTTAAGAAACAGAAGCATTAAGTTTAGGAGAAAAAAAATGCCATTTGTAGGGCAACTGTGAAAATGTATGAACTTGAAAACACTAGGGACAGTAGTTGTCACAATTTTGGCCACATAATTTTACTCAAACTTGGAAAATAATTGATTACCTTGCAGCTATTGATAATTAAGAACATTTATCAAAAACTTGACAAACAAATACTTAAATTTTTAAAGTTCAGATTTTTGTACTAAACCATTTTGATTGTAACTTCTTTTTGGTCAAATTTATTTATCTGATATGGTAGTTGATCTGAACTTGTCATTACATACTTGTTTACAAAGATACACTGTAAAACAGTTTTTATATAAGAATTGTTTAGTTTTAAAAATCCTAATTTTTCTTCAGCTTTTATTTTACAAACTGTTAATTCATATGTGTGTTTGGAGGAATTTAGTAACAGTGACATCAAAATTAATCATAAAAACTATTTGTATTCGGTTTATTGACACTCGTCACTCATAAGTGGTGACTGTCAATAAACCGACTACAGAGAGTTTTTACAATTATGTAGAAAATGAAGCTAGTTACAGTGAAGCAATGAGTATTATACAAATATAATAACTTGTAACAAAAAACTTCACTTATCTTAAGAAAAATGATGTTGATTTTTCTTATTAGTTGAATTAGTTGAAGTTGAAATCGATTTCACGAACTCTTGTCAGCGTCTTCAGTCAATGTGGTTTTCTTTGACTGAAGATGCAGACAAGAGTTTGTGAAATCGATTTCAACTTCAACTAATAAGAAAAATCAACAACATTTTGCTTAAGACAAGTGCAGTTTTTACGATGTTAATTCATGTTACAGTTATTTTGTGTTTGCTGAAAGGATGGGTGTATGTCAGAGGTTAAAACAGCTACTGGCTTTGTTATTTTAACTAATGATGACTCTCTTATCACTTTCTATGATAGCAGACTATCAGATTAGGACAATAGAGGAATATAAAGCAACAAGATTTCTAAGTGTATCATGTTTTATTTTCATATTAACCAGTATACATAATATTGATAAACAATATTTAAAAAAATCTGTTCAAAATGATACAACAGTCCATCACCTCATCTCTAAAATACATTATATCAATATAAGAAGCCATTTTAATAAATAATAGCTTATATTTACAAATATAAATGGAAGCACTTTTCAATTAATTTTTACAATCTTTACAACTAGTTTTCAAATCATTTACACTTTCAATAACAGACATTTGTTTAAAAATTCATACGTAATTTTATAATTTCTCCCCACCACTTAAAATTAAAGACATAGCTATGCTGTACAATATAAGTTTCTACAACAGACTGAGATTGTTTATTCACCAATTGTAATAGTTTTACGAGGTTTTGCATTGTTTTATTTAAGTTCATGTATTTATTTTGAAACTATATTGATAGTTTCCACCCATAATAAATACTTCACGTGAAACCATAAATAAAGAGTGTATTACATGATAATAAAAGGCAACCTAAAAACATAACCTCTAGGGAAAAATTTATATAACAAAAAATGAAAACATCTTTTTATTGGTAACATTTTAGCCAAAAATCTCATACAAGAGATGAAATAACTTCCTTAATGTATAGTTCCATGCTGATAAAATATGTTTCAAATAATACATAACAGTGAAGATGATGAAAGCGAGTATTACTTTTGTTCATGTACTCGGTATTGTGTATTTCACTGTGACTTTGAAATGCTTTGCTCAGATGTTAAAATCAATATTTTTATTACAATGCATCTTTAAAAAAAAGTACAATGGCTACTTTCTAAGAACTATACAGGTTGGATTGTATTATTGTTCATTTTGGTAGGTTAAATAGCTGAAAGCACAGAATGATGAATAAAAAATCTGTGTTGTATTCACATGACTTTCTCTACTCACACTTGTACAAACACATGTTTCATTTATCTACATCTTATTAATACAAGTCACTTATTAACACAGTCACTTTGTTTTAGTTACTCAAATTCATAGTCATCATGAATTTTCTAAATTTAAGAGTGTAACTCTTAAAAATGGAGCATACAAAGGTACAAAAAAATTACAAAACATGAGCACAGAAGTGTTAACAAAGTGTAAAATGATAAAATTTGGAAACAAAACACTTAACACGCCTCTAAAATTGTACATTGACAATTTATATATAGGCTGATAAAGTACAACTACTTGATATCACACTGGACAAAACATTACCCTTTACTCCATAAGAGACAAATTAGCAATAAAAATTAACAAAGATCTATTTCTGCTCAAATGTTTAAGGCAATATGTTCCAGCAGTGCTTATTAGGATTATTTATTTCTATTACGCACTCATATATATCATAGGGCATAGAAGTATAGGGCAGCACTTCAAAAGTAAACTTACATAGAATTCTTATGAGTAGGAAAACTCCAATTTTGGCACCACCTTTAAAGAGAACCCAAATTTCCAGTTCATCAAGATACCAACAGAGATGGCCCTATGGTCTCCAAGAAATCCGACGAACAAAGTTCAACAGTCAACAGTTGCTGAGGATGTTAGAAAGGTCCTAACGAAATGTGTTCTAGGTAAACATTAGCAATATATGGAGCATCAAGTACTAGTTCAACTCAAAATAATATATTAAATAGAATATTTATATTGCAGAAATGAGCTGTATGATACCTGTCAAACTCAGAAAGCCTGGAGTTGTACAGGGAAGCTTTCAAAGAGCAAAAAATAATTATGTTACCAAGCCTTATATTTGTATATGATAAAATACAAATTCCCAATGCACACAAATACGGATATCCACTATCACAACACAAGAAATAAAAGTTACCTTTCTATCACTATACCCAGACTTAGCCTATTTGAAAAGTTGCCAAGTTATGCTGGTGCAAAACTGTACATCAGGCTGACAGCTGAAATAAAATATGTGAAAGTAATGAAAGAAAGATTCAAAATTGCTTTAAAAATGTGTTATAGATCAGAGGAAGTTTTAAATAAATGAGATATTAATGTATTCAAATTTATCAGTTTTAATGCTATGTATTATATATTATAAATATTACCACCATCTGTTTAAGCTGTTAATAAGATAATCATATTTAGTACACTGTGGCCAAGAAGCTTGTACAGAGTTGTATATATTTAATTATAAACTGTCCTGTAAGTAAAGATAAGGTTTTTATTATTATTATAACAGATGGTTGTACGATGGAACAGCATGAGACCTCAACAGAAGATCTCGGTCAACAAGCATGTCCACAAAACTTGGTGCCGTACTTCCAGCAAGAGCAAAATGAGATCTAGAACCCCCAGTACAAACAGCAATTGGGGCTTCAGAAGCCGGAGTAAAAGTTTCTCTGTAAGTTATAGAAGCACAAGTATCTCGGTAATATACAGGAGCAGAAGCAATTCAAAGACCCGCAGTTGTCGCTGTAGTAGTAGTAGTAGCAGCAGCAGCAGCAGCTCTAGCACCGCACCTAGCAGCAGTGGCACCTCCCACCGAAGAAGAAGCTCTTGGAGCTGAAGTAGCCCTTGTTCCAGAAAGGGAAATTTCAGCAAGAAAAGACAGCCAACAACAAAGTGCCAGAATAAAAATAACTTTCATGATGAACTTTATTGTAGTTATAATAAGGTTTGGGAGATTGAAGATGCCCATGCCATTTCTAGTTTTTAATCACTAGTCTTTTGTTGCGATTCTATGCAATTGTAGATTTGTTAAATAAAGTGTGTAGTTCACGATAACAGGAGTCCTCTTTTTTATACTAAAGGTCTCAACTCTTCGCTTACTCCACATCTTGGTGCCGAAACCTGGGAGAGTTGGAGATGAAATACACACAGACTAGACTGAAGAGGATTCCAGCATGGGCAATACGTATTTCAAGTGACTTAAATCTCGGAACATAGTTTGCTGATTCAGACAAGTCAACACACCATCACACCATTGCTAGTTATCCTTTACTAGATCCCCAGCAGCAGAGAGTAAATTCCATGTCAGCATTGGAAATCAAAGGCAATTCCCTTTGCAATGCAGACAGCAGTGCTTCATCATGAAATAATAAATAATTTAAAACAAATTTACGTGATAAGACCCGGGCCAGGTGATTCACAATTCTGTATTTTGGTTTGGTTCCAACAGGGCTGGGCCTAACTTAAAAACATTGGCCATGCAGACCCCTAATGGATACACAAGTATATACAGAGTGTAGAAAACAGTATGCAAAAATTATAATTGTAACTCAGTATCAAACTAAGCATTTTCAGGTTAGAAGCATAGGATCATAGATGCAGAATAACAGGAACGCTGAATAAACATAATTAATTCACTTTACAAAACGTCTTCATTTGCAGTCAGAATGAAATGTAACTGTCTCAACTTATACAGAATGACAAACTTATACAACTTATACAAAGTGTACTCTGTGCAATAAAGAAGAGGAAATGACTGAAGTACATCTTTTAACATGTGAAGTCCTACCTGCCAGACCCACTACACAGAAATATTGGAGAGCAAGAGAGCTAATGGCTTCATTGCCAAAGCCTAGCATTTGAAAACAACAACTTATACAGAATGATAAACTAAACATTACATGCACATACTGTACAATACAAGCATTTGCCATACAATAGGCCTCATGCCAAATTAGTACAGTGTACAGAAGTGCATTTTGTTTATATCTATGTTCAAACAACCTTCACGATTGGAGTTTACACAATAGATTTAATATTACACATTTTTAATTGTTTTAATTTTAACCATATTTATTAACTATTCAAATATCTTATACTGTAGCACATTAGAAAAGCTTCTGCGACTGAAAATGCTTATTTTGGTGCTGCATTTCTATTCCATAATTTTCTGTACATTATTATAACAAATATAAAAACATATCCCTTTAAAAACATAGGTAATATTTTATGTAACTTTATAGCTTATTCGTACATAAAACATTTCTCTATGTGTTTATAACATTGGTCCATTCATACAGACTTCCTGCAGTGTAAGGCATTTAATTGGGTGAAGCAGTTGAGTATAACATGATTTCAGAAACCAAAACTGTATCATATATTAACTTATTTTTTTAAATCTGTCATTATACTACTTTATGATTAAACTTTACATATATTTTGTTGACATTGACAAGACTTCTAATTACCATTTTGTTTTGCCATTTTCTCACAAGCTTGATACAGGCCAACAAGGGAAGTGAGTGTTCCCAAAAGTGCAACTTGCCATTTTTCTAGTTTTCCTGCCCATAAAATTCCATCTGGTAACCAATGTACAGCTTGCGCCAAATCTCCTACACATCGGAAGGCTGTCAACAATTCATGTCGCTGCTGGACTAATATCTGAGACACAGCAACACTGGAAAGAAGAAAAAAATTATATATGGTTTTAATTTCACAAAGTTAAATTATATCCATTTTTCATGATATGTAATAATGAACATTTAAAGAGTTTTATATGCAATTTTGAACTTTCTAATTGAATGTTTAAATCTCACCTTAGTTCAGATTAAATTAGCTCATCAACAGTTCAATCTGTACAATAAAAATGTTTAATTCATGAACCAGCAGCTACGTTTTCTTTGTCAACATTCTATGCTTGCAAACTTAGATACAAACTATCCTCATAGATAAAGTCAACATGAAAAATTCAATGCCATGGCCGGGATTTGAACCACGGACTCCTGGTTTCCGTCCAGTCGCTCTAACCCATTGATCTACCATGGCCAACTTGCCATTAGGACATTAAATTCTCAATTTGACTCATATATTTCCCCGGTAGACCACTAGGGGCTCTCGTAACCGAGATACATCGTTTGTGGCAACTTACTATCGTAAGTACTTAAGTCCCAGGCTTCATCATTTAACTCTTATTATTTTAGTTAATTGATGGATATTAATCATTTCTTCACACTAGTCGTATATAGGCTAAGGTTTTTGATAGAGTCAACATGAAAAATTCAATGCCACAGCCGGGATTTGAACCATGGATCTCCTGGTTTCTGTCCAGTTGCTCTAACCCATTGAGCTACCATGGCCAACTAGCCATCATGACATTAAATTCTCCATTTGACTTGTATAATTCCCTGGTAGACCACTAGGGGCTCTCATATCTGAGATACACCATTTGTAGCTTTTATATATATAACTAAAACTATCCTCATATTAAATTAAATGATATAGTTAGTTTTTAAACAATATTATAGTTAACTGATGGAAATTAATCATTCTTCCACACAAGTCGTCTGTAGGTTAAGGTTTGGATAGGTAGACTCACACTGAAAAATTAAATGCCATAGCCAGGATTTGAACCATGAATCTCCCGGTCTCTGTCTGGTTGCTCTTAACCACTGAGAATGACATTAAATTCTCTGACTTGTTATTTTTCTGGTAAACCACTAGGAGTTCTCATATATGATACATGCCTTTGTGGTCTTACTCTTTTAAGTACTTGAGTTCCACACTTCATTGTTTTTTTTTTTTTTTTTTTGGTAATTTACATCCTCCAATGTTAAGTCATATCAGGTGGTGAATGGATTGGGTGAAATGATGCTCAAATGAGTCCAGGGTCCATGGAGCTTAGAGTTACCGACATTCGTCTTGAAGGATAAGGGAAAACCCAGAAAAAACTTTATCCAGGTAACTCACCCCGACCGAGATTCGAACTCAGGACCTCTTGAACGTGAGGCAGACATGCTACCATCTACGCTACTGAGGCGGGCATCCACTATTACGTTAATTGATGGATATTGTTTTTTCACACTAGCCATGTGTAGGTTTAAGTTTGCATAGTTTTGTGGTTTGCCGGGAAAAATATGTCAGTTGGAGAATTTAATGCCATGCTGGCATGTTGTCATGGTCGCTCAATGGTTAAGAGCAACTGAACAGAGACCAGGAGATCTGTGGTTCAAATCCCGGCTATGGCACTGAATTTTTCAGTCTGACTCTTATCTATCCAAATATTATGGTTATTGTGTACTGTTACAAAATGCTAAACAGTGCATAGTAATTAACCTTCAACAATCAAGTTTTTCAAACACATAGACAAATCTGATGTGTTACTTTCACTTGTCCTTCTCTAATCATTGTATTATTTTTTTTTTATACAGGGTGTATTAGAAATACTTTTACAAACTTTGGGTATGGTTTCCTTACACCACAAGAGAAAAGTTCATATGAACATAAGAAAGTGTGTGTTCAAAGGCCTTTGGAGTCCAACCTCACAACTTCATTTCTCTATGCACTCACAGAAGGCTTTGACCCACATTTTTTTAATGTATGTCCTCCAACATTAGGCATATCGCACAATGAATGAAATGGGTGAAATGATGCTCAAATGAGTCCAGGGGCTACAGATCTTAAAGTTACCCGACATTCATCTTTCACGATAGGAAAACCCCTGGAAAAAGAACCTTATCCAGGTAACTCACCCTGACCAAGATTCGGAAAGGCTTTGACCCTTGTACTACTCACCACGGATGGCGAAGTGTTGCCACGGAGACTTGTTTACATTTGTCATCTGTCTTCACTTATGAGTTTTGTGTTATGAGTGTACCACTGTGCTGAACAGCTCCTAACAAAAAACAAAGGATTATGGGACATACATTCATATGAACTTTTTTTCTTCTTGTGGTGTAAGGAACCCATACCTGAAGTTTGTAAAAGTATTTCTGATACATTCTGCATAGCTTCTATTTTTATGAAAACTTATTTTTCTATTTCATATTAATTGAAATAAACCTTTGAAGAAATAGTTTCATTATACTTTTGTTGCAGGTTTAAGGAAGTGTAACAGTTGTTTTTAGTTTGGACCCCGAGAATTCAAAAATATTTAAATGTGGTTTAGGAATCAATATGTAATGTTAGAATAAGCAAGAGAAATTGTTAAAATTTAGGTCATGAGATGATGCTACATATAAGTGAAATTATGTTAATTTTTTGATTGGTAGTTTTAAGAATGAGATTGTGTAATGTGTGACGTGGACCAGTGAGAATTGAGTTTCAGTGGTAGTGATGGTAACAAGTGAAGAAAAAGTCAATAATCTGGGGAGAAAGATCCACGAAAGAAAGCATCTTTCGATGGTGACCGCAAAGTGAACAAACGTGTTTCGTATTTGCAATTATTAAAGTGAACGGACGTACAATTTTGTCGGAACGTCGTGTATGAAAAATGTGAATTATATTCTATAATCTAAAGAGATTATGAACTTCATTTACAATCTCTGCGTAAATTTCAATTACATTGCTCAAGCTCATTGTATATCTATGTGATGTCATTTTATGTAAATTTATTACACTGAATTAAAAGAATTAAATTATATTAATTTAAAAAAATGGAATTATTTCTTCAGAAGGTAAAAGTTATTTCCCTAGCTCAAGACCATGCCTGAGTTAACGGAGTTCTCATGCACCGACTGGAGCAGCGCTGGAGATCATCTAGAGACATCGCTACATCTGAGTGCCAGATCTGAGTAGAAGACTTGGATCGAGAAAATGTAGCAACCCGTGGCTTCGTCATTTTCTTCTCGGAGGACAGAATTGAACCTGCAACTTCAGTCACAACATGGGACGAGTGCAGGTGAGGATAATCCCGACCCACATCATCACTATTAAAAGTCCCGCTACAGAAGTTAGGTCCTGTGCCGTGGTGTAGTGCGCTAGAGCATTGTGCTTTGGTTCCCTGTCATGGAGGGCATCAAGGATCAATCACATCCCTGGGGGATGCAGATTTGAAGTACCGGATATAGGACTGATGCCTACTCAGCATCATGAGGAAACTGAGGAGCTATACTAGGCAGCAAACCCTGATCTAGAAAGCCAACTTTCCGGCTGAGGATGCTGTAATGCTGCTCACATCTTCCAATATCAGTTGGATAATCGCCCACTTCTGCCTTGCATATGTGGGGTGAGGCCAGTAGTTGGATTGGCAGGCTCTGGTTCACTAGTGGGCTGTTATTCCATGGGTTACGTTTATAAAGAATCAATAGCTCATTTAAAATGCTAGGGCTAAATGCTGACCTTGAAATTTAGTATGTTTTTCAATAACACTGTAAGAAGCAGTAACAACATTTTAAAACAACTTGTGAAGTAATGAGAATTTTAAACCAATAAAAGAAATGGCTGATACACTTACTTCACATCAACATCCACTCCTCGTAAACAGCTCTTGTGATACTGCAGGATTGCAAAGCACCTCATAGTCCTGCAAAAAGAATTGTCATACCATGATCACTGTAAAGTATGAGAGATTAAAAATTATTTTAGTTTTGTCTTTTTCTTTTTTCTGAAACCCAAATAAATGAAGATAAAACGTACACAACTTTCAGAAAATAATGCTGTGGTATCTTTTAAATACCCTGTATGCAAGCAAACAAAATATTGAAATAATCATCTAGAACTATAACCGCAAATATCATGAAACAATAACAGGAATTGAAGAACGACTTTTATTGCCATGAAGCCAAAACATGGGCGCATTAAATTAAATATGGATAAATAAAACCTTAGGTAAATATATATTTAACATAAACTTATAAAAACCATTTTCACAAATTGCTGATATTATTGGAAGAAGGCGGCAACAATGCAGTCCATAATATTGCAATACAGGGTAAGAAGTTATCTCATTAACAGCGAAATAAATAGTAAACTACATCAGCTAATGAAAAGAGAATAAGATACGTTAATAAGTATGATCAAAGAAACCTTAAAGAGGTCTGCTTATGTTAACGATAAGTTCGGTAAAGGAATCACTGCAAGAGCTGTTTGCTAAGTTCTAAGTAGTGTAGGCTATGAAGCTAGGATACCTAGAATAAAACCAACATAAGCAAGAAGAACAAGAAATTGTGACTTGAATTTAATTTGCTTGAAAGCATATAAGCTAGGATACAAGTTTCTGGAATAATGCAGTGATCATAGATGCAAGTAAATTTAAAGTATTTTTTAAATGAAGGCATAATTTTGATATGTAAAAGACAAAATGCTGAGCTTGAACTCAAGCACTTTCAAGCCACAGAGAATCAATGGTGGTGGAGACTTTTTTTTATTAATATAGAAAACCACATGGGTTGATAAGCTTGATAAGTTTGCTCACAGATTCCTATTTTCAAAAAGACAATGACTCTAAGCATACAGCACAAATTGCTCTATTTGGAGAGTTGTACTATACTCCCTATGTTCTCAAGTTCCCAGCACAGAGTGTAGACCTTTATCTAATTGAATATCTTTGGAGTACAATTAAAAGAATAGTAAAGAAACATGAAAAACAAAGTAAGGTAGTTCTGAAGTTCTGAAACTTTGTCTATAGCAAGAATGGTAAAATATTACCTCAAAGACTGCAAAAAAACTGCTTCATTCCATGCCAAAGAGGTTAACACAAGTATTACATAGAAGAGGAAAGTAGGAATGCCTACAAAGTGTTAATATTGTTATTATATTAATTTAAATTGTCGCTTGAGTATATGAATACTTTTTCCTCCACTGTGAGAAGCCAGCTGGTACAAAATTTTTATTTACTTTTTGAAGAAGAGTAATTTAGCTAATCCTTTTATATGTATAGATCCAGGAGGAAAACCCATACTCTTAATTTACCATATAACAGCTCTGGATGTTAACTTTAGTTCTAAAATAGTTTTTTTTACATAAACAATGGTGTAGGAATACTTTTTTCCATAACTGTATGTTTATAGGAACTTTTTTGCTTCTTGTGAAAGGAACCCATACCTGAAGTTTGTAAAAGTATTTCTGATAACCTTATATATTATAGGTATTAGAAAATGATTGAAAGATGTTTGAAAACTTAGCAATAACAACTTTTCAGGTGCATTTTAGTTAAGGCACTAAAAACATCAGTTCATGTAAATTACCGAAGTCTAACCTCAGGTTACAACTTGCTTTATTTGATTTAGCCTCATTTACCTACTCTCACTTTAAGGTTAAATCAAATGATTACTTAACGGCCTCAAGCATGCTCCTATCTGAAGTACTCTATTTTTAATAATGTAATATTTTCCCAACTTTTTATTTCATATTCCAACTTTATAAGTAATTATTTTTACATACGAAATGCAGAAAATAAATATCATCAACATATATCAGCTGCATAACTTTTAGACGCAAACGAAGAATTTTTTTTCTATAATGCTACAGCATTAAACCTATGTGATTAAATGCCTTACTTGAGTAAAGTGAGATAGAGTGAGATAGCCCAACAAGCAGTTGATGCCGTCCACCAAGGATTGCTACGAAGGGACACAAGCTTGTGGTCTGCTGCCCATGCAATATGCTCTAGTGGATAATACAGTTGATCCACTGCATTTGTAAGAACACCAAGTATTTTCATGCATTTATCTTGTTCCTGAAAATGGATGTTTTTATAATGTTTTAACAGTTTACTAACTGAAGAATGGCATGAGGAACAAACTATAGAAATGAAAGCTTAACCTCACCTCTTTACCCAAACCATACGTGAGCGTGTAATTCAGCATTGGAATGTCATCAAACAGACGAAGTACAGTACGACAAGCACTAAGCTGAGCACTCAGTGTTTCCAGTTTCACTCCCGTTAATTTAGAAGGAACTAACGTTGCTGCTAGTTTCGTGCTGTAAGCCACAGTTCTAATAACCTTATCCCTGCCATTATAAGAGCTTAAAATTTTAGATATATTAGAGAGATTCATGATTTCTAACAAATAAAAGACTGTAATAGGCTAAATTATGTACAATTTACGTCATCACACTTCACTGACACTCCCGTATAATTTTATTGTCAAAGCATGATTACACAGCTGATTTTGCGGCGTCACGTTACTATGGTTACCACCTGATAGGCATCGCTCTGTGATCTTCTAATTTCTTATTACAAAATTCAGTTGGTATTCTGTGATACAGTGTTACCAAAATTGAATTATTGGGACTGTGCTTCTCACTATTATTCTTATAGGTTACGTAAAAAAATGTATATTTAAGCTATTTCTCGTAAATGTAAGCAGCACCTGAATTCCCACCAACACAGAATGTGGGAGCGAAAGTAAAAGAAGCAAAATATCCATATTTTAATGAGTCAAGCAGGATAGTGTATCTGTAAAAAGTCAGAATGTTTAGGAATGTGCCTTCAACTGGATGGCGGTTACTTTTGCGAATTGTAGTTCAGCAACACCCTTCTAATTGCTCGCAAGTAGCTACAGGACTACATCCTAATCCATGCGGAGAAGGAGGCGAAAAGAGCTCAACAGTGCTTGCATCAGATTCAAGGAACACTTCAGGACCAAATGAATCTGTGCCTCTTAAAGACAAGGTGATAGAACCAGTGCAACGGCCTAGAACATCAGAAAGGAGAGGCACAGGAATGGTAGCTGCGGCATTTGCTTCGTTACAGAAGGAAGATCCACCAAAGAAAAGCCCTGCAGAATTAGAGAATAAGATAGTTGCAGCGCAAACTCCTGAAGCACTGTTGTCATTGGCAGAGCTTCCCAACATATCTAGAAGACATGCATTACAAATTATCTCACAGTTAGCAGATTGGACAACCAGTGGTCGCATTAAAGTATCTGATTTTGAAGCAGATACTCGTTTCCTAAAGCTGTGTAAACTTTTGGGTAGAGGTCTTCCCAAAGGGACAAGAAGTTTAGAGGAAGAGGCTTCCGGTTTTGGAGATTTAGCTCTTGTGTTGGGTGTTACTGGAGATGATGAAGCTGCAAAACTTGTAGCAGGAATTTCACTCAGGCAAATGATACGTGTAAGCATTAATGTGTATTTATAATATTTTTATGTATGTATGTATATATATATTATGTATGTATATATATTATGTGAGTACATGTTGTATTTTACACAAGCTAGTATACCTGCTTCAATATGTAAAAGTCACAGGCTTTCAGAGAAGCAACATCTTCTGCCATTAATCTTAATCAAGTATTTGTAACACTATTTCTAAACACTTTCTTCACTTTTCAAATTTGCTGTAAGTACGAGGGTCATGTTACCTGAGAATGAAAATTAAATCTGATTATGATGAAACTTATTTGATTATTTTTCAAAGTAGTCTGCTTTGACTACAAAGCACTTGGTCCATTTTGCCTCCAGTGATTGAATATCCTCAGGAAAAAAATGAAACTTCTTGGGTATCAAAATACTCTGTTACAGCTTCCTTGACTGTGTTTTCATTGGGAAATCTTCGCCCACACAGACATTTTTTAAGGTTTCTGAGCAGAGAGTAGTTCCAGGTCTGGACTGCAGGGTAGATGGTTAAGTTCTGAAGCTACACTTCTGGATAGTGGTCTGCAATACTTGCAACTTGTGTGCAGGTGCATTGTCAGCAACTTCTTCGTCAGTTTGATGACTGAGGATGTAGACAAATGTTTACAAAATCGATCTCATCAATTAATAAGAAAAATTTACATCATTTTCTTAAGATAAGTGAAGTTTTTGTTGCAAATAGTTGTATTTGAGTAATATTTATTGCTTCACTGTAGCTAGCTTCATTTTTTATGTACTTGTGTGGAGATGTTTTCCTAGACAATGATGTCCTATAGTAAGCCTCATCATGGCAACAGCAGATTTACGTGGAGCCCGCCTTGGTAGTGTGATGGTAGCATGTCTGCCTCACGTTCAAGAGGTCCCAAGTTCGAATCTCGGTCAGGGTGAGTTACCTGGATAAGGTTTTTTCCAGGGTTTTCCGTTATCCTGTAAGACGAATCTCGGGTAACTCTAAGCTCCATGGACCTCGGACTCATTTGAGCATCATTTCACCCATTCTATTTATCGTCCAATATGACTTAACTTTGGAAGACGTAAATTACAAAAAAAAAAAAAAAAAAAAAAAAAAAAAAAAAAAAAAAAAAAAAAAAAAAAAAAAGCAGATTTACTTGGCAATTCTGGAATTATAGAGGGATTTTCTAGAAGTATTTTTATATTTTGGTTACCAGTTTTTTCTTCAGTTAGTCGAGATTTGTAATTACAGTAATTTTTTCTTTATAATCCTTTTAATTGATTCATATGAAAAGGCTTTTGTTTCTTTCTGTTTGATTTAACATCCTGTTTTTGCTGTTTCATTTTTCTGAATTTCACAGTGAGTTGGAATCCATTGCAAAGCTATATGTTTTCCAGGTTTTTTAATAGACTGGGTTATATTTTGTATTTCTAGAATTTTTTTCCATCTTTGAGTTGGTTGTGAATGCTACAGCCTGAATTGCTGCTTTAGAATCTGACAAAATAACAATATTGTTGCAGTCAAATAAGAATGTTTTGGAACGAAGGATAAATGGCTAAAACTTCACTATCAAAATTTGTAGTATTTCTTACAGCATGTTTGTAGAAAGAAATTTGGCACATTCCCACCAGCTCCAGGTTCATAGAGAGAGCTATCTGTATAAATGTGTGTCCAGCTTACAGAAGGGTAATTTGTGTGTAAGCCTTAGCCATGTTTGGAGGAGTTTCTCTTTTAGTAATGAAATTATTTAAATTTAGATTATAATCAGTGCTGAAATTATCAGTTTAGTTGGTACCATATGTTATGTTCTCTTTGTTTTTTGGTATTTCTAATTTTTCTAATAAGTTTGCCACTTCTTGTATAAATCCAACTTGATTAGGTGGAAAATACTTTCTATTTGTTGTAAGTCATTTGCAGAGAAAGTAAAAATTTTTTTGGTACAAATGTTACAGGTGATGTCATCTCTAGCACAAAAAAAGCGGCGTTCAACACCATTGCTTCGTTCTCTGGCATTCAACATTGCAAAGCAGACCGAGAAGCTGAATGTGAAGGAATGTGCTGATGTTCTATATGCTATGGCAGTACTTAATTTCCCTGATGAAGTGCTGTTGGAGAAAACATGCTTAGATCTGTGTGAATGTGTGACAGAGACTCAGAAACCAGCTGTAATCGGTTCCATCCTGACAAGTCTGGGAATCTTACGATATAAAAATACA
Organism: Mantis religiosa; assembly: GCA_030765055.1. Lineage (NCBI taxonomy): Eukaryota > Metazoa > Arthropoda > Insecta > Mantodea > Mantidae > Mantis > Mantis religiosa. The sequence continues at coordinate 17,772,535 of CM060958.1, forward strand.
GGTCAGTACTACTGCAGTCTTCTTGAATATATCTCATGAATTTAATGTATTGAAAATGTTGAGTTAAATCACACATTGAGAATTAGTATTTAGTTAAACTGCAGAAGAATCGCATAGAGAGTGGTGGGTGTGACATCGGTGGCTGTAGCATTGCCAACATTGAAAACATGCATTGCTGAAGATGTTGATGGTACTTTGGTTACCATGTAACTGAAGTACAGCACAGCATATCTACCCAATCTAATTAAAATTATTAACAATATTTTGGATATAAAGATACTGATATTGTCAGATATTTGTTATTGTGAGTTCTCTATAGTGTTAAAACATAACATGCCACATTCATGGATGTAACATGTTCCTACATCCGTCTGCGTTTTACTTAATGGGTGCATGTTTCAAAGAATACCTTCCTCTTTAGACAATTCTGAATGTGCCATTGCATGTCTTATTGGACAAGCTTGTTTAATAGAAGCATTCTCTACCTGAAAGGTAGATAATTCTGTGCAATGGGGTCAGTAACATCTGTATGTAACAACAATAATATTGGAACAAGAATAACAACAAAAAGAATATGTGTTGGCATCATTTCGCTCTTTTGTTTGCACAGTTGGCAACAACATGTTTCCGTTATGTCATTCCTTACTGTAGCAGATGAAGCCAAGATGATGCTGCTGTTCTGCAGTTTAACCAGATATTTCAGAAATGGTTTAACTTTCCATTTTTTGTTAGTAAAAGGGAATTAGAGTAATACAATTGACAGTTTTAAAAATGGATCGCTGTGTGATGTCTTTGAAATTCCCTTCTTTTTATCGAGATTTAACTGTATTGGAACACCACAGTGAAGCGAAATAATTATTAATTAAATTAATAATTAATAATCCCTTCTTTTTGTTTAAGTAAAAAATGAATAATGACTTTCCGGTTTAGAGAAAGTATAAGTATTTAAAAATTAAAATCGGTACTGAGTAATATCAGTTAACTGTACAAAAAATGGTATTTTACATAAAGTGACTTTTTTGTTGTTGTAATTTTACATCCTCCAACATTAAGTTATATTGGATGGTGAGTGAAATGGGTGAAATGATGCTCAAATGTGTCCAGAGTCCATGGAGCTTAGAGCTAGCCGACATTCGTCTTTAAGAATAAGGGAAAACTGTGGAAAAAACCTTATCCAGGTAAATCACCCTGATCGAGATTCGAACTTGGGACCTCATGAACGTAAAACAGACATGGTACACCAGTGACCTTTGATGAGGTATATATTTGTGTAATAAAATTTTGTCTCTCTCATGCAGTTAAAGTCATTCAGAATGAAGAGAACACTTCACTAGCTATTCCTAGAGAATTCAAGATATACATTGTATTTGGCATGAAGAAGTCTTAAACATATGGAATTTTAATCAAAATCATTGGAACCATTTTTGAGAAAAACAAAATTTTTGAAAAAGTTTCTACATAAAGGCTAGTTTGATATGGGGGATTTTCCTGAAAATCTTTTTGTATCCTATCTTTGGAAGATACAGAATTTAAATATCAAATGTAGCGTTTATTTTCTCACTCTTTCGTTTTTTTTTTTTCTTTCTTCTTTCTTTGGAAGACACAGAATTTAAATATCAAATGTAGTATTTATTCTCTCACTCCCTTTTGGTATATTTTTTTCTTCCTTGTGCAGAGAGATTAAAAAACATCCTAACCACTGCGCAGTGTTTTACCTGTCTACGTCCTCGACTCTCGTTGCCGTCTACCACTATCATAAAAATGCACGGATGAAACCATGCAACATTTTTAAAACTACTTTTAAAGCCTTTACTTAACCCATGTTATTAAAGGAGATGCTGACCGTTACTGTCCATACATGTTTGGTACCTCCATCACTCGCCATAGTTCCTGTTGAGAAATGTTGGCAATTTCCTAATGGATATTTTGTTTTAATTCTTCCAAGATGTGTAGATTTGTCTTGTACACTTTATGCTGTAAGTTAACCCAGATATACAAATTGCAGGAGGTTAGGTCGGGGGACTGAGAGGGCTACAAATCTCTATAATAATTCTGTTCTGAAAGACATTTTCAATTGTCATCAAAAGATTGACTGTTGCAGAGTCATGTTGAAGAAAGGAAAAATCAGGCTCCCTGTCTGTTACTTCTCAAAAAGGGGTACGAAATTGTATTCATATATGTGCAGTTGTTGAGTGTTGACTTAGAAAAAATAATTGGGTCTATAATTCTTTCTCCACTAATGGTGAAATGGCAGCATTTCACAATGTGAACTACGGCAAGTGATGAAGGTACGAAACATTATGGACAAAAGGGACTACTTGCATACTCTGATGGTGACTAATGTTTTGCTGGACCTAGTTATTGCATCCATTAAACAGCTTACATTTTTAAATGTGATACTGTTTTAAAATCAACAGAACTTCTGAATTTACTTGCTGATTGGGTAGCAGAGCACATAGCAGAATGCCGTCCACAGGATTTATCATCGCTGCTGCTGACGCTTGCCATTGTTGATCATGTACCCGATAATGCTGATAAAGTCTTTGAGGTATGCTACTTAGTATTTTATAAAGTGCTACATCAGTAATAAAAATAAGGGAAATAAGAATGCCATTGATTTCTAATTCATGAGTTGTAGAGTAATGAGAGAATTTATTTGGAAAATCTGAATATCAAGAGGAGCATTTGCTAGGATTGTTTAATGCATAAAATGATGTTTATTAAAATACAATTATAAATTTTTTATGTTTAGTTATAATATGAATAATGTTGAAAAAGCTATATATAATTCCTTTCTTGGAAGTGTTGAAAACAGTGTTGTTATGATAAATTAAATTTAAAGGAGTCAATTAATGACACTAAACAACACTTACTTTTACTTCGCATAAGAGCCGAAGATGCAAACGATGATTTGCGAAACATGTCCTCAAAATAGGTACGAAAGTGAAGCAGATGTGTAATAAATACGACTCATCTAAGAATTAATAAGCTATATATAGTCTATTTTTAACACTACAACACTTATATTTTTATTTTTTGAGAGACTAGTTTTGGAACCTGTTGTTTCCATTTTCAACTTTGAAGCTCCGACTTTCATCTGTTGTCGCCTACTGTCTTCTGGGTGGAACTATGAACTTCAGTATCAATTTATTGATTGATGTAATTTCAAAGTTGAATTTTTTTTTTTTTTCAATTAATTTGGAAGTTACGTTATTGAATTCCTCGAATCATACATAATGAATAATGTTCTTTGAAAAGAAATCAAATGCCCGTGGTCATACCTTGATCAGTCTGGCTTGATCATTTAATATTACTTACTGCCATCTGATGTGGAAAACTAATAGACTTGTAATATTATAAGGATGCAATAACAGTATTACAATTACAACTTTTATCTATTCCAACAAATATTGCTATATACAATAATAAATTCTATAGAAATTGGAAGGAATTTGTTCTAGTTTGTTGTGTTTAATGCAGATGACAAGGTAGTAGGCATATTATTTGATAATTTGTTTGTAATCTTAGAGTGATATTGTGACTTCGTGGGTTCGTAGAATTAAAAGTCCAATTTGCCGAAATTCTAAATGTTCTTTATTTCCCTAGAAATACACTGTTCACTTCTCACGTAACAACATTACATCACATATACAAAATAATCTCCCAAGGTCGAGGTGGACAACACGGCGTTGGGGCGGGTTTTCTCCGGGACCTCCGGTTTCCCCCGCCATCTCATTCCACCGGTGCTCCATCTTCATCTCATGCATCATCAGTGTCACCGCCTGCGGTGCCGTATGTAGTAAAAGCGGGCGTTAAACACTACACATTTCATTTTCCCAAGGTCGATGACAATAACAAACAGCTCTCGTTAAAACAACAACACTCAGCTGTTTACTGCTTGCCTCACTGTTTTCCAATAACTCATCACTAGCCATGGCTTCTTTTTATACACCCATTCTTGAATTCCAGACTGTTATCGAATTTTCTCTAACATGTCACCAGATAAAACACGAATGTTCTAGAATGTATATCATAGCCGGCAATTCTTTCACCTCTGTGATACACTATTCGTCTCTTGTTTATCGGCGCTATCGTTATTTGCCGGCTCTTTGTGAAAGCTAGCCGCCTTTACAATGTGACATGCAAGCCAACAGCCAAGGGTTCCAGCAAGGTGACCTGGTCTGGTTGTATCGCCCTACTCGGACCAAGGGATGCTTCCCGAAGCTTCAGCAGCCATGGCAAGGACTGTACCGGGTGGTGAAGAGGATTAACGACATGGTGTACCGCATTCAGAAGGTGCCTCGAGGGAAGATGTTGGTGGTACACTTGGATCGTCTGGCCCGCTACAATGGTGCTGTTCGGGACGACCAGCCTTGAGGAGGGAGCAGTGTCGTGGTAACAGACATAAAGGTTTCGGCGCAAATAGATAACAGACAGCGGATAGTATTTCATGATAATAAAGGGCTTGCATAAGCAGTTAATGATAGTGCCGCTGGTGCTCACAAAGAGACGGTAAATGAAGATAGCTGAAATAAAAGACTTACTGAAACAAACTGAGATAAATGGGCATTTCTGGTAACATCTGGATTATTTTGGGTTCTTTATTGTTCTGGAAATCTCTCGAATTATGAATGAGGTATTTAAGGAAGTGACGAGTTGAAACAGAGTAGTTGTGTAACAAGAGTGTTGTTCAAAGTATAAACTTGAAAAAAGCGTAGAGACAGTGAAGCACAACTTAGCACAAAAGTGAATCAAGAAGATATTGACACATTGCATATGTGGGCGTAAGGTCAGCAGTCGGGTTGACAGGCCTTGGCTCTCTATGGGCTGTTACGCCGTGGGAAAAGAGTAAAAATTTTAATGTCAAAGGAAAAGGAAATATTGTACTTAGTCAGTAACAGTGAGATTGCTAATGATAGAATTGCACAATAAAAACTTCTAACTTGTTGAAAACGTATTTAAAGATTCTAAAATACAATAAAAATTGAAGTTTTTCTGGCAAATATCTACCTCCAATTGCTCTTGAGCTGATCTGGGCAGAAACTGGAGAGCAATTTGATATTATAAAATAACTTTTTCCCTGTCCATATTTGCTCATTATTTGAAAATAAATAAATAAATAAATAAAACAATAATGTCAAACTGATGAGTTGATTCTTTTAGGTAAAAGTGTTAAAAAAAAGGAGGAAAAGAAATGTGTAACAAGTGATACTGTTCAATGCAGGTTGTACATGTCAACATGTTAAGAATGGCAGCTATGATTTCTTGCAGGCAGTGGTTCCGCAAATGACAATGAAGGATGCGTCAAGTCCAGGCCTTTGGCTGGATATAGTGTGGTCATTGATTGTGCTAGGGGTAGCCACTCCTCAACATGTGGCTTCTGTATTGGATCCTGCATTCTTTGAGAAATTAATACCCAACACTGGTATGTATGTGCATACACACACACTTAATGTAACATTTATATAGTGTTAAAGCTTTCAATAAAAGAAAATTAAAAATCATCAATAATTGATACATTTGTTGCTGCAAAGCACCAATGGCTTGATTGCTACAAGTGCTGCATAGTTAACATTTCACAATTTACGCAGTGGATATTTATTAAATTCTGAAAATTCATTCACAGAATAAAAGCAGTGTTCCTCTAAAAAGCTTGGTTTAAATCTGTGCAAATTTAATTAGTTTATGTGTAGAGTTTCTTGATAAGTTTTAGGTTGAAGTGGGAGTTAAAGGTGCTACACATGCAATGATTGAAGACAATGATCTATAAGCCCTGCGTTGTGGAAATCATGTAGAAACAGAAGCTTTTTGGGTACTGGGGGATGGTGCAATGTTGAAAATGCTATGATGATGCACCATGTTGTGGCGACATTTTCTTATTGTCCTACACGATTTGAAGAAGTATTTCTTATTATTACTCGCTGCAATTCACGAACATCCATCTTCTTTGATGACCAAACATATTCTCATACAATTCTAATTATTAGAATCCTAATACAATTATTTTCTTAGATTTCTGTTGTATTTACGCACACACAATTTCTTCAATTTTCAGAAAATAAGGTTCCTGTTTAACTTCTATTTTGGTCTGTTCGCTTCCACATATTCCACAATCCAAAACATATCTATTCTCTTCGATGTTACACAATCGAAAGACATTTTCTTTCCTAGCTGTTTTACCAAGATTATTGATTTTTTTTCTTCACACATTGTCATCACTATCAATCAAACTTAATTTTTTACTGGTCCATGTCACACATTATGTAATCTAATTTTTAAAACTATCAATCATAAAATATTCACATTATTTCATTTACATGTGGCATCATCTCATGACCTACTGAATTTTAACCATTTTTCTTGCTTATTCTAACATGTCCTATTGATTACAAAACCACATATTTAAACATATTTAAATATTTTTCAATTCTCGGGACATAAACCAAAACAACCCTTACAAAGTGCTTTCCATCATAATAAATTATGTCATTCTTGCTGCACTATATTTGCCATAAAATAAAAGTAGAGGAAATTTACTACAATGTTTGTAATGGTTATTACAATGTATAATAAATATGACTCATCTATGTAATACAATGTTTGTGTTTAAGAGGGGAGGTGAAATCTCTGGATAGTTATATAACAAAACACAGAAGGTTTACATATTTTTCATATATCAAAATCTTTAATACGAATGGATAATGCAATTTTGGTAATGAAAACGCTTATTAAACTTGGATCATAAAATAATACAGTTGGTGGTACTCTGTCATCTAGAATTCATACCATTCCTGATTACTAGAAGACAACTGTTTAGTTGTGGATATATTACGCAGACAACGGAAAAAGAAAGTACACATTTACAGCAAATTTGCAGTTCCGGAATGCAGAGTTTAAACATTTTTCAGGCACTTTTTATATTTTTTTTTAATAAAGAACTGATGCTATTTGATTGTTTCTTGCAGTATCGTAGAAAGAACCTAAAATATCAAAGTTAGCTTTTAGTGAACTTCTTCTAGATATCTTACTATAAATTTGATTTTCTCTATTCTTCTTGTGCATACAAGGAAATGTGTAATGAAAATATTTCTGCTAGTATTTATCTCAGTTAATATGCTGGAGATAGGAAAATAACTTTTGTAAAATTAGTTTGTAGAAGCTAGATGAAAATAAGTGATGTGTCAAGAAAGTCATGTAACATATCAGATTTTTTCAAGTACTATATGCGCATGATAAGAAGAGCAATCAGGTCCCAAATCCTCTTTCGGTAAGTTTCGTTTAACTCCATAAACATAGATGACAACTTTGAAATTTGAATACTGACATTTAGTGGCTAATACACTAAGCTTTATCATGTCCGCCATATTTCGTTTTGATCAATTTTGAGGTTAATTAGCTAACCAGTTTACAACAATCATAAGTTAGAATTAGAATTTTAGTTCGTCCTTGGCAACATTTACATGTTATGAAACCCTTCAAAATCTATAAATACAGTATATACATAAAGTCAAATTGATTACATACAATATACACAGTAAGCAGCTTTTCTATGGTTTCATGTGGTATCTGCATAGACTAATTTACCACAAGAAATGTCATAATATAAATATTACAGGTTTGTGAATGTACTATGCTCCCAGTGCTCATTTACATGGTTATAGTTCTAAAAATTCATTAACCGTATAAAAACAGTGTGCATGCAAAAATTTCTTAACCTTATTTTTAAAGTGTTTTAATGATGCAGCATGTTTAAATGAATTTGGAAGTTTATTATATAACATTATCCCTTTGTAGTTAAAGCTTCCTTCATAAAGGCTCATTTGGTGCGCTCGAATTGCCAGTTTATCCTTTTTACGAGTGTGGTACATCAGCATTTACTTGAAAATGATTTATATTTGTGTGAACATTTGTGGATGTTATGGCTCTCGAAAGGGGACACATTATTATTCGTCTACCTCCGTACAACTGTGATCTGAAAGCAATTGAGCTGGCATGGGCAAAACTAAGGAATGTTTTCAGAGGATACAAAGTTACTTGTGATATCTGTGCTTGTCTTACACGCTATTTTGCTGAATTGTGTTTTTCAAGGTTGACCACGCTGCAGAAACAAAAGAGCATTAGCTCTTGCTTCTTCCCCTCTGCCCGCACCACACTGTAAATCCTGCGCTCTAGAAAACATGTGCGTACTGTACTGATCACTATTCGTTTTTTCTTATCATGCAAAGAAGGGCATGAAATTCTATACATAGTGACCCGCTTTTTTAAAATTTGACTTATCATTTTACCTACCATATCTCTTTTATGCCAAAAATTAATAAATATGTAATGAAAGTTTGTCTTAGTTAACAAGTAGAGAAAAATAACATTTTGTAAGCATAGTGTACAGAAGAGTGTGTAAAAAGTACATGAATGTAATTATCTGTGATTGGAAGAATTTAGTAACAGTGTTGTCAAAATTAATTGAAAAAAACTATTTGTAGTCGTTTCATAGTCCCACCACTAGAGAGAAGAGAGCAGATGACAACAGACAGTTGGATAGAGGTTGATAATGGAGATGATGGCTTCCAAAACTATTCCCTCAATAATATAAAAATGTAAGTGACGAAGTGTCAAAAAGCCGACAGCAAATAGGTTTTTCAATTCACATGAATATAATATATATACAGGATGTAACAAAAAGGTATGTCAAAACTTTGGGAAAAGGTTTCTCGCATTTAGGGGATAAAAAAAAAGTTATTTGAACATAGTTTTGGAAATTGTTTATTTTCATGGCAGAGCTCCTTTTCTACAACTCTGTAATATGTAGCTGTCCTGTGGCCGTAACCCCACAACAGAATAATGGTTAAATTGTACAGTAGTAAACATTCGCTTTTACATCTGGTTAAATTAGGTGGAGATGATGCATTTCACTGCTGTTGTCCTTGTGCTACAGTACACTTGTTAGGCACCGGTAGTCAGTTCGTTCCTCTTTCAGGCTTTCTGTCTGTCGATTTCTGAGAATAACAGGTTTCCTGGTAGATGGATAGGAAGAGGTGGACCAATTCCTGGCCTCCATGCTTGCCTGATTTAAACCCCAACATATTTTTATTTGCAGGGACAATTGAAATCTCTTGTTTATGCAACTGCAATTCCAGATGTAGAGACTCTTCATGCTTGTACTGAGGAAGAAAGCCAGACAGTATGAAATTCTCCAGGTCTAACTCAGTGAATTAGGGAGTCTATGCAATGGCAGATTGATGAATGCCATGTCCATTTTGAACATACACTGTGATTTCCTGTTTTCCCATTGTTCTGTTATTGAGTATTGTATGGGTTCAGCTGTAGAAAAAGTGCTCTATAAAGGAAATAAACAATTTCTGGATCTATGTTTACATAATATTTTTTTATCCTCTATTCACAAGAAAAGTTTTTTCAAATTTCTGACATACCGTTTTGTTACATCCTTTGTTCAGATACGCATATATTAAAAACACTTTTTGTTTTGTTTTCAGATAATATAAAGGAAAGAAATGTAGCTTCAAGGCTGAAACTGTTGAACATCAATGCTGCAGCTCAGCTTAAAATAAAAGGTTACAAAGGTAAGCATAAGAATATACAAATCTTTTTTCTTGTCAAGAATAGTAAGGCATTTCACTTCATATAAATTTCTCAATTTGTTGGTGCTGTCTGTTGATCAGAGGCTCATGTACCTGACTCAGAAGAGTGTAGTCAGTTATCTTCTTTAGTATAGCAGTGCAGTAATGTTTTTAGTTTGCCAAATTTCTTGAACCACCAATATATTACTTATGCTAAAATTGTAACTAAAGTAGACTTTGAAAATTTGAAAAAACGAATTGCAGTTAATTCTGTAAAGAAATGCAGTAACTCAAAATTATACATGAGTATACTCTGTATTTCACATACTTTATTTTTGACAATTTCTTGATAATGTTTTCAAGTGGAGGTAAAACACGGAAGAAAATTGAGGAGCGTGAATTACAGTGTGTCTCAATCTGCTCATGTATAATTTTTAATTAAAGTAGACTTATTGATACTTCGTCTATTATGATAAAGATAAGCCGTTGCCAATTGTGGAGTCCTGAAATAAGCCAAGCAGCAAAATGTTGCCAACACATTCTTTTTGTTGTGTTCTTGTTCCAATATTATTGTTGTTACATATATGGGATGAGTAAAACGTATGGAACAATACTTGTAACTTTATTAAATTATAGATGAGTCATATTTATTACACATCAGCTTCACTTACTTGTAACTTTGTTTATAGTTTCATGAAGGGTTATTTTTTAGAAAAGCTATAAGATATCAATATGTTTGCATATTACTACGATTATGAATAGGGCGTGACTTTTTTTTTTTTCCAATGGCTACTTTTTTTTTTTTTTTTAATTTTTTAAAAAAAAAATTGGTCCTTATGTCTCGGAATGTACAAGTGGATGCTTTTTTGAACTGTAATTTAAATGTATTAGGACATATTACAGCACATGAAATTTAAAGCAAGAAAACACATTCTTAACAAAATTAGTGGTGCTGTGTTGTAACTAATGATGAATTCACATCAAAAGTTGCTCAAAATGGCCTCCATTTACTGCTAAAGTCTGTCTTTGAAATTAGTTAATGTTTCCAGCAACACTGTTCAGCTGATCAGTTGCAATTCTTGTCCAATTCTTTGCTTTAACTGTTCAAGATCTCTTGGTCGATCCTTGTAAACCCTCCACTTCAAATATCCCCACAAGAAACAGTCTAGCCCATCTCGGTAGCATGGTGGTAGCATGTCTGCCTCACGTTCAAGAGGTCCCAAGTTTGAATCTCGGTCAGGGTGAGTTACCTGGATAAGGTTTTTTCCAGGGTATTCCCTTATCCTGAAAGACAAATGTCGGGTAACTCTAAGCTCTATGGACCCCAGGCTCATTTGAGCATCATTTCACCCATTCCATTCATCGTCCGATATAACTTAACGTTGGAGGACGTAAATTACAAAAAAAAGTCTAAGAAGTTCAGGTCAGGAGATCTTGACGGCCATTCAATACTTCCTCTTCTGCCAGTCCATCTTCCTAGAAATTCATGATTTGTAATTCACTTCAGAATTTAAGTTGCCATCAATGTAAAATGGGACTATAAATCTGCCATTAATTATACCAGCTCCCACATTTACTTTTTGTGGACATTGTGTATGTTGTTCAGTCATCCAATGGAGATTCTTTATAGCCCAATAGTGATACTTGTGATGATTTACATTCACATTTAGGCAGAAAGGAGCTTCATCAGAGAACACAATTCTATTCACAATGTTAGGATTCTGATCGAGCATATTATCTTACAGCTTTTCTAAAAAAATAACACTTCATAGAGTTGCAACAGCGGGGTTGCAACAGGCATTGTTCCATACTTTTTACTCACCCAGTAGATGTTACTGACTGCATTGCATAGAATTATCCATCTTTTAAGTTAAAAGATTAAACAAGGCTGTCCAGTAACACATACAAGAATTATCTAAAGAGGAAGGTATCCTTTGCAACACACACCCATAAAATAAACTGCAGATTTTAGTTAATTGATGGAAATTAATCAATTCTTCACACTAGCCGTATATAGGCTAAGGTTTTTAATAGAGTCAACATAAAAAATCCAATGCCACAGCCGGTATATGAACCACGGATCTCCTGATTTCCATCCAGTTGCTCTAATTCATTGAACTACCATGGCCAACTTGCCATCATGACATTAAATTCTCCATTAGATTTGTATATTCCCCCGGTAGACCACTAGGGGCCCTCACATTCGAGATGACAAGTTGGCCATGGTAGTTCAATGGATTAGAGCAACTGGATTGAAATCAGGAGATCCGTGGTTCAAATCCCGGCCGTGGCATTGAATTTTTCATGTTGACTCTATCTATTATAAACTGCAGATGGTTATAGGAATGTGTTACATCCATGAATGTATCATGTTATGTTATAACTAGAGAATTCACAATAAGAAATATGTGACAATATTGTATCTTTATATCCAAGATATCATTAATACGTTTAATTAGTTTGGGTGAATCTGCCGTGCAGTACTTTTGTTGCATGTTGTTTGTATTTTCAGCGATGCATATTTTCACTGTTGGCAACACTCCAGCCACTGATGTCACACCCACCATTTCCTACACCATTGTTCTGCAGTTTAACACATATATGTTCCATCTCTGCAATGCTAGAAGCCAGAGAATGGCTGAAATGTCACTTGCAAAAGTACACCTATGTATGAAAAATCTCTTTGGACAGATATTCTGTAACAATCTGTTAAATTAATGAAAGGCAGTAAAATATACTATCCATTGAAACTTTAGTAAATAATACAGTTAGTTGCAAAATATTACATTATGAGATTGAGGCATAAGTTTCATAACGATATAAGATCATGAAGTCACTGAATAAACTTGAAAATAAATATTTTGTTTTTCAATAGTGTCATTAATTACTAGAATCATATCAGTACTGCCAGTGTGCCAGATCATTGGGCCAACACCTAACCAACTGAGCCACCCAGATTGACAAACAAATTTGAAGTCATATAACGTAAATTTATGATGTTTTGCTGAAGTTTTAAATTCCTTATAAAATTTCAATTACCTTGAGGACATCTTTGAGAATGAGAGATTTGTATTAGGAATGGGAGATTGTGGCCAAGAAAAAGAATGTGCAGTTCCTCTACAGTGACAAACCTGTAGAGGAAGTATTGCACTCCACCCTAAAAGCACGCCTCGGTAGCATGTCTGCCTCACGTTCAAGAGGTCCTGAGTGCGAATCTCGGTCAGGGTGAGTTACCTGGATAAGGTTTTTCTGGGGTTTTCCCTTATCCTTCAAGACGAATGTCGGGTAACTCTAAGCTCCATGGACCCTTGACTCATTTGAGCATCATTTCACCGAATTCATTCACCGTCCAATATGACTAAATGTTGAAGGATGTAAATTAAAAAAAAAAAAAAAAATTCCACGATAAAATTTGATCCTGAGATTTCTCCAAAAATACATGTTTTGAGGCAATCTGAATATAAACACTTGTAGGGAAAAAAAAGGTCTTTGTGATTACTAACCATTGCAGCTTATAGCATGAAATTATGGATTGTTGCATTATTAGATTGATTTTACTGATTTTATAATTGTCACTAGCACTGTTGCAAGTCATAGTAGCATTTCACTAAGACTATCTTACAAATTACAGGACCATTGTTGGCCCATGATTCTTATGTGAGGGATGTACCACTTGCGAGATCAAAAGAAAAGCAGTATTTAGTGTCATCTGTTCTGGATTCATTTTCAAACCTTTTCTCTTCATCAACGTATCTGCAGACAAATATAAAAACAGACATGGGCTTCATATTAGGTAAGGATTGATTACTCTCTAAATGTTAAATTTCAATATACTCTCTAATGCCTGAGTTCACCAACAGATGTTAAGACTTAACACGGGTTTAACAATAGTTATAACAAAAATTGCATTTCACCAACAAATGTTAGTTTAACACTCGTGTTAAATCTCTTGTTAAACTAACAAGCCAAATTTCTGATGTTAAGTGCTTAACAATTGTAAATAGTCAAGATAGCGGGCGTGAACTCAGCTGTTATTGTCAATTTGCTATATTTAAGACTGTCTAAATGATATTCGTAATAGATTACGGCCTATGAGGAGAAATTATTTTAAGGAACTATCAGAAGAAAATTTTCTACAGAGGTATAGAATGTCCAAACAAGTTGCTATGAATGAATGAATGAATGAATGTATGTGTAGTGTTTAACGCCCACGTTTACTACATACGGCACCACAGACGATGACACTGATGATATATGAGATGAAGATGGAGCACTGGTGGAATGAGATGGCGGGGGAAACCGGAGATCCCGGAGAAAACCTGCCCCAGCGCCGTGTTTTCCACTACAAATCTCACTTTGCGGTCACCTGGGATCGAACCCGGGCCGCCTTGGTGAGAGCCAAGCGGTCTAATCACTGAGCCACGGCGCGGCCAAACAAACAAGTTGCTATGACGGTTACTGTGGAAGTACAAGAGAGGTTAGAACATGCATCGAAAGGAATATGCCGTTCTCGCCTTTGCTTCAAGTATTAATAACTTTGCGATTTTATAATTCACTGAATTATGTGGATAATACACTGTCCAACTTCCGTCTTGAAACGTCAAGTCATTTTTACTTCTTCGCACCTCATTTTAAATTTACGTAATACATTTCGTGTTTCTAGTAATGACACATGCATTTGAATTAAATTCGTTTCCAATTTTTTCCCACATGACATCTTTCTCTTTTACATTCACTGCATCCATCCTATTTTCCACGATATCCTTATACTTCGTCACAAATTCAATTAACAATTCTTTCTCCATCGATGAGAAATTTGTTTCACAGCTTTTGTTTACGATTTTGTTTATCCTCCATTTTTTTAACTGTGTGCAGACTGTGGTGCAGACAAAAATGAAAACAAAAGCGCATCACAGTACATTCAGAAAATAATATGACTCATCCATAGCCTTCTATAGCTGTAATAATTACAAGTTTCTTGGTGTTAACACATGTTTGTCAACATTTTCAGAAAACATGTTGGTGAAATGCAAGAAATTTAACAGCTTTGTTAGCGCTGTTACTATTGTTACATTACATTTGTTAACGTCGATTTTAATATCTGTTGGTGAAATCAGGCATAAAAGTTTATTTTGTAAAAGTAATATAAAATTAAGAGCGGAGCTTGTTGCTCTGTGGTTTTGACTTAATATGAATTATTATTATCATCACCATCATCATCATCATTATCATTATTGTTGTTCAGTTTAATTTTTTAGAATATTTACATCTTCTGACAGCCAAATAAACATTTATTATTTCCATAACTATTCTTCCATGTTGTTGAAGATAGCTCTTTGATGACACTCATTGAAAAGCAATCTTCAGAATCCTGTTTTGCCATATGCATCGCATCTACATAACATGTTAATTTGTTTAAATATTATTGTATTATTTTGAATGTCAATATTTTAACTTGAATGAACAGAGCAAGTCTGAAAAATTCAATATCATAGCCGGGATTTGAACCACGGATCTCCCGCTCTCTGTGCGGTTGCTCTAACCAACTGAGCTACTATGGCCAACGTGCCGACATGACATTAAATTCTCCAACTGACTCGTATGTTTCCCAGTAGACCACTAGGGGTTCTCATATGCTATGAGACACGCACCTTTTGTGGCGACTTACTATGCTGTAAGTACTTAAGTCCCAGACATGACATTAAATTCTCCAACTGACTCGTATGTTTCCCGGTAGACCACTAGGAGTTCTCATATGCCATGAGACACGCACCTTTTGTGGCGACTTACTATGCTGTAAGTACTTAAGTCCCAGACATGACATTAAATTCTCCAACTGACTCGTATGTTTCCCGGTAGACCACTAGGGGTTCTCATATGCTATGAGACACGCACCTTTTGTGGCGACTTACTATGCTGTAAGTACTTAAGTCCCAGACATGACATTAAATTCTCCAACTGACTCGTATGTTTCCCGGATAGACCACTAGGGGTTCTCATATGCTATGAGTCATGCACCTTTTGTGACAACTTACTATGCTGTAAGTACTTAAGTCCCAGGCTTCATAGTTAAACCACTATGTTATTCAGGTAAATTGATGGAAATAATCATTTCTTCCACACTAGCCGTGTGTAGGCTGAGGTTTGAATGAATAGAGTCAGACTGAAAAATTCAATGCCATATCCGGGATTTGAACCACGGATCTCCTGCTCTCTATGCGGTTGCTTTAACTAACTGAGCTACTATGGCCAACATGTCGACATGACAGAGATATCTTCAGACAAGAATTATACATCATGATAAAGGATAAAAAATAGAAACACATCGACAGTCCTGAAGTCACTGGAGGATTTCATCACCATATAGTTAAAACTGGTATTTTTTGTCTGGAGAAGGTACACCTCCTTATACCACATTTCTACTAATTTCAGTGGGAGAGGTGTAACCTTACTTACCTCTTAAGGTCATGAAATACAAAAAGTTTTAGAATTGCTAGCCTAATAAACTAAACTTACAAAGAAACTGCTCTGGTTATGTTAAACACCTATAAATTTATTCATTTATTTATATGCAATGGGTCTTTCCAATTTGTTTTTAGATGGTGAGTGCCTTTTGGACAGCAAATGTAACCCACTGCCTGTGGAAAGCAAAGCTACTGAAAGTGCAACAGAGCAGCCAATCAAGACAGGTTTTACGAGCAAACCAGTAACCTCGAGCAAGTTTGCATCAAGTGCAACCACTAGGAAAGGAATTAGGTATTTGAGTTACTTTGAATTATCTTTATCACTTGTGTTCTAAATCAGTTGAATTCATTTTTAGCCCAAGACCTGTATAACAAGGATTAGGCCTTATTGTGCATACAAAAATTTAAATTATAAATATTGTAAAATGGGTACAAAGCAGCCAATATACCTTTTTTCATTAAATATTTTGTAGATGTAATTGGCAGTGTAGCGCTTGTTAATAGAGATGAGGAATGCAGCGATCTATGTCTTCTCCTGGGATCGTGCTGCAGAGTTTAGTTTAGTTAGGCAGTGTGTTGAACAATCTAATACCATTAAGTAATACTTGATATATTTCCTAATATACACTTGCATACATTATTTCTATATACATTTGAACCTGATTTATATGTATTACAAGGGGAAGAGGAAAGATTACTTATAACTCAGAATTACTTAAAAATCAGGTTTTCATAATGCATCATTATTTTAAGTAATAGAGTGGCCCTGCCTATATAAAACTTTACAAACAATAAAGATATATTCGAAGCAAGCATTATTTAGAAATTGGTCCTGTTTTAAACCATTCAGCTAATTTGGCTTGTTTTACTTTTCTTGCATTACATGCATACAACTTATTTTGCAAAACATACTAATGAACTTAGAACTTTTTCACTACAATGTTTTGCAGTAATGTAATGCCTACCTAAGCCCTATTTATGAGGTGCCTAGTTTGAATCTGGTTCAGGATGAGTTATCTGGATAAGTTTTATCCATGGTTTTCCATCACTGATGACTGTACATAGCATGTATGAGGGTGGTCTGAAAAGTTTCCGATCTAATAAAGATACAAGACATTATATGTGTTTGGAGGAATTCAGTAATAGTGACGTCAAAATTAATCTCAGAAACTATTTGTAGTTGGTTTATTAATACTCGTCACTTACTTGTTTATATTAATGAGAGACTAGTTTCAAAGGCATTCGCCTCCATTTTCAATCTCTATTTATTGAAAATGGAGGCAAATGTCTTTGAAACTAGTCTCTCATTAATATAAACAAGTAAGTGATGATTATTAATATACAAACTACAAGTATCGAGATTTAACTGTATTGGAACACCACAGTGAAGCGAAATAATTATTAATTTTTAGATGAGTCGTATTTATTACACATCTGCTTCACTTTCGTACCTATTTTGAGGACATGTTTCGCAAATCATCGTTTGCATCTTGGCTCTTATGCGACTAAAGTTTGATCCAGTGGTGTGGGTAATTCTGGAGTTGCTGCTGCTGTTTGAAATCACATAATACAAAGGAGATACCCACAGGCAAAAAATCAGGAGTGTACCGGATAAATTGCAAGGACTGTGACAAATTCTACATTGGAAAAACAAAAAGGAACATGAACATTAGGCTTAAAGAGCACTTTAGGAACATCAGGAATAAAGAAATAGATAAATCGGCGGTGGCGTACCATTTTTGGAAGGAAAATCATGACATAGAACGAGAAATTCACTTACTAAAAACTGTCCAAGGTCCAGCTGCATTAACCACGTGGGAAAAAATCTTTATAAAGAAATATGAAAGTAAATTGTTTAATTTCGATACTACCTTTGAAGAAAATCCAAATTTCAAGTTCATTAAGATACCGACAGAGACGCACCTATCACCTCCGAGGAGTTCACTGAACCGGCATCCATTAGTCGACAACAGCTGATGATGTTAGGAAGATCCTAACGAAACGCGTTCTAGGTAAATACTAGCAATAAATGGAGCATTGAGTATTAGTTCGACTCAAAATTGTATTAATTTTGTGCTTCATTGTATCATAGTCCTTAAACAACGGAGTACTTTGCATTTTTCAACACAGTCTCCTTGTAACTCTACACACTTCTCCCAGTGATGCTCCCATCTCTGTAACCCGTCCAAATAGTACTTGGTATTTTTCTCTGCAAAATAATTGTTTATGAAGGTGATTGTCTCTTCATTTGATGAAAATCTCTGTCCGAGCGCAATTTTCAGATGAGGGAACAAAAAGAAGTCGCTTGGGGCTAGATCTGGTCAAGCAGTTCAAACCGTAATTTGAGGATCTTTGCCATTGCAACTGCTGAGGTGTGAGATGGTGTGTTGTCTTGGTGGAACAGGATTTTCTTTTTCTGCAAATGTGGCTGCTTTTCCGCAAGTTCTGCCTTCAGATTGTCAAGTAATGATGCGTAGTATGCTCCTGTAATGGTTTTTCCTTTTTGAAGATAATCAATTAAAATAATACCATGACTATCCCAAAAAAACAGTCGCCATCACTTTCCCAGCTGAAAAAGCAGTTTTTGCTTTTTTTGGAGCTGGTTCACCCTTTGCAGTCCACTGTTTGGACTGTATTTTTGTTTCGTATAATGGTGTATCCAAGTTTCATCTATAGTAATTAATCGGCACCAAAACTCTGATTTATTGTGCCTAAACTGCACCAACAGAGCATTGGAAATGTTCATTCGAACACGTTTTTGGTCTAATGTGAGCAAACGCGGCGTCCAACGCATGGCCATCTTTCTCATGTCTAAATGCTGATTTAATATGTGACAAACACGTTCTTTTGACATGTTCATAACCTCTGCTATCTCTCTCACTTTAATTTGATGGTCGTCTAGCACCATTTGGTGAACTTTGGCAATGTTTTCGTTGGCAGTTGCAGTTTTTGGACGTACCGAACGTTCATCGTCTCCCAAGCTCTTACGGCCACGTTTAAATTCAACTGCCCAAAATTTCACTGTGGTAAATGATGGTGGAGAGTCTCTGTACACAGAATCCAACTCATCTTTGATTTGCATAGGTGTATTGCCTTTCAAAAACACTTACTTAATGACAGCTCGATACTCGATTTTGTCCATTTTCATAAAAACACATCACATCAACTCTCTCAAATGACTGTTACGTAACGACTGAGCTTCCAAAATGGCTGAAACTTTGGTAACTGTCAACAGATGACAACAAAATTCACTAGCTTTTATTTATGAGTGCTGCCATCTTCATGTTGAGATCGGAAACTTTTCAGACCACCCTTGTATAATCAATTCTTAAGTTGGAAGCAATAAGGTTTTGGTTTTGTGTCTTTTAAGTTCTGATGTAGCATATAACATTTCCTTTTTCTTTTCTCTGTGACTGATTAAAAGCAACTGAGAACTGAAAGACAAAACCACTGTTCAACAGTAAACTTCAGATACTGAAAATTATCTTTACTTGTCATTTATTACCATGGCACTTTTATGCCAAAGGATGTATACAAGCTAATGTCTTTGTCTGCTGTTTCCATGGGCAAAAGCCATCCACTCAGCTTGCTTCTTTGTAAGTGGCAATAAGGAAAATGTGTTTTGAATTTCTTTTAAGTTAGTGCATGGTGTATGCTTATTTAATTACTTATAAATCAATATATAATTTTGAGTCGGAACTAGTATTCAATCTCCTTTTATTGCTAGTGTTTACCTAGAATGCGTTTCATTAGGACCTTCCTAACATCCTCAACTAATGTTGACTATTGAATGTTGGTTTGGTGAACTTCTTGAAGGTGATAGGGGAATCTCTGTTGGTATCTTGTGGTACTTGAAGTTTGGGTTCTCTTCAAAGGTAGTGTTGAAATTGAACAGTTTTCTTTCATTTTTGTCTATGAGTATTTGTTCCACATGTTGAATGCAGTTGAACTTTTTTTAATAAGTGGATTTCTTGTTCAATATTATGATTATCATTCCAAAAATGGTATGCTACTGTCAATTTATCTATTTCTTTGTTCCTGATGTTCCTAAAATGCTGCTTAAGCTTAACGCTCAAACTTCTTTTAGTTTTTCCAATGTAAATATTGTCACAGCCTTTGCAGTTTATCCGGTACAACCTGACCTTTTGTCTGTGGGTATCTCTTTGTATCTCTCATAGCCTTATCTCGTCATAGGAACTTATAAATTAGTTGTATTTGACTGAAATTTAATACGTATAGCTGCAGATTACTTATAAAGGTTCTTTTAACATGTTTCTAAATTCCATTTTTTTCCTGGACCTGCAAATATTTATATATAAATGCTAGTTATGTATAAATGGGTTAAGTATAAAGCAGGTCCAACTCTATTCAGTTTTGATATCCACCGGATAAAGATGTTCCATATCTATACATTATACTAAAGTATGGTCACAAATTAACCACAGAAATTTTTACTTTCTCTGCAATGTACCTTCTGATAGAGGAAGCGTATTCCACCAAAAAACTTTGATATTGAAATTTCACCAGAAATACTGTTCCTGAATAAATTTGAAAAATGTATTTTTGGAAAAGATCCATACATGTGTGGACACCATAATTCAGAAAATGAATGTTGGGTCACTATCCACCTTGATATTTAATTCAGTATCTTTCAAGGATAAGACATACAGATTTTCAAGAAATATTTCATTAAAATGCAGAATTTTATGAAAAGTATTTTTATTTTTATGAGGGGAGGTCATTAAACATTTGCACGATATCTATTCTCATTGGCTTGGAATATATAGTTAAAAACTAAACAATTACAGAATTTTAGTATGATTTTTTTTCGGTGTAATTTACGTCCTCCAACTTTAAATCATATCGGACGATGAATTGGGTGAAATGATACTCATATGAGTCCAGGGTCCATGGAGCTTAGAGTTACCCAACAACAGTACTAATTAGTCTTAAACACATTAACGAAGATGTAGTCATGCTACACATTTAAAGTGTCATCTTTGTTCTGAAATGGTTATAACTTGCATAAATTTAGAAGTATCCTGTTTATGTACTTCTGTTCTTTGTTAACTGGTTGTGTTGTTATCAATGATGCACAACAATTATTTGTATTCAATCATATGTTCTATATAACTTACACCTGGTTTTGTGTGCATCATTTGAAATTCTTCTTCTTATTATTATTTTGTCATAATTATTAATTACCATTAATATTGACGTGTCTAGCACCACTAATTGCATCATTGTAATTATTTGTATCTTATCCATTATAATTGCTTCTGACGTGATCTTCAGTAACACCAATTGTGTATATTGTATGAGTGAAAATAAGCTAAACTAAACATTCATCTTGAAGGATAAGGAAAAACCTCGGAGAAAACCTTATCCAGGTAACTCACCATGACTAAGATTCGAACTTGGGACCTCTTGAATGTGAGGCAGACATGCTACCATCTACGCTACCGAGGCGGGCAGTTTTAGTATTGCATAACTGCATTCAAATGAACTAGAGTTTGTATTGTAACTAAAGTTTTATTCCTGTGCTAATTACATTATAAATTATTTCTTTATGCAAAGTATAAACTTGGAAGAAGCGTAGTGACAGTGAAGCACAAATTAATACAAAAGTGAATCGAGAAGATATTGACACATTGCTTCACTCACACTGTTTATTCACAGTGTAAATATTAACATCAGAACTAAAGAACATCTAAGAAACATTAAACATGGTGAAACAGAAAAATCAGCAGTGGCTTTTCATTTTTTGAATACTAGACATGACATCAACTTGGAAACATCTCTAATAAAATACGTTAATCACCCCATAGACCTTTCCTTATGGAAAAAATCTTCATCAACAAAAATCGTCATAGAGTCATGAATTTTGAAACTCCACCACCGGACATCTTTGACAAGTACATCACGCCATCTATTGACAAAACGGAGAAAGAGGAAACCACTACAACTTGCACTAGTCGAGTATCAGCTGATGATAGGAGCGAGAGCTCTT
This sequence comes from Mantis religiosa, assembly GCA_030765055.1. Classification (NCBI taxonomy): domain Eukaryota; kingdom Metazoa; phylum Arthropoda; class Insecta; order Mantodea; family Mantidae; genus Mantis; species Mantis religiosa. Next base: position 17,794,584 of record CM060958.1, read on the forward strand.
GAAACATGTCCTGTGAATAAACAGTGTGAGTGAAGCAATGTGTCAATATCTTCTCGATTCACTTTTGTATTTATTTCTTTATGGTTGATTGTATTATAAAAATTATAATTTATGCTTTTTTCTGTCATCAGGATTGGAATCATGGTGTGGGATTACAAAGATATGTGCAGAGGAAGTGAAACACCAAATGGTATTGCATCCATGACTACGCAATTGCTAGAAGCTTCTGGTTTCAGGGTTTTGGCCATTCCCTACACAGAATTTAGTCCTCGAGAAAAACTGGTGCGGAGAGTTCAGTATTTAGAACAGAAACTTAAGTCTCTAGTCAGAAGCTCACATAGTTCTGTTTAAAACTTGGTGTTCCAACATCTGATAGTGGATAATATATTTATGAAAGATCATTTTTTATACTTATTGTCGCCATTGGAGCTCTGTCACTTATCCTTCACTGTTAAAGCTCACAAAGCTTAGCTAAATCATAATGAAACATCTCATAGAGAGGCAGAATATGTAAATAATTTGTGTATATAAAAATCAATGTATGTGGCGTGTATGTTCCTACATCCTTGCAACAGTTTCAACAAATTTGGCAGACACATTCTGTGGGACAAGAATAACCATATTAATATATTGGTATTACATAAAATCTCCCTTTTTGAAGAGACCTGAAAAGTCTTTAGTGGGAGGGAATTTTGACGATTCTTGACATCAATAGGCTTGTCTCAGTGCTTCTTCTAAATAAAAAGATAAATATTCTTAATGATCATGGACTATGATACAGTGAAGCACAAAATTGCATGGAGTACTAATTTGACTCAAAATTATATAAAATGATAAATGTTGCTCCCTTCGTTGTGTTACGGATTATAATGTAACAAACCAACCCTGTTGGGAAATAGAGTTGAAAACTATTGAATTAGAGGTTCTTGAAGATTGTCTGAACAATCGGGAAATTTGATACACATATTCTTTGAGGCAACAGTGAAAATACTGTAGGAATGCTATAATAGAAACAAACACCTTTACTAGGAGAAAGGACAGAAAATGTTTGGTGGGGAACAGGTGTGATGCTTTTTGGCATAAAGGGGCTGATTTTATCAGTATCTTTGTGATGTAATGTTCTCTTCATTCTTTTAGGGGTAGCTTAACAAGAAGCACCCCCGCCCACTTGGGAGAGGCCAGAAAGCAATCAAGTGTAAATAAATGTTTGGAAAGTTGATGTTTGACCAGACCACAAAGCCAAGTGTATGATGGAGCAGCTGGTTTGATTTCTTGAAGGAATACTCTCTTTGGCTAAGTAATTATTATGGATGACTCATAATTCTTGGGAATGTAAAAAGATGAGAACAGCTAAATTAAGACAAATTTGGTAATGTGTGAGTGTTCATAATTATAGAAATGTTATCTAAAGTTTCTCAGCTTACAAAATTCTCCATATCAAATAAATTTAAGGGAGAGTTTATTCAGTCTGATTCCAAAGCAGCTAGCATCCAACGTAACAGCCAAAACTCCTAATATCACAGAATGTGATAATTTAGTTACAAGAGTAGTATTTCAATGGATACCAGCATACTGGAGTAGAAGTAATAAAACAACTGGCCAAGAAAGATAGCAAAATTACATAAAAGAATATCTGATCTTCTGTCACATACTGCTACCAGAAGAATAATTACATTAACATATAGTGATAAGCTTAAAGAATGGGTCATAAGCAAAAGGAAAACAATGGTATAATCTGTGTAATTATAATTGTATAATGTGGTTAGAATGGCTGCATTATAAAAAAAATTTCCGTTACAATTTTTATATCAGTAACAGTCCATGACTGCCTCAACAAATATCACTCTACTATTGGCATAATAGAACCTTCTAAATATCCTTTCTGTGCATTCTATGAAGATATTGCAACAAGGGAATCCTTCTCTTCATGAATAGCAGACATCTATTTTAAGAGAAAGAGAAAATAATAATTCCTTTTATGGAAGTGTTGAAAAAGTGTTGTAATAAATTAAATTTAAAGGGAGTTGATTAATGACACTAAACAACACTTTAAAATTTCCCGGAACATTCTTTAAATGGTGGTAAGATTTGTTCAGCAAGTTCCTTGAACCACCATCAGAGGAGACCTATGACAAAATATCGCCAGCTACACTACTGAGAACCAGTCGATATCCGGTTGACAATGGAGGCACTCTCTGAAACATGTTCCGGGAAATTTAGTAAGGAGACTATGACCTATGACAGCTGCTAGAGGTCTCTCTTGTGCCCAAGCTTGCAGAAGAAAAAGAGCAACATTCATCAGTGTCTTTTGAAGGTTTCCATTAGTGTTATGGGTTTCAAGGAGGCATCAGTTCTTTTGTGCTGAATCATTGATTTTGTAGTGGATTAATTTTTATAGTGTCATTAGATCTGAGTTCTTCTCAGGAGTGGTGGAAGGAAGGGATCATATAAATTATTTTATTTCAAATTTTGTTTATTTTAAAATTATATATTTATTTTTTATAATTGTAACCATAAGATCGTTAGAGATATTTGAAACACAGATGGCTAATTCAGTAGTATTGAAGTTAATGGCATTAACTTATCTGAACACTGAGAGAGAGGGAGAGAAGGAAAGAGAGAAATCTGGTTAATACAAATCTCCGGATTTTTTTTCTTTACATCTGTTTGCAGTCTTCATAACAAATTATCAGTAACCATTTTTTAATATTATTTTTCTGTTATTATAAGCAAAAGAAAAGATTTTTTCCTTATCAACATTTTCTTTAAGTTACCCATGTAGATCCTAACTTTTAGTTGTTTTAATATTTTTACTTTCTCTAGTAATTAGAGGAGGTATTGTATTCCACTCAAAAATGTGGTTCCAAAATTTTACCAGAAGTACAGGATTGGGCATAAGTCATAGTAGGATATTAAAATGCATTATGGCAAAAGTTTTGGAACAATATATTTTTAAAATACTACATAACATAGATAGACAAAAGTCAATGTTTAAAAATTATACCTGGTAGGTGCCTACCATTATGGGCAACACATACTTCCAATTGCCAAATGAAAGCATGCATCGAAGGATGGAACATGTGCAGTGGAATTTTTCACACAGTTTCCCTTATCTGATCCTTGCATGATGCATTGTTACAGAACTGTGCTTCCCACTTCACAATTGTCCAATGATAAGGGACTTTGTCAGGACATCCAGTTGGAAGTGGCAATGAAATATCCTTTGAACAGTAATATGTTACTCATTATTCTTAAAATAACTCTCTATGGCAAATGCAACTTGATTAATTGTCCACATTACCATGGTTGCTAATGGCAATACTTTCTCAATTCAGTTGACAGTCAAAAACTGTGCATGTTCAAACAGCACCAATGTACTAATAAATTCATATCCTGCTATGACTTATGCCCAACCCTATACATGCTTGAGACTGCTTCAATTAAAAAAAAAGTTTCTGTGAACATCATAACCCTAAAACAGAAAGTCAGTTATATACTAATCCTAGTATTTAAGTTCAACATCTTCCAAGGCTACAAAACAAGATTTTGAATAAAATCTTTCCAGTCCTGAATATCCTTTACCTAACATTCTTCAAAAATTTTGATTTTATCAAAAATGGCTGTAATAATTTTGATTAAAATACTATGGGCTGCATTCATAGTTATTACTTTGGTCTAGACTATCTTCCGACTAACTTGGTCTGGACCAAAGGTGGTCTAACTTTTTGTTATTCATAGACGATAAAAAGCCTCGGACCAAGTAAAGCCGTGGACCAGTATGGAGCAAATGTTACACAATGTAGAAAGGTTCTTCTTTGCATGTGCAGGTCCCATAAATTGCTAAACAAACCGCAGTGTATCTACAAATTTATAAATCTCTGGTAGTTTCACATCTGTTTCTTAATCATTCTTACGATTGCTACTGCTGTTTGAGGTTTGGTAACAAAGTTTGGTGTGCTGTGAATATGGATAATATGAAGAAGCGTGGTATCAATTGTTCAGAGGAAGACCAATGTTTTCACTAGTCCAAAAAAGAATGAACATTATAGAAAATAAATCCAAGTCAATGAATACAAATATGAGAAAGGACGAGGCATGGAGGGAAATGTATAACAAGTTTACTGATAATGCAGCTTACTGATGCAGGTCAGCAGTGTAGTCTTGATATCTTCCTCTTGCATAATACCGAAGTACTGTAAGGATTTGAGTGTCAATTGAGATACTCAGGCCTCGGTTATCGTTCCTGACGTACAGGTTAGGACGAATCATTTCTATCAGATTTCTGGCATTTGCTTTACTAAACCTGTATCTGCTTTTGAAGTTTAGGTCGTCATACTTCGCAATAATTTCTGTTTTTGGTAGATAAGTTTTCCTCCGTCTTATTTCACGAATTCTACGCACTACAGCCACATTCATCACTTCATTGTCGTCCATGTTGCAAGGATAGTGCATCCTTTAATCTGCCCCTCGGAGACGGACCAAAATTTGAACCAGACCAACGTGTTTGGTCCCTGGACTATCATTAATCCCGGTTTATGAATAAGAAAATTGATGGTCCACCGGAAGTAGCAAGTTGGTCCGGACCAAGTCTGACTATGAATACAGCCTTATATGTTTAAGATATTTTCACGACAAATGAAATTTATATCTTGAATTTTATGCAAATTTGCAAAGAGGTCTTCTTCATTCTGGATAACTTTTGTATAACTAGTAGAAGATAAGACATAGACAAAATTTTACTACAAAAAAACAAACAACAAAAAAAAAAAAACTGTTGATCTCATTAAAACACACAACTTACCTGAAATATATATTTTAAGTGTGTATTTAACTATATGAAAGATTTCCTTGATATTGGCTTAAATTTTCCAGCACTGATACTTTTGAAAAAGCAAATTGGAATTAACACTGGGAAGTATTGCAATAATTAAAAGTAGTACAATAAATCTACTGAGCCACTCTGTACTTTACATTTTGCACAACATTCCTTTGGAAAAGAACTTATAGAATTAATTTCTCAGATTGCAAAGATGTACATTGGAAAGACGAAATGTAACATTGGAATCAGGTTAAAAGAACACTTTAGGAATGACAAGCAAAAAGAAACAGATAAATCTGAAGTAGCAGCACATTTCTGAGATCATCACCACAACATAAGAACAGGAAATCTAACTACTAAAACCAGTTCACATGGATCACAAATTAAACATCTGAGAGAACATTTATATGAAGTGAATTTCAATATCTTATCAGAAGAAAATATTTTACTCAGCCTCATTGAATCACTGCCAGATATCTCATTGCCAGAGAATCAGCTGTAACACCAAAGTTCTAGCCACTGAACAATTACTTGATAATACCTTCAAGTGGAGACAAAACACATTGAAAGAAAATTGAGGTATGTGTAGTACAGAGTGTTTCAGTCAACTTATTGTATAATTTTTAATTACTGATACTTTTCTCAAATGGGTAGTCGTTATCCTCTTTATTTTTATGTCCTGGGTATGGAATGTCAAAGTCATTACATAGCGATGACTCTTAAAAATTTGACTCTCGCTTAAACTTACTGTATTGTCCTTTTCTCATTGTACTTACAAGGAAACCTGTAATAAAGCCATTTCTACAAATGTCTATCTTGATTAATATGAAGTAGAGAGAAGAGAAGCAGTAGTAAAAGTTTGTCCAGGGATAAGTAGTGGAAGTCATGTGAGTGAATACATCAGATTTTTTTTAGTATTATGAGGACAATTCAATAAATTCCCATGTTTCAAAATATATAGTGTTGCTAAGGGAAGTTTGTGTTATCATGTACATGTTATTTGTTACATATCACAGCAAATTTGGTGCTGATTCATAGGTTAGTTAGGATTTTACGATATTTCAATAAGTTGTTCAATGTGTTTTTGCTAAAATGGAAATAGTACAGTATTGTTTGCTGTATGATTTGCTGTATCAATGATTTGCTTTTTACTTTTAGATGGGAAACCTTATGAGGAGATAAAAGTGAAATTGGATGCTGTTATGGAGACCTTTTGCCTTCTATGACAACAGTTAGAGTTTGGTATAATGAATTTAAATATGGTCGAACATCCATTTTTGATGAGCGCCCAGGATGTCCTGCAGATGTGGTTACTGAGGAAGTCATTGGAAAAGTCCATGATATGATTTTCACTGACCATCAAAAGAAAGCTCGCGAAGTGGCAGAAGCCAAAGGTATATCAGTGGGAATGATAACTCATATATAACTGAGTTGGAGATGAGAAAACTGTCAGTCTGATGGGTACCGCAGTGGACAACAAGCAGATGCAGCTTTCAACTTCGAACTGTTTAAGCAAAATCTGAAGGACTTCTGCATCAAGTTATGACTATCGATGAGGCCTGGATTCATCATTATATTTCTGAAACCAAGTAACAATCAAAACAATTGGTTGCTTCTGGAGAAATCTGCTCCAAAGAGGGCCAAGATGTTCCTATCGGCTGAAATAGTGTTGGTGGCAATTTTTTGGGATACGAAGGGTGTCATACTCATTGACTTCTTGGAAAAAGGAAAAACAATTACTGGAGCATACTGTAATGAGTTATTGGCCCAATTCGACAATTTGTTGACAGAAACATGGCCCAGTATTGCAAAGAAGAAAGTTCTGTTTCACCACGAACGCCTCAGCACATTCATCTGGAGTAGTTGCTGCCAAACTGCATGAACTTCGTTGTGGATTGCTGCCACCCTCCCCATATTCTCCTGTTCCCAAACATGAAGAAATGACTCACATGAACAAAATTAACATAAAATGAGGTCATCATGGAGACAGAGGAATATTTTGCAGAGCTTGAGAATTCTTATTTTTTTTTTTTGGAGAGGTTAAAAAACTGGCAGGAGCATTGGGAGAAGTGTCGGTATATCCCTAAAAGGGGACTGTGTTGAGAAATAAATAATTTGTGTTTGAAAAAACTGGCATCTTCATTCCCCCAGAAAGATTTGTTCAGCAAGTTCCTCGAACCGCCACCAGAGGAGACCGAAGACAAAATATTGCCAGCTACACCAATGAGAACTAGTCGATGTCCGGCTGAAGATAGAGGGAAGGCCTCAGAAACCGGTTCCGGGAAAATTTAAAAGTGAGTGTTGTTTTGTGTTATTAATCGACTCCCAATTAACTTAACCTTTCAACTCATCAAGCTTCTCCACTTTAATGCGTATTTTTGCTGTATTAGGCACCACAACTAGAGGACATTGATGATGATAGATAAAATGAAATATTTGGAAAGGAACATTCCAGGCCTTTTTTGAGGGGCAGCTTACCAGCATTTGCCAGTTTTGAGAACTGAGAAAACTTGGAAAAAGCCTTAGTCATCAAGGATGATGCTGGCTGGATTTGAACTACAGTTGTTGAAGACAATGACTACCTGTATTGATATCTACTTGCTTACATACAACTGGAATCTTATCACAGAACATCTCAATAGCAAACCTAGACTCCACCATATCCTGTGCTCCTTCCACAAAATTACTTGTACTCAATAAAGTTCTGCAAAAGCAGAAAGGGCTCTTTTTATGCCAAGTTCAAACATTTAAAAATCACATGGACTCATTTGGAAGCCTAAAAACAGCAGCATATGCATAAGTATTGATTCTAATAAAGTATCCCCCAGAGTAGTAGACAGGGCCAGATATTTGAGATCTTCTTTAAGGCTTGCCAAATCTTTGAATCAGGTAGAAGATCTAATGTGTCCACTATTTTACCATGGTACCTCAAGCGGTAAGAGCATTGGTACAGAAGGCAGAGCAGCAATGGCTTTAATCCTAGCAGGTGAAATAATATACAGATCAACCTGATTTATACTTACATCAAGGGGAAGAGGAAAGATTGCTTATAACTCAGAATTACTTACAAATGAGGTTTTCATAATGTTGATATTTTTTTTAAAGTAATAGCTGTGGGCCTGTATGTATAAACCTTTACAAACAATAAAGATATCTATGAAGCAAACATTATTTAGAAATTGGTCCTGCTGTAAAGTATTCAGTTAATTTGACTTGTTTCACTTTTTGCATTAAATGCATACAACTCATTTTACAAAACATTGTCGTGAGGCATTGTTTTGCTACTGCGTAGACTAGCACTGAGAGTGAAAGAGACAGATAGCACCCAAGCCACGCTCGCGGACCGACTAGCGCTGAACTCTTGCCGAGAGAGAGAGAGCAAGAGCAACAGAGGGAGAAAGAGACGGAGATAGTCTGGACGTTCTCGCTCCACCACGAAAGTCTGTGAAGCTTCGGGAACCTTCGGGAAACAGTGGCTCGTGTATAAAAGCGACTGGACTGGACTGGACTAAGGATAGGGTGGGCAAACTCCATGAAGTACTTGGGAGTGACGCTGGATAAGGGTCTAACTTTCCGGGAGCATATTCGGGGCTTTTCTCATCGGGCGTGTGGAGCCTCGGCTTCGTTATACCCGGTGATGGGTTCCGGTTTGCCGATTCCCCTAAAGTTGCGCCTTTTTCAGGCTTTAGTGATTCCTCTAATGCCCTATGCGTGTGCAGTCTGGGGCATGGCTGCAGGCTCCAATCTGCTACTACTTGAACGAGTGCAGAATAGATGCCTTCGGGCTATCTATTCTGTCGTTCGTAGTTTTCCCGTGAGATACCTTCACGAAGCCTCATCCCTCCGTTATGTGGAAGATGAAATTAGGCGCCGGGCCATTAAATTTTACGATCGACTACCATTCCATCAGAGCGCGCTAGTTAGGTCTCTTGGGGATTATCGTCCCAGTGATTGCCGTAAGAGGCAATACCGGCTCCCCTGCATGGCTTGCGGGCACTACCGGTAACGCTAAGGTACATCTTAAAAGTTAACCACTGGCGCGACAGCCCGTAGAGGGCCAAGGCCTACCAACCCGACTGCTGGCCTCATGCCCACTTACGCACGGCAGAGGTGGACGGTCATCTAACCTAAGGTACATCTTAAGGTTAACCGCTGGCGCAACAGCCCTTAGAGGGCCAAGGCCTACCAACCCGACTGCCGGCCTCATGCCCACTTACGCACGGCAGAGGTGGACGGTCATCTAACCTAAGGTACATCTTAAAAGTTAACCACTGGCGCGACAGCCCGTAGAGGGCCAAGGCCTACCAACCCGACTGCCGGCCTCATGCCCACTTACGCATGGCAGAGGTGGACGGTCATCTAACCTAAGGTACATCTTAAGGTTAACCACTGGCGCGACAGCCCTCTAGGGCCAAGACCTACCAACCCGACTGCCGGCCTCACGCCCACTTACGCACGGCAGAGGTGGACGATCATCCAACCGATATGGGGAGATGGGGTCAGCATCTCGGTATCCTTCAGCCGGAATGTTGGTTTCCGTGACCAGGGCCGCTTACCTAGCGTAAGCTCCTCACTTTCCTCCCAATGCTGAGTGGGCACCGGTCCTATACCCGGGACCTAAAATCCCCACCACATGGGTGAGATCGAACCCGAGCCGCTTTCCGTGGCTAGGGACCAAGGCATGCTGCCTTAGCCCTCTACGACACGGCGCAGGACAAGGTACATCTACCAACCTCAAAATCAAACCACCCAAGAACTAGTCTGGAGATCAAAATTATGTTTTCCTTTTTCTAAATTTTAATAGCCACCAGTGGTGCACAATGGGTCGTTGCACCTGGATTCTCAACCGTTGAGGAGCTAATGCTACCTCCTCTCTTTCCCCCAACTAAATCACCCGTCACCCTATAAAACCCTTATTACGTGATTAAGTCCTTTCTAGGACAGATACAGGAATATCACACCTACGGACGATGCCTCACTTCACACAACCCATGAAGGAGAGGGTCTCAGCCTGCCAACAGCCCGACGACGACGCTGAAGACAGCCAGTGTCGGCAGGGAGCTGCGCAGAGGAACAGAGTCGCTAGTGAGTCGTCAATTATGTGTACCCATTTGAACTGTATCGAACTGTTGAGAACTAATAAACGTGTAGTGATTTGAAAGCGAATTCTTTTGTTTATTTGTGTGTGCAGAAGCCACGAGAGATTGTGTTGGTGTATGTTACGTCACCTTGCTGCAAAAGGGTGTACAAAAGTGTCTTTCTACGGAAATAAAAGCATTTTAAATTTCTGCAAACTTGACTTTTAATTTTACGAACCCACAAAGTCACATTATAATGCAATACTCTAGCTGTTTTTATTTCCTTTCCTAAAAGTTTATAATTTTTTTGTAATAGTACCTTAAATCTAAATTATTACAAAGAGACGTCGTGACTGGACATTGAAGATCTGTATGTCAGATCTTCGGTCTCAAGCCAGATCAGGGCTAGGCCCTCTACTGGCAGTGGAGTGTTTTGTAAGGAAAGATAATATACGGCAGAAGATGAGGTTGGAGTAAGGCGGCTTGCGCACACAAAGGAACTGTAGGCGAACGGTGTGGTAATGAGAAGCTTGCATAAGCAATTAACGATAGCGCCGATAAACAAGAGACGGATAGTTTATCTCAGAGGTGAAAGACTTGCCGGCATCGATGTAGTTACATTCTAGAACATTCGTGTTTTATCTGGTGACATTTTAGATAAAATTCGACAACAGTCTGGAATTCATGAATGGGTGTATAAAAAGAAGCCATGGCTAGTGATGAGTTAGTTGTGTAACAAGCGTTGTTGTTGTAAAGGCATGTAACGAGAGTGTTGTCAATAGTGGAAGTTGAGTAAGCTGTTTGTTACTGTCATCGACCTTGGTGTTGTATATCTGATGTAATGTTGTTACGTGAGAGTTGAAGAGTGTATTGCTACGGAAATAAAGAACATTTAGAATTTAGGCAAATTGGACTTTTAATTCTACGAACCCACAAAGTCACAATATATACTTATATAAAGTCATCTGATGTGTTTATGTGCCTAGAAGCAGCCTCGGACGTTTGTAGCGCTCTCCAGGATCGATGTCGTACTCATCTAGACCGCGGACGAGGGAATTGAAGCTGTGGGAGAGGTTTTGATAAAAGGAACGCCAAAGGGTATGGATGTAGTCAGTTATTTTGGGAATACGTAGGTCTCGTCGGATAACTAAATTGGGGATATACCATGGGGAGTTTGTGGTAATGCACAGGAATCGGGATTGTAGAATTTCAAGGCGGTGTAGGTTAGACTTGGCTGCTACTCCCCATATTTCACTGGCGCTAAATTATTACTGATATAGTTCTCTTTTATGCCTACACGAGGTTCTAATTCTTAAAGTCCTCCAGGCATTGTCTCTTTCGCAGTTAGACTATGAGACTAGAAACTAAAACCTATGGGGTACACATGATTAAGTTAAGAAACAATGGTGACTATTTTAGATCTGAAACAGACATCCACTAAACAAACGTTCAGTAAAAATATGGGAAAAGAACTCTATAATAAGCTACCAGAGGAAATAAAGGCAATGAAAAATACTGAATTTGTGAAAGTAATAAAGAGATATTTAGTGATAAATGCATTTTATGATCTAGAGGAACATAAATGAATGCGCGCGCGCGCGCGCACACACACACACAAACACACACACACACACGAACACACAAACACGCACACACACAGTGTTGTAACTTCAGAATAGTTTTGTTTATTATAAATGTTGTATTATTTAAGTGGATGAAAATAAATGAAATCTGAAATCCAAGAAAGAGAATTGTCCATGACTTCCTTTTTTTGTTGCGAATTTGACAGTTTTTTTTTCTTAAAGTTAGAATAGGTTTAATGCATTGTGTAATATTAGTGCTATTATTTTAACTATCAAACATTGTATTTATTGATTGACACATGATTGAACTTCTGTGGTTTCCTCATTTTTTGGCAGTATTGTATCCTTTTAATCATTATTGTTGTATCACTTAATTATGTATTACTTATTTACTGTGTTAATGACTTAATTATTTTATCCTCTTGTTCTTTCTATTGGCGTATACCATATCATGTACAATGATGAGAGGATAAGTAAATAAAAAAAGTACACGTATATTTACAATAGTTCCAAAAGTATTAATCTGTGTTTTTGGTATGTCAATTTTTCCCCCGCGTGCTCCACGCCCTTTTAGTAAGATATCGATAACAAAGAGGTCGACCTGGCTAAAGTTGGCGAGCATCGTATCGCATCGCATTCGATATTCGATAGAATCAGTAAAAGTTAAACAGCTGATCATCACGCTGCGGAACAAAACAAAGTGGTAGTAAACATATGTTAATGGGGTTATTATGGCGAGGGAGTGTTTAGTTTTATATTTAAAAGAATACACATAGGAACTGCCAAACAGTTAAGTATGAGTCATTCAAAACGATTGTTACAATGTTAAAATACTAGGAATTGCGTAATTCATGTAATACAGTTGAGTAAATATTGCTTTATGTTTTCGGCGGTTAAGGCATTTCGTACGCAATCAGCTGATCGTAGAAAAGGCGCTACAACGTAAATGTATTGCATGCATTTATCTTTCAATATGTTTAGTTATAAAGAGGGATTGTTCTTTTAAAGGATAGATAAAGCAGGATGAATCCTGCAATAAAATGGACAGGCAGATGGTGTCAGGGAAGGGAGAGAACCGTAATCGGATTTTGTACTTTCTGAAAATGGAGTACGACTAAAAAAACACGCCTAGTAACTAACTTCAGTGGTAACACGTGTATTTGATCATGTGTAGCTGGAGCCGCGCGAGAAATCGCGAGTGTAACACTAACAAAGATAAGCGCAGTGAACACAACGCAATGGGTGTATTTTGTATGGACATAAAAGGAATACAAAAAATAAGAATAATAATGCAGTACTTACGATTGTATTGTTGGCACATGAGGACGGGAATAGCCAAGGCGGTGCATTATCATAACAATGGGTGTCACATTATTGAATAGTACTCACATAACAATCTTCCCATTATTGTTTATTGTACAAATAATTTGGGACTTAAGTGACGAAGTTGGAAAGAAGGGGAAGGCCAGAATTTATGTGGGTTTCTCAGTTTGAGATAAATCAAGGAATAGGTATTTTTATCAAACTCATTAGTATTTTTATTTACAGTGTCGTCAAAGGCAACGATGGAGAGTAGTGAGATATTGAAGCTGGAACCCTCAAGCCCCACAGAGAGAGACCATCGCTACCCATTTTCAAGGAGTAGTAGTGCAGGTTCTATACACACTTTGTCATCATCAGCCCATAACTCAGGTGAGGGCCATGGCATAGGCTGCTCAGGAAGCAAAGATAGCAGCAGTAGTCATGGTAAATAACATAATTGGCTACTGTCATTGCATGTACATCCTCAGTAGATATACTTAGGTAGAAAATTGATTGTTGATGAACACAAATGTCTTTGTTTTATCCTTTAATGATAGGAGAAACTTTCTTTCCTTTTGTGATATAACCCATGATAGACTCTTGTATTATTCCTGTGCTAATGTGTTTTCTTTCTTTCATTTACCTGTCTTTAAGTGCTCTTATAACACTATAAAATTACCAGCATGTATGTTTATTTACATAGTATTTGATACTTTCATACTTCCGGTAGTAGAGAAAATGTTGAAAGGAAAATTATATTGAAAAATTCAGTAGTGGGATTTTAACTATGGATCTTCACCTTACCATGCCACCAACTGAGTCACTATGGCAACATGCCATCATGATATTAAATTAACCAACTGACTAATATGTTAGACTACTTAGGAGATGTAACTCACCATTGAGGTATGTGGTATATCTTCAAAATGAACTTATTCCTTGTGGTTTAGCAGGAAACGTATGGGGCTTTGAGTTATTAGTTGATAGTTTGGTCAATAGTGGGCATTTTGTGGCATTTGCAAGCTTAGAAGCCTTACATTTTTGTGTATTAAGATTTTGTCTACTGTCCTCCATAGGAGAGGTCTCCGAGGGATGAGATGTAGGGGGGTTTGGAGAAGGTTCCCACACCCTCCCTGGACAGGTTTATGACACCCCATGTCAGCACAGTTACAGACCATTCAAAAACAATCTGACGGCTTCTACTTTGGTGAATGAATCTTCTCAGTTTTAGTGCACAGAGTGAATAGGTTGCATGTTTTTTAATGGTTCTGCTTCTTGTGCAGCATGCATTCCCTGTCACACACATTCGCTGTCCTTGTCCCACTGTGTAAGGGAGCACATTCCTTTCAGGGACCTTCTTTGCGTGGCTGGACAGTATTGCGTATAGTTTACCAGTTGTGCAGAATGAAGAGAACTACTGAGAGCATTCCCAAAAAATTCAAATATACATTTTATTGTCATGAAAATATCTTAAGATACAAGGTTCTTCATATAAAACCTAATGGTTGCATGGCATTTTGCCTAAGCACGATTGGGTGTGCCACAGATGACTTTGCTCCTACATAAGCTCTGTGTGTAAAGCATGTGTAATGCCCGCCTCAGTAGCATAGATGGTAGCGTGTCTGCCTCACGTTTAAGAGGTCCCGAGTTAAAATCTCGGTCAGGGTGAGTTACCTGGATAAGGTTTTTTCTGGGGGTTTCCCTTATCCTGGAAGACGAATGTTTGGTAACTCTAACCTCTATGCACCCTGGGCTGATTTGAGCATCATTTCATCCATTCCATTCATCGTCCGATATGATTAACGTTGGAGGACGTAAAATTACTAAAAAAAAAAGTGTAACACTTACCTTATAGAAGATGCTAGATTTTTTTTTTTTTTTTTTTTTTTTTTTTTTTTTTTTTTTTTTTTTTTTTTTTTGTAATTTACGCCCTCCAACATTAAGTCATATCTGACGGTGAATGAATTGGTTGAAATGATGCTCAAATGAGTCCAGAGTCCAGGGAGCTTAGAGTTACCCGACATTCATCTTTAATGTAAGGGGAAAACCCTGGAAAAACCTTATCCAGGTAACTCACCCTGACCAAAATTCGAACTCGGGGCCTCTTGAACGTGAGGCAGACATGCTACCATCTATGCTACCGAGGCAGGCAATGCTGGAAAGTCGTCCAGCGTCAGCTAAAGAAGTATTTTATTGCGAGAATACATTCTGATTCACACGATTAAGTTGTGCCACTGTAATGTTTCCAATTTCATTTCTGATATTTAGTTTAGTTCTTCCAATGTATGAGGATTAGTCTTGTAAAATTTGTCTCTCGGGTTACCCCACACACTGTTAGAACGGGGGAGCGAGAGCACTAATCACTCTATCTTTAAACACTTCCGTACTTTTACTCATGGACTCTTCTGTGGGCAGTAGTAGAATCTTGTTGTAATCACCAATATGATTTCTCCTCTTCTGTCAGTTCATGATAAAATGGGATCCAAATGTCATTTCGGTACCTCTCTACTCGTAGAAAATTGGACCGAATATGCAGCTTGCGTTAACAGAACACCAAATTCCAACTTTCCGATGTCATAATGAGGGATTTCTTGAATGCGATGTGGATATTCAGAGGCCCAGTACCGTTGCTATGAGTATTGACATGACCACTGATGTGTAACCATGCCTTATTGTAAAAGAACAGAAGCTGTGGATCAATTAAACCATCATTCACTGACGAAAGAAACCATTCGCAGTGATGCATTCGTGAAACTGGGTCAACTTGTTTTAAAGCATGGATACCTGTACACTTAGTTTTAATAATTTAGTTGCTCTGTGTGTTGAAGACTCTGAAATTTGCACCTCTTATGATAATTTTCCTCTGTTAGCACTGTACTTTATACTTTTGTTTTTTGTTTGCCAGAGAAGCAATGATTTCAGATTTCTTCACAATCTCGTAAATCGGAAGAAGGCACTCACTTCACCAGGGAATGTTTGAATATATTCTGTGCAAAAACGGTTTGGTGATTCCCATTTATAATAACTTTTAGACATTACAATACATTGCTCTAGAGTCAAGTGCCAGTTCATGTTGGTAGCCGGAACAATACTGTTGAGTGAAGTGCCCAACAGCAGGTGGTAGTGGGGGAATCCAGCAAGGTTGCAGGAGAGACGAAATCTTGTGTGTTTCATTAGGTTTTAAATGAAGAACGCTGTATATGATATTTTAATTCAAAATTATTAAAGCAATTTTTGAGAAAATAAAACATAAACGGAGGACTATCTTGAAAATATTCAAGTCATATCCTAAGAAGATGCTGAAGTTAACCCTTTAATGGACAAATTATTTTGCTACTTATGCCACACTTGTTGTACTTGCTAAACTGGTTCTCATACTGGTTTCTGCGGTGCCTCAACGCAATCAATTCAAATAGCCATGGTCGTTAAAGCGATATACAGTGGGCTGGCCATCCATTCAAAGCTAAACATGTGAGTTAGAATCTCGGCAACTGCAGTCAAATGTGCCTGTAGTAAAGGATGGGGAGGACCCAAGTAAAATAATTGGTCTGATGGCATGCTTGGATGTTAATGGGGTATCATTTGACTGCAATTGCTTGGATTTTGCCTTTTTATACTAAAAAAATCTACAATATAATTGTACAAATAATATAATATTTACAATTGAAAAGACTAAAAATTTTGCTAGTATAACCGACAAAGGCTAGTACAGTATTATAATAATGAAGAAATGCTCTTAAATATGCTCTCACTTTCCCCACGTGCAGCCAGCCAGGTGAAAAGACGATTAGATATCGACGTTTCGGGAGTGTACATCTCTCCCATCATCAGGATATTTATAAAATGTTATAACCACAAATGAATCACTGGATATAACACTAACATAAACAAAGACAAAACACAAAACAACACTTACTTTTAAATTTTCCCGGAACCGGTTTCTGAGGCCTTCCCTCTGTCTTCAGCCGGACATCGACTGGTTCTCATTGGTGTAGTTGACGATATTTTGTCATAGGTCTCCTCTGGTGGCGGTTCGAGGAACTTGCTGAACAAATCTTTTTGGGGGATGTCGAAATTGAATACTTTGTTCCTATTTTTTGAAATAAAGATTTGTTCCCATGTGGACAGTTCTTGTTTTCCTGTTGTATGTTTTGGTAATTTTGGTTCTGGATTTATGTTGTGGTTTTTTTCCCAAAAATGCGTGGCAACTGCTGATTTTTCTAATTGTTTGTATTTCATGTTCCTAAAGTGTTCCTTTGCTCTTGTTTCTAAATTTCTTTTGGTTTTTCCAATATAAATTTGACTACAGTCACAGCATTCAATTTGATATATACCAGATTTTTTGTTAGATGGAATGGCATCTTTGATGTTTGAGCAAATTAAGTTTTTTAAGGAGTAATGGTTCACTGGAGATAGTTGAATGTTTTGTTTTTTGAAGACTTTTTTGAATTTATCAAAGGCCCATGGATGGTAAGTGAATTTTTTGAAGATCATTTTAGTTTCTGTAGCTGAGAGGGTTGTGGTTTCCTTTAGTAGTTTCTTCTTTTTTGCTAAGTTCACTTTTTTGTCTACTAGTGATTTGGGAAAGTCATTTTTCTGTGCTATTTCAATAATTTTGTTGTATTCTATTTTGTATTCTTCTGCTGTGAGAGGGATGTTGACCAGTCTGTGTGCTAAACTATTAAAGATTGCCTGTTTGTGGGATCTTGGATTGTAGCCATTAGCTTTTATGTAGTTGTCTGTCTGTGTTGGTTTTCTGTAAATGCCAAAGTTTATTCTATTTTTATTTCTGATTATTTTTAGATCTAAAAATGGTAAATACTCGTCTTTTTCAACTTCTACAGTGAACTTGATGCTTTTTTCTTGAATATTTAAAAGTTTTAGTGCATCACTGATGTGTTTTTTTTTGGCACTA
Source organism: Mantis religiosa (assembly GCA_030765055.1). Lineage (NCBI taxonomy): Eukaryota > Metazoa > Arthropoda > Insecta > Mantodea > Mantidae > Mantis > Mantis religiosa. The sequence goes on from CM060958.1 coordinate 17,812,281, forward strand.
TGGCAAATATGTCATCTACATATCTTTGTCAGAGTTTGAACATCCATGGGAAACCTTTAGTGATACTTATTTCTAGTGCACTCATGTACAGATCGACCAGGAAGGGTGATAAGGGGTTGCCCATTGCTAAACCAGAAGTTTGATGGAAATATTTTGTTTGAAACTGGAAGAAATTCTGTTCTATGCATAATTTGGTAAGTTCGATGTAATCTGAAATTTCAAGTGATGACATTCCAAGTGATTTGAGCCATTTTTCTATCAATGTTGGGAGTTGTTTAACTGGTATGCTGGGAAACAGTGATTTAACGTCAAATGAGACTAGTGTGTCCTCTTCTTTTAGTTCAGTATCCTTAATGTGTTCTATAAGTTCATAGGTGTTTTTGATGCTTAGGCTATCGAATTTTGGAAATGAGTTGAATTTGTTTGTTAGCCACTTTGCAAGTTTGTATGTTGGTGAATTTATGCTGCTAACTATAGGTCTCATTGTTATGGATGGTTTGTGTATTTTGGATAAACCATAAGTCTAGGTAAGGTTGGGTTATCTGGTTTAACTGCATATTTGTTTGATATTATACTTGATTTTGCTATTGTTTTTTTCAAATGATTTTATGCAAGCGGTTAATGGATTTTTGTTAATGGTTTCATATTCACTGTTAGCATTTCTTCCATTTTTTCAAGGTAATCAGATTTATCCATTATGACTATTTTGTTACCTTTGTCTGCCTTGGTGTATATGACGTGTTTTTGTTTCAATGAATGGATAATATTTTGTTTGCTCTTCTGAACGGATCTGGTTTTTATTTCTTCCAAAATATTTTCACATTGGCTTTTAAGTGGATTTTGTTTTGATACTGGTAGACACTGTGCCGAAATGTTTATATCTGCAATGTAGTCCCTCAATTTCGTTTGAAAAACTTACACAAGTTTTTAATCCTTTGTTTAGAAGACCTAATTCTTTTGTGGAGAAATTTTGATTAGATAGATTTACAACGTTTTCAAAGTTTTGCAAAACAAAAAAGACAAAAAAGTGAACTTAGCAAAAAAGAAGAAACTACTAAAGGAAACCACAACCCTCTCAGCTACAGAAACTAAAATGATCTTCAAAAAATTCACTTACCATCCATGGGCCTTTGATAAATTCAAAAAAGTCTTCAAAAAACAAAACATTCAACTAGCTCCAGTGAACCATTACTCCTTAAAAAACCTAATTTGCTCAGACATCAAAGATGCCATTCCATCTAACAAAAAATCTGGTATATATCAAATTGAATGCTGTGACTGTAGTCAAATTTATATTGGAGAAACCAAAAGAAATTTAGAAACAAGAGCAAAGGAACACTTTAGGAACATAAAATACAAACAATTAGAAAAATCAGCAGTTGCCACGCATTTTTGGGAAAAAAAACACAACATAAATCCAGAACCAAAATTACTAAAACATACAACAGGAAAAGAAGAACTGTCCATATGGGAACAAATCTTTATTTCAAAAAATAGGAACAAAGTATTCAATTTCGACATCCCCCAGAAAGATTTGTTCAGCAAGTTCCTCGAACCGCCACCAGAGGAGACCGATGACAAAATATTGCCAGCTACACCAATGAGAACCAGTCGATGTCTGGCTGAAGATAGAGGGAAGGCCTCAGAAACTAGTTCCGGGAAAATTTAAAAGTAAGTGTTGTTTTGTGTCATTAATCGACTCCTAATTAATTTAATTTATACAACAACATTGTTTTCAACACTTCCATGAAAGGATTTATAAAGACAAAACACTATCAAAATTCGCATTACTGAACAAAAGACTGTTTTCAGTAAATTAAATGCCAGGTCAGGAGATGGAGTGAGTATAGAAAATTGTGTCAAAGAAACGTAAATACTTGATTATCAAGCTGTATTGATCTTTGCTTCTTAATTCGACAGATTTTCATTTTTAAGGCCGGTTTCCAAGAAGAGCTGAACTGAAATTATGCTTCATGATTAAGCGTGCTCCTTTCAAGAAAATCGCCAAAGCCTCCTTAATTCTCCGCTCCCAGTAACTGTTGCATTTTGCCAAGATGGTCGTCTCTCGAAAATTGGCTCTATGGTCGTTATCAAAACAATGCTCTGCCAGCCCAGACTTCTCAGGTTGCTCTAAAATATTTTGAAGTTGGATATAGGTAATGTTGCCTCAGTGCAACATCACCCATTAAAGGTTTAAATACTAAGTTTGGTATCTAACCAGCTTTTTATATTTTATTTATGTTATTCGCAGTGTCACATGCACGCAAGCCCACAGACCTTTGTCTAAAAATGCTTTTTTTTTTTTTTTAAATTCAGGTGCCTTAAGATATCTATTTCCAATGAAATTTTGATTGGAATGCAAATGGAATCTGCTTACTATACTTGGTAGAGAAAGAAAAACAATGGGGGGGGGGGGGAGAAAAGAGAAGAAATAAGTAGTAGGTAACTGAAGGCCATTAAGCTATAAGCAACTGCAGTGAATTAACAGGTTCCTCTGGATTTATCTGAGGTTAGGTTTGTAAGATTTGTATTCAAGTAACGGTGTTATCAGAAGCAAATATGACAGGATGTTGCATACAGATGGATTCTTAATGAGTGTATGTAGAAGAACATTGCAATTTTTGCCAATTACACTAATATAGTTGGGTTGGCAGTTCCTTCTTTGTGCATTATTGAATTTAATTTATTGCACATCTCAGCTTTCATAGTTTCTTATACATATTGTGACTTTGTGGGTTCGTAGAAATAAAAGTCCAATTTGCAGAAGTTCTAAATGTTCTTTATTTACGTAGAAATACACTGTTCAATTCTTACAGTAGCAGAATACGTCACATACACAATTACACTCTACCAAGGTCATTGACCACAAACAAAAGTGCTCACTTTCATCACACACCAGCTTCAATTAGAACTTTCATTACGACACTGTTTACAACTGTCCCTTGGCAAGCCGCGGCTTCCTTATATATACCACGACTCATATTACTAGACATTTCTCGAATATTCTGTAACAAACAAGAAATCGAATGTTCTGTAAGACAATCAAGATGTCAGTAGAATGCTCCTTATTTATCTAACTTTATCTGTTTTGGCATGCCTTTTATCTCCGCGCTATGTTTATCTGCTTATGCAAACTCTTTATCTCCACCCGGCACTATCTGTCCCTTATCACTCTGCGCTATCGTAAATAATGGGTTCGCAACACTGCTCCCTCCTCAAGACTGGTCGTCTCGAAAAGCACCATCGTAGCGGGCCAGACGATCCAGGTGTACCACCATCTTCCCTCGCACCTTCTGGATGCAGTAGACCACGTCGTTAATCCTCTTCACCAACCGGTACAGTCCTTGCCACGGTTGCTGAAGTTTCGGGCATCGGCCCTTGGTACAAGCAGTGCAACCAGACTAAGTCACCCTGCTGGTACCCATGGCTGTTGGCTTGCCTGTCATATCGGGTCTTCATGCGGTCGCTCGCCTTCTGGATGTTCTGACGAGCCATCTCATGCATGTCGTGGAGATGGTCCACCGGGGTCTCCACATACTCAGTTGCTGGCTGTTTTGCATCGGGGGGGGGGGGGGAGGCTCCCAAAAACCAGGTTACAAGGGAGGAGTAACTCTCGGCCGAACATTAAGCTGGCTGGTGTCATCCCAGTGGTGTCGTATGTTGATGAGCGGTAGGCCAGCAAGAACAGTGGCATAAATAATGGGTTTGCGACAATGAATTTTATGTGTAGAACTTTCTTTACATAACCTTTTTCAATTTCTCATTTATGTAACCCAGTTTATTTCCCTTAGTTACAGTAAGTGCATGCCAACAATTCTTTCATACCTAATCTTAATGAGTATAACATCTATCTACATACACTCAACCTCCTGATTTTGGACAGTATTAATAAAATGGAGTACTTTGATATTGCAATTAATTTACTAAATAAAAACTGCTTTAAAAGGAAAGACGGGTCTTTCTAAATATTCAATATCTTAAAGCCATTGATATGAGCATTTTTGTTAAGTTATGTTTTAGGCTGTGCCATTGCCGAATGGTTAGATCACTTGATTCTCCTCGAGGCAGCCTGGGCTCAATTCCAAGTGAGTGCATGTGGGATTTGCACTGGACAACGCAGAGCAGGGGCAGGTTTTCTCCGAGATCTCAGTTTCCCCTGCTGTCATTTCTCTGCTTGCTCAGCTTTCCTTTCATTCATCTCGCCCTCATTCTTTCATCTACTTCTCACTCTCATACCAGGCATTGGGCTGATCACCCATCCTGGGTTCTCTATCTTATCCGAAGTCCTTGCTCCTCAACAGGCATCTCCCCAAGCGCTCACTTGTGTCTCCTAGGGGTGTAAGCCCTACATATGAGCAGGGTAAACAGTTAAAGAAAAAGAAGTTGTTTTTTAGCATCTTAAGTATAAGTAAATATGGTACTCCTACCAGTTTGTGAATAATTTGAGGAAGTTTGTTATTTTATCCAGTGAGTGCCAGGGTAACTCAGCAGTTTTGCTCGCAGCTCGAGCTGATCTTGGTTCGATTCTCTGTTCTTGAGTGCTTATTTTAAGTATTCCCAAGCTCCAATGTGGTTGGGAGTCCACATAAAAGTGTTGGTCTGGGTGCTCAGTTGGTTAAATGCTGGTTTACTGTTTCCACGGTTGCAGCTTCAAACCCCTGATGTTTTTTAAGTGGTTCACTGGCATATAAAAGCACTCTTGTAGGACAAATTTTCACACACCATCTGTGCTGATATGATCCTGGTAATTGACAAGTGTTAAAGAACAAAGTATTTTACATAAAAGCTCTAGGTCCTGCCATTCTATTGCAATCTTTATCATCACAAGGCCATCTGAGGTAATGGACTCTGTCTTCTGGTGCCTGCACCTCAAAGAGTGGTCCAGTCATTGCTTGGTGGAATGAGGTTACCCCCAAAGGTAATAGGTCTAGAAGAGGCATTACAGACGACTATATTATATGCTACCAGCACATTGCTGTGGTAGCTTTGCTGGTTAGAGCAGTGACATTAAAAACTCAAGATCTGTGGTTTAGATCCTATGACATTGAATTTTGTGTTCTGATTCTGACAAAACCAAAACAAGCAAAATATTATTTTTTATAATATTTTGTATTTAAATTCAAGCTCTGGCATTGTGTAACATACTTAATTTTGGTAATTTAATATTCTTATGCACTTCCATTTAAAACTATATTTTGCATATTCAAATATTCATATTCTCAGAATTGTTGTTTAAAGTTATTTGACTTATAAATACGAGAGTGAGTCAAATGAAAACCTTAATTTGTAATAAAAAATCAATATTTCGCGCCGTTATCCTATAAGTTAGTAAGCGTGCTACAAACAGCCTGCAGAATGGCCTGTAGGTGGCAGCATAGTGCAGATGCAAACATACCATCATAAAGATAGCCGCCCCACTTGCGACTTGCACCAGGTAAGAACAGCGTTCTGTTATTTGGTTTTTGCATAGTGAAGGTGTGGAACCTATTGAAATTCATCGACAAATGAAGGTTTAGTATGGTGATGCATATTGATCACAGCAGCAAGTCTATGAATGGAGTAGGAAGTTTGCAAATGGTGTGACTTTATTGGAAGATGCTCCACGTCCAGGTCAGGCACAACGAGTTGTGACTACAGAATATTGCAGCAGTTGAAGCCATAGTGAAAGAAAACTGCCGAGTGACACTGGATGAAATTGCAACATGTTTACAGATTAGTCATGGGTCAACACACCACATTGTGCATGATGTGCTCCAGTTTCACAAAGTGTCTGCAAGATGGGTGCCACGGAAGCTGACTCCTGAAATGAGAGAACGTGTTGATGCTTCGGCGCTTTGAACGGGAAGGTGATGGCTTCCTTGCAAGAATCGTTATTGGGGACGAAACCTCTGTTCACTTCCACCAACCGGAAATGAAGAGAGCGAGCAAGGAATGGCGCCATCCCTCATCACCAAAACCAAAGAAGTTTCGAACAGAATCATCAGCAGGGAAGGTTATGCTGTCTCTCTTTTGGGACAAAAAAGGCATCATTTTGGAGCATTACATGCCTAGAGGGACCACTGTCACCAGTGCATCATACACAGATCTGCTAAGACATCATCTGTGGCCTGCAATCAAATCAAAGCAACGTGGATTGCTGTCAGCAGGTGTCATTTTGCAGTATGATTATGCAAGGCTGCACACTGCCGGTACAACATTTGCAACAATCACAGACCTGCATTTTGAGTGTCTTCCTCATCTGCCATACTCACCAGACCTTGTCCCAAGTGATTTCCATATGTTTGGACAAAGACCCAATGGGAGGAAAGAAGTTCCGTTCCGATGAAGAGGTACGCCATGCGGTATATGAGTGGTTGTGCGGATTACCAAAAGAATTTCTTTCTAAAGGTATTTATGCACTTTGTAAGTGCTGGAGGACCTGCATTGAGTATGGGAGAGATTATGTTGAAAAGTGATACAGCTATGTACCACTTCTGCACAATAAATAATATTTAAAAAAATATTTAAGGTTTTCATTTACTCACCCTCGTATATTAAATTATTGTTTGTATCTTTAACAATTTTTTGCTAAAAAGATATTCTATGCATCTGTATGGAATATTAAATTGTTCTTTGCAATATTTTTATATATTTATGTTTTTTCAATTATATATTATTGTATACGTATAATGCCAAGACAATATACACAGTGCCTAAGAAAAGTATAAAACAAAGTAAGAATTTTATATGATGTGTGTTTGGAGGAATTTAGTAACAGTGACGTCAAAATTAATATAAAAATTATTTGTGGTTGGTTTATTGAAACTCGTCACTTACTTTTTCATATATTTATGAGAGACTAGTTTCAAAGGCCCTGGCCTCCATTTTCAATCTCTTCCCAACTGGCAACTGTTGTTATCTGCTCTCTCTGGTGGTGGAACTATGAACTTTTTTGTCAAATTATCTGCTGGCGGGATTTCAAAGTTCATTACGCGATCCTTATTTTTCCAGATGAATATGTTCTCCCATGTTGTCAATCTATTTTGGTTTATCACTCCTTTTAATAATTTTGGATTTGGATCAATGTCATGGTTTTCATTCCAAAAATGAAATGCTACTGCTGACTTGTCTTCTTGTTTCAATCTGATGTTTCTAAAGTGTTCTTTGACTCTGGTTTTTAAATTTCTTTTTGTTTGACATATGTAGCATTTTTCACAATACTTTGCCTGTAACACACACACACACACACACACACACACACACACACACACACACACACACACACACACACACACACACACACACACACACACACACACACACACACACACACACACACACACACACACACACACACACACACACACACACACACACACACACACACACACACACACACACACACACACACACACACACACACACACACACACACACACACACACACACACACACACACACACACACACACACACACACACACACACACACACACACACACACACACACACACACACACACACACACACACACACACACACACACACACACACACACACACACACACACACACACACACACACACACACACACACACACACACACACACACACACACACACACACACACACACACACACACACACACACACACACACACACACACACACACACACACACACACACACACACACACACACACACACACACACACACACACACACACACACACACACACACACACACACACACACACACACACACACACACACACACACACACACACACACACACACACACACACACACACACACACACACACACACACACACACACACACACACACACACACACACACACACACACACACACACACACACACACACACACACACACACACACACACACACACACACACACACACACACACACACACACACACACACACACACACACACACACACACACACACACACACACACACACACACACACACACACACACACACACACACACACACACACACACACACACACACACACACACACACACACACACACACACACACACACACACACACACACACACACACACACACACACACACACACACACACACACACACACACACACACACACACACACACACACACACACACACACACACACACACACACACACACACACACACACACACACACACACACACACACACACACACACACACACACACACACACACACACACACACACACACACACACACACACACACACACACACACACACACACACACACACACACACACACACACACACACACACACACACACACACACACACACACACACACACACACACACACACACACACACACACACACACACACACACACACACACACACACACACACACACACACACACACACACACACACACACACACACACACACACACACACACACACACACACACACACACACACACACACACACACACACACACACACACACACACACACACACACACACACACACACACACACACACACACACACACACACACACACACACACACACACACACACACACACACACACACACACACACACACACACACACACACACACACACACACACACACACACACACACACACACACACACACACACACACACACACACACACACACACACACACACACACACACACACACACACACACACACACACACACACACACACACACACACACACACACACACACACACACACACACACACACACACACACACACACACACACACACACACACACACACACACACACACACACACACACACACACACACACACACACACACACACACACACACACACACACACACACACACACACACACACACACACACACACACACACACACACACACACACACACACACACACACACACACACACACACACACACACACACACACACACACACACACACACACACACACACACACACACACACACACACACACACACACACACACACACACACACACACACACACACACACACACACACACACACACACACACACACACACACACACACACACACACACACACACACACACACACACACACACACACACACACACACACACACACACACACACACACACACACACACACACACACACACACACACACACACACACACACACACACACACACACACACACACACACACACACACACACACACACACACACACACACACACACACACACACACACACACACACACACACACACACACACACACACACACACACACACACACACACACACACACACACACACACACACACACACACACACACACACACACACACACACACACACACACACACACACACACACACACACACACACACACACACACACACACACACACACACACACACACACACACACACACACACACACACACACACACACACACACACACACACACACACACACACACACACACACACACACACACACACACACACACACACACACACACACACACACACACACACACACACACACACACACACACACACACACACACACACACACACACACACACACACACACACACACACACACACACACACACACACACACACACACACACACACACACACACACACACACACACACACACACACACACACACACACACACACACACACACACACACACACACACACACACACACACACACACACACACACACACACACACACACACACACACACACACACACACACACACACACACACACACACACACATATATATATAAAAACATATTTTCATCCTCTTTATTAGTAAAATGTTTTCCATGAAGTGTGGATATACTCGTACCATTCTTTATGTGTATATAAAGGTGTAATAAATCTTGTTTCTGTGGAGATGTTGAAACTAAGTTTGTAAATTTATTATGAATTAACTGCTTAGATGATGAGGACAGCGATAACAAGAGTTCAGCAATCATCTACAAAGAGAGGAGACGTGAGGCACACACACAAGCTGAGCAGAAGAGACGAGATGCCATAAAGAAGGGATATGACTCCCTGCAGGATTTAGTTCCAACTTGCCAGCAAACAGATAGCTCTGGATACAAGTTGAGTAAGGCTACAGTCCTACAGAAGTCCATAGATTATATTCAGGTGAGAAAGGAACCTATACATTTTATAACAGAATAGCTGTGAATATACAAAACTTTTTTTACAGGAAACAACAGACAGTAGATTCTTTAGCATTTTATTTTTGTTGGTATGAATTAATTACTGCATTCAACTGCTTGGTATTAATTCTTATTTTTACAAACCAGCCAAATTACATAAATGATAGAATGCAATGATTTTTGTAAGACTTATCAAAGAAACTATATTACATCTACCTTTTTTGTTCAGTGTTACAACCTGATAGCATTTCTGCCTCAGTGAAACATAACTGTAAAAAGTAATGCATTGAAAACCTTAATCTTTTTGTTGTTCTTAACACATTTTAGTATGTGTGATTGGAGGAATTTAGTAACAGTGACATCAAAATTAATCGGAAAAACCATTTGTAGTCAGTTTATTGACACTTTGTCACTTACATTTTTATATTATCGAGGAACTAGTATGAAAACAATTGCCTCCATTTTCAACCTCTCTCCAACTAGCGTCTGTTGTCGTCTGCTCTCTTCTGTCTGGCGGTGGAAGTATGACCTTTATCAGATTATCAATCAGTGGGATTTCGAAGTTCATTACGTGATCCTTATTTTTCCATATGAATATGTTCTCCCATTATTATTAATTTTTAGATAAGTCGTATTTATTACACATCTACACTTTCAAAAGTGAAGCAGATGTGTAATAAATACGACTCATCTAAAAATTAATAATTATTTCGCTTCACTGTGGTGTTCCAATACAGTTAAATCTCGATATGTTCTCCCATGTTGTCAGTTTATTTAGGTTTATCATTCCTTTTAATAATTTTGGATTTGGATCAATGTCATGATTTTCGTTCCAAAAATGAAATGCTACTGCTGACTTATCTTGTTTCATTTTGATGTTTCTAAAGTGCTCTTTGACTCTGGTTTTTAGATTTCTTTTAGTTTGCTCTATGTAGCATTTTTTACATTTCTTACAACTTATTTGGTATATTCCGGATATGTTAATTGATGGGGCTAGGTGTCAAGATGGTGTTTTGTTCCTTAAAGATCTTTTTGAATTTATTAAACATCTTTGGGTGATATGTGAAAGGACTGAATATGCTGTTGCTTTCTTTTTCTTTTGTAAATGTGGTTGCTTCCTTAATGATTTTCTTTAGTTTAGCTTTTCTAAATTTCTTTAACACCAGACTTCTGTTGTATCCATTCCAATCCAAAATTATTAAAAGGAGTGATAAACCAAAATAAACTGACAACATGGGAGAACATATTCATATGGAAAAATAAGGACCATGTAATGAACTTCAAACATAAAATTATCCTTGCGCGTACAAGCAAATGATTCCAACATCACATCACTAGATATCACACTTGAATGCACCAGAATAGAATGCTTTAAGTGTTCAAGTGATAGTAAAAACAAACTAAAACCAACTGTGAAAGTATTCTGAACAAAAAGCCACACATATTTGAACTTAATTGGCTCTTGAATAAACTGTTAGAGAAATTGTTATTTTGTGTACCCATTATGTAAGTTATAACTCATAATATACTTTTTTATTAAAGTTTTTGCTGCAACAAAAGAAGAAACAGGAAGAAGAGCGGAATGCTCTCCGCAAAGAAGTCGTGGCATTGCGCATAATGCAGGCCAATTATGAGCAGATAGTTAAGGCTCATCAGAACCAACCAGGGCAAGCTGAAATGAGAGTTTCAGATGAAACCAAATTTCAAGTGGTGAGTATACAATGTTATCAGTATATCTCGAATGCGAGAGCCCCTAGTGGTCTAGCAGGGAAATATACGAGTTGAAAGGAGAATTTAATGTCAGGATGGCACGTTGGCCATGGTAGCTCAATGGGTTAGAGTGACTGGACGGAAACCAGGAGATCCGTGGTTCACATCCCGGCCATGGCATTGAATTTTTCATGTTGACTATCTAAAATGGATGGAAATTAATCATTTCTTCTCACTAAAGGTATATAGGCTAAGAATTTTGATGGAAGGAGTCAACCTGAAAAATTCAATTCCATGGCTGGGATTCGAACCACGGATCTCCTGATTTCTGTCCAGTTGCTCTTACCCATTGAGCTACCATGGCCAACGTGCAATCCGGACATTATTCTCCAATTGACTCATATATATTTTCCTGGTAAACAACTAGGGGCTCTCGTATTCGAGATACACTGTTTGTGGCGACTTACTATTGTAAAAAATGCGACTCATCTAAAATTTAATAATTACTATTGTAAGTTCTTAAGTCCCAGGCTTCATCATTTAACTCTTATTATTTAGGTTAATTGGTGGTTAATCAGTTAAGTTGTGTAATAACAAAATTGTGACAACTCTAGGTAAAATCTTGTAAACATTGACTTCTACATAGATGTGATGATCTACAAAAAACTTTCAGTGACTTCTAATTAGTTTTTCTCACAGTTTCAGGCTGTCATGGACCAGCTGTTTGTTACTTTTAGCAATATTTCTGTTGCTAATTTTGCAGAGCTCTCTGCTTGTGTTTTTGGTTGGCTCGAAGAGCATTGCAAACCTCAGGTGAGTCTTAATGTTTCATCCCATGTTACCAGACAATCCAAAGGTTGTGTGTACAGTGTTAGGTAACTTAACAATTAAAATTGTATTATTAGACTCTGTGTCAGTGATGTGCACTTACAATTTATTGAGGGCCCAAATGACCTTGCTGTCGACGGGCCCTAAAACACCACACACTCACTCACTATTTAATTATTGAGTTGATTTGACACTGCATCACTTATTTAATATGAAAAACATATTTCATTCAGTTCTCAGTTTGTAATGAGCAGGATGGCTCAGGCAGTTTCGTCCGTGGCCAGACTGACTGACCCATGTGCTTTTTCAGGAGTTTTCCCAGGTTGCAGGCAAATGCTGGGTAGTTTAATTACATCCCCCGGATTTCCTGTTCCTCCATTTCATCTCCATTATCATTTCACATCATCTCTCATCTGGTGGTCTCTTTCAGGGAAGAAGTGTCGGCGGGTGTATCGGCAGTGCATGGCGGGATGATACGCTCATGGTAAATACTTCCTCCTCCGGTAGGATGGTCTCAGGGCCGGCCTGGTGAGCCATTTCAGGACCACAGTACGGTGGGCTGCCGATTGTACTGGCTTGTCGGAGAGTTTCCAACTGTAAATTGTAGGGGTCCTGCCCTTTGCACCGTTGTAGCCTCTTGGGACGGCCGCCCTCTTCCTGCTCTTCCCTCATCCTTCCTCCCAGGGGTGTCTCACTTGGGGCATAGGTACAATAGAGCAAGTTTGGGCCTCCATGCCGAATCCCCTCTGTAGCATAGTCCAGTCTAGTTTCAGTTTTAATCACGGTCTGTGTCATTCACTGTGGTGAAAATTGGCCAACCACCATGATGAATGATACAGGCGTTTGACTAGAAACTAAGAATGGGTGTGATAAGTTCCTGAAGCGTATTTCTTTATTAAATAAGTGATTGTGTCAAAGTGACTCTTAACTTAATTTTTAGATGTTTACCATGTGCTCATATTTTATTTATAAACCCTTGTCCAGAAATTCTAAAACTAAAAAGGGGATAACTGTAAACTCTGCAGTAAGGAGTAGATGCCACATTGATTAGTTAATAGTTGTTTACAACAATACTGCATGAATTATGTGATGCAGTATCCTTCACCATGCTTACAACTAATTGTAGTGTTTATGGTATTATTCTCTTTATTGGTTTTATACTTTACACTGCTTATTTGTGTCTATTGTGAAGTGAGAATGAACAATAGCAGCATTATACACAAATGCAGAGTACACGGAGATGCTTCTCATATATGACAAATCCCTAAGAAATGCAGTTATCAACTTTCATCCAACAGACATCATCCAGACAATACTGTGTTCTGAAGATCAGATAGATATTTAAGGCAATGCGTCTTTAAAAACCTAAAACTGTACAGTCTTCTTATGATTATTTAGAGTTCTTTGTAATGTCCTCAAAACATAGTATATACAGTGCACATATTTTAATTATGCTATAACTAGACCGCAAACAAAATGCAATTGAAGGCATGGCTTACCAACACTGGAGTCCTCTAGCTTTTCCCCTCTACCAGCATTTTAGGTTGCCTCTCCTCCATTGCGCGGGCTGCACTGGTCATTGTTTCATTCATTGTTACATTCACTCTTTGCATTTTCTGCCCTTTCACTGTGTTGTTCCTCATGGTGAGGAACAATGTGTGAGATCATGTCCGAGGTAATTATTTTCTGTTAACTTTGAAAATCAAAACAGTATTAAAATACACGCATTTTGTGTGGTTTGCACTCTGTCGCATGCAGGAAGGGAGGGGTGGGAGTCACGTGATGCTTGGATGGCAAGAAGGGGAGAAGGCTCTCCTCGCGCATGCGCACACCAGCTGCATTTTGTTTGCGGTCTACCGGTATACAGTTATATTTACTTATTCACTATTAATCGTGGTTTGATATGGTAATATGAAATGCTTCTTTAACCCTAAGTTTATTTTATTGCTCCCAAAACTTTTAATTTCAATTTAGTATACAAACAAAGAAATTGTTGTGAATGTATTTATTAGTTTTAATTAGTTTTAATAGTTTTAACACGCTATTAAATTTTTCAACTTTTCAACATGGGTTATACAAAATAATCAATTTCAGCTGCATTATTTAGTATTTTTTAACAAGTGCACAACTGTTTATAAATCCATAATTCATGAAGGTGTCTTAAAAATTTCAAACTCATGTTAAACTGTGTCCGAGGAGCGTTTTAAATAGTGAAACATTTTGAAAAATAGTAATTGAGGAAATAGAGTTTAGAGTTGAATGCAGTGATATACACAAAAGTTATACTACAACCTATAAATTAGTAAAATTGCAAAAAAACAAAGAACTGAACATTTTTACATCTTTTTAATCATTTTCATTTGAGCTAGTAGTTACACCGTTTTTTTTTTTATATGATGATTGCTACATCCTTTCTCAAACTTTATTAAGTATGAAGGAATGCTCTTGTTGGTCATTGGATCTCTCGGATCTAGTCGGGAGGTTCAATTTCATAACCATTGGCTTTTTCCCACATTTGTTAAATGTAAGTCAATTATTGTTCCATGGAAGGTACAGAACTGTGACTTTATGGGTTCGTAAAATTAAAAGTCCAGTTTGCAGAAATTCCAAAATGCTCTTTATTTCCGTAGAAACACACTTTGGTCAGCCCTTACAGTAACAGAATTACGTAACATACACAAATACTATTGTCAAGGTTGTTAACCACAAACAAAGAGCTCACTTTCAAAACACAGCTGCACATGGACGATTCTTAGTTCCGATTTGACTCTCTCTATAAACTAGCCACAGCTTCTTTTATATACCTACTCACTGTTTGAAAAATTACCGGTATTTTCTGCAGCAACACTAGAACCTTCCAGTTATCTACGTTTATCTGTTTTGGCAAGCTTTTTATCTCCGCGTTGCACCTTCCAGTTATCTATCTTTATCTGTTTCGGCTAGCCTTTTATCTCTGCGGTGCATTATCTGTCCCTTTATTCGTGCCGGCCGCGCATTGTCGCAATAATGGGTTCACATACATAAAACATATATGTGGAGTAAAAGGGATAAGATAAGAATGTAGGTAAGCAAAGACAAAAGTACAAAAGATCCCTTTGGCCTCGAATACTCAAAGTTCTATCTACTAAGTTCTGTTGAGCTGAAATGTTTGTGAAGTAGGTTGTGTGTTACAACTGCCAGCTCTTTGTTTCATTATTACTCTGTCTCATAATATTGATGTAATTTGTTATTTTGCAGGCATTACATGATCTTGTAGTATCAGTACTTCAACAGCTGAATTCACAGGTAATACAAAGTAACAGCCGTGGATAGCAGACAACATTCTTAAGCAACAAGTACTGTGATTACCTGACAAAGATGGGAACTAACACGGTATCAGTCAATTCTACTGCTTTGTATTTTCCTTAGAGGACAATCACATTTAATTTAATATCTTTACAAAACAGTAAAACGTGTGCATGTTTTATATATTTAATCAAAGATATATGTATATCATTTATATAGAATTTTTATGTACCAAAATATTATAGAAATATTACTCAAAGATATTTTAATTTCTTGATTATGCATTGTAAGTGTCACTGTGGTGAATGAATGTACCATATTTCTCCAAATATAAGGTGAACCAAATGCAAGAAAGCTTCCCTTTTTCCTGCACCTTATTTTGGAATATAGGAACTTGAACAATATTCACAATTATTAATTTTTAGATGAGTCGTATTTATTACACATCTGCTTCACTTTCGTACCTATTTTGAGGACATGTTTCGCAAATCATCGTTTGCATCTACGGCTCTTAATAATTTTTCGCTTCACTGTGGTGTTCCAATACAGTTAAATCTTGAAATATTCACAATATTATAGTATGTATTCAAACTGCAAGGATGAAGCAATGCAGCTATAGATGATGGCTAGAGTGGATTTTAATTTACCAGTGAAGAATGCACACCAACAATGGCAAACCAGTAAGATTCTTCAGTCCAATTGAATGTTTAGTCCTTGCAATATGACTGTTTGTTCATTAGTTTGTAAATCTTCAAAAATGTAATTTTTAGAAAATGTCTTTTTAAAACTCGTGGTCCTTTTTAGTGGACTTGTTTTATTTGATAGTATTCTTTTCTCCTTGCCATTATAAGTTCATACACAACAGAACATATATAAAATTGTACACTATGTGAAAGAATATAAAACTTATTAAACCAAAATAGCTCTGTTTCTACTTAAAATAAATGTGAATGAATTTATCTAACTGAAAGAACATGAAAGTAGTAACTGTATGCAAATAATTATGTATTACCTGGAATGTTTGACATATCACATCAACAAAATTTCATGAGATGTTTTTAGATGAACATATTCTCAAAGAATTTGTGAAAGCAGATTTTTAATTGTAATAGTGAAGAGATGCACATCAGTTACTTCATTCTGGCCACAATAACTTGTTAACTCTAATGAAATCAAAATACTACCTTCAAAAACGAGGAGAAAGAGGTGAAACTGGCACACCCCTTTTAAAGGTCATGAGATAAGTAGCAAAAATAGATGTTCTAATTATGTCAGTATCAGGAAGTTTCAGAAATTTGTTCTTTAGACCTTCGTAAGAAATTTGATTCTGGCCAAAACATTCATAATTTTCACCATTCCGTAAAATGCATTAATGGATCACAATTTGTAATAAATATGCAAATATAATGGATAAGGTACTGTTTATTCACAGAGAAATTTATTAGGTTGACAGCGGGGAAAGGGGAGCATGTAGCTACCTGTAACTCTTAACAGCCATCTGAACCATTGTTGAAAAAAGGAAGTTCTATAATTTATACTTTTATTCAGTTTTGAATATTTGTTATTCTATTGAGACAACTTTTATGAAACTTTAAATATTATTTTAATGCCTATATACATGTTGGCTGCTCCATGGCTGAGTGGTTAGACCACTGGCTCTCACTAAGACAGCCCGGGTTCGATCCCACATTGGAACGCAAAGTGAGATTTGTTGTGGACAACATGGTGCTGGGGCAGGTTTTCTCCAGGTCATCTGGTTTCCCCCACCAGCATTCTACCGATTGCTCCATCATCTTTCCTATCACCTCATTTCTCTTGTACTTTCACTTCCGGCGATGGGCTGATCACTCATCCTGGAATTTCTCTGATCAGGAAACCTCTGAGCCTCAACCTGCTGCCTACAGGCCTTGAGGTTGTGCGGTTCAGAAGGCCCTATGTTCCACGTAAAGGAAATGCAGGACTTCATTCATATTCATGTTGGTGAATCACCTAATTTTTCCAATGTAGGCTGAAACAGCTGTTGTAACCTTGTTGGCCACTTACAGAATTTCCCTCGGCCCAAACCAGTGAATTGAAGCTTCTTTCTTTTGAATGCTATTTGGAAAGTATGTATTGCAAATGTAAGACAGTCTATGGTTTTGAATAAAAGCATCTTTTATTTGGAGAAATGTACTGCATATTTGTAAAATATATTTTCTTTTGACTGTGGTATCAGATTATTTTAGTTTGAAGATTTTCTCATTGCTTATTATGCACAGATGCTAGACTTTGACATTACTGTAACTGTAATCACTTCTAAGAAAAGTAATAGTCTGATGAAATAACTTATAACACAAATACAGAATAATACAAAATTGTAATGTGAATCAAATGTACACCCAAGTGTTTCATTTACAAATAACAGGTGTCTAGGTTATGCTATCTACATTGTCAGATGTCGCACTTCTTCCATAAACCGTGGATTTCTCATGACAGACTTGATGAATTTGTATAACAGATTGTCAACAGGAATTTAAGAATGTATTGCATTTGATTTAGTGTATATATCTTTTTTCAAATGTCTAGATCTACAGTTTGGCTGTCCATTCTCCGGCTCTGACATTTCTCGAGAGGGGGAAGGGGGCTGTTGCCAGTTCTTTAGTAGGAATTTCAAGCAGAGGAACATGTGTATTGTAAATATTTCACACATTTACATATTCACGAACCAGTAGCCATATTATAATAGCGATAATAATAGGACTTATGGACACAAAAAATTGGAATTCAGGCATGCACAAAATAGAAAAGAACCTTCGCCAGCGCAAGCAGTTAAAGCCATGTGGTCCAAACAAAATTAAACTGGCATCACAGTGTTGGATATGGAAGCCATACCTAGCAGCGACAATGCTGATTGGTGCTAGCAGACAGTTTTAACTTCCTGACCACGACACCGGATGAAGAGACTCCCAGTACTACCAACAGAAACAGATGGCGTGCGTAAAAGGTGTGAAAGAAATATTCGAATAGAGTGGTGTGGTAGTGAATATCTTGCATGATTATGAAATTGCAAGTTGGATTTCAAAGTTTTAAAGCTAAAGATAATTTTGAGGGAAATGTTTTAAATTGCTCATTACTGTATGTTGGTACTATTAACCTTCTCCCTCCACCTCCTGCAATCGCAAAACGTCAGAGCTGCAGATACAGTGGCCATACTGTAGTGATTATTGTACTGATTGTAACTGCTATATGCTGTTGTATACTTGGTGTGTTTGTTTCGGAGATGTGAAGCTAATGCTAGTTTCTCTACTTGTTTTTTGGTCTCAGTGTTTCTATGTGTCTTAAGAGATAACTTGAAACTAATGTTGTTGAACAGGCTGAGGGACTGTGAAATCTCACTAAACCTGCCAGCTTTTTGTGAAGAAACGTCCGTGTAGTGGACAAGGAGTTTGTCAATTATGAATAAGAGAGAATACTAGGTAATGGACAAAAGCACACTCTACAGAGTAGAGTAAGGTCAAAAAAGAAAAATGGCAGTGAAATTCAAATGTAAGACTTAAAGCTTTCACAGCAAGTGTTATGGATTAAAGCTTCATGGGTGTGATGTGGGAGGCAGTGATGTAATTAGGAAGGGAATGTAAATAAAGCAGAAAGGGGGCTTAACATTTGCAGAAAGTGTTATGGAGTAAAGATTTTCTTTTTCTTCGTTCTCTGTAGCTGGTAATTATTAATAAAAATTCTCATTGTACTATTTGTAATTTGTCACAAATTACTGCTGATTACATTGTTATAAACATGAATTTCCATTAATAATTAGAAGTTAAAGCAAATGAAAGAAAAAAGGAAATGGTTACTTCAACATTTTCTGAAAATGTTATACTCTCTTTTCTCCTTTATTTACATTCGCTCCCTAAATGTGACATTGCTTCCTACATATAGTCCTGTTTCAGCTTTGAATCCGTTTCTTTTTTTAAGCTTATTCTGCTCTTAGGTCCTGTTTCCATTCCATGATTTGCTATCCTACTATGCAAGTATATTGGCAACTACCCAGTACTACATGCATATTATGTAGTAATACTGCTATTTTTGTTTCTCATACATTGCCTGCCTTAAAGCCCATCTTTGGCAACATTCCCCCAACAATATTACCAAATGTGGAAATCGGCTGTCTTGTTCTTCTATGAACTTTGTCGGAATCAGTTCAATGTTGCACTGAGCTGGTTAATGTGCAACTATACAGTTGATTATTAATTTATAGATGAGTCGTATTTATTACACATCTGCTTCACTTACGTACCTATTTTGAGGACATGTTTCGCAAATCATCGTAAATCTCGATATACAGTTGATGTTTCAACTTGATTAAATGTGCCAGTTCATTGAGAACTCTCCTTCAAGATTGTCCCTTGAAGTAACAGCTTATAACTGTGCTGTTAGTAGTGGTAGCTAGATACAGTACTTTTTAAATAATCACTCACAGAGTAGTGTCATTGAACAGCGTATATTTATCCACAAAATTCAAAATATTAAAATTGCACAACTATTTTAGTAACATTGCTGATACTTATATGCAAATATAATAATTTGTAACTTAAAACTTCACTTATCTTATAAGAAATGATGAAACTTTTCTTATAAATTGATCAGGATTGCGATCTCGTGAAAACTTTTTTCACATCTTAAGCCACAGTCATAAAAAACATCATCAATGTTACAATCACTATATGTCACTATGTTTTTGTTAGTACTACCAAAATCTGAAAATGAAACAAATTTAAAAACAAAATCGACTGCTGGTATTTCAAAATTCATTACGCAATGTTTATTTTTTAAAATAAATATCTTTTCCCAAACCATTAAATCTATCGGACTATTTAATTGTTTTAATAATTTAACTTCAGGATTTATTTCATGAATAAATTTAATTGTTTTATTTAACCATGAAATAAATCCTGAAGTTAAATTATTAAAACAATTAAATAGTGTGATAGATTTAATGGGTTGGGAAAAGATATTGTCGCGAGCCATTTTTGCAATGGGCGCAGCTGGTGCGCACAAAGAGATAGTGCAGCGTGGAGATAAAAGCTTGCCGAAACAGATAAAGAGACAGGTAGATGACTGGAAGGTTCACTTTCTTGATTGTTACAGCAAATTCCACTAATTTCTAGAACTATGAGTGGAGGTATAAAAAGCTGTGGTTAGTTGTTATGGACAGTCGTAATTGGACTCGATAATTGTGTGCATGCAGCTGTGATTTGAAAGTGAACTCTTTTGTTTGTGGTTGAGTGGCAGACAACCTTGAAGGTTGTGTTTATGTATGTTATGTAATTCGGCTGCTCAGGTCTGTACAAAAAGTGTCTTTCTACAGAAATAAAGAGCATTTTGAATTTCTGCAAACTTGACTTTTAATTTTACGAACCTGCAAAGACACAATATTTATTTTAAATATTGCATAATGAATTTTGAAATACCGGTAGGCAATTCTGTTTTTAAATTTGTTTCATTTTCAGATTTTGGTAGTACTAACAAAAACATAGTGACATCTAGAGATTGTAATGTAGACGACAATGTTTATGACTCTGGCTGAAGATTTGAAAAAAGTTTTCATGAAATCGCGATCCTGATCAATAAGAAAAGTTTCATCATTTCTTATAAGATAAGTGAAGTTTTAAGTTACAAATTGTTATATTTGTATATATTTGTTTGCTTCACTGTTAATAGCTTCATATTTTACGTATTTATTGGTGATACTGATTTACATTAGCAATATTTCTATGAAACTTATTCAATTCTGAAAGCAGCCCAACTGCATGTCCATCCTTGACTTGCCAAATGTTTTTGTTTTGATATGTATTATGCAATAGATTACCAGCAAGGGAACTTTGGCTAGTCATTGACTTTCAGTCGTGATTCTCTACCAATGTCCAATTATATTTGCAGTGGCAGTTACACTTTCTGTATTCCAAACATTACATATGGCTGTGCTTTATAATTATTCATTAATTATGCATTATTAAAGTATGCTTCGTTCGTATTACATTACTTAAAATAAATAAACAGATGAACAATTATTAAATTTGAAAGTTATTAATAAAATAAACTATGGGAGCAATGCATTTAGCAAATATTCTTTAAATCATGTATATAAATAAAATGGGTTGGATTTAATAAATTTGACTTTATATTTACATATCTACTGAGACCATGTTGAAAATGTATAAGATTGTAATTGAGTTTAAGGCACCTAAAATGTCTTATCAAACTCACATATTGAAATATTGACAACTTCTGCTATACACTTAAATAACACAGTAGCAGTGCTACTGTGTGCAAATTAGATTTGCTGAACTTATACATATTTAGAGTCTTTTTATTTGCCTGGTATAGATATATACTGTGTGCAATATTTACAGTTATAAGAAAAGGAAATATAAAACTCTTTTCCCAATACCATCAGTTGCTGAAAGCCAAATTTTCAGTTTGTGTTTATAATGGGAGTTAAACTGGAGACCAGAATTTCTGAATAGTAAATGATTGAGCTTTGTCACTTGCCTATCCAGATGTGGTTCAAGGCATGTTTTATAACTTTTATTCTTGTTTTAAAAGCATAAGTGATTAAAGTGGTATAATGCTATTCTTGGACTGTTATCAGTGTGAAGTTTAGATAAATTTAATGAAAATCATTATGGTAGTTTAGAGATTGTTTTGATGTCAAATATTTGTGAAAATGATTTACATTTGTGAAGTTGTTCATATATGACTAAGTGATACTTACAATGCATTACTCTTTTCACTAATGGGGATATAAAATAGTACTGTTTGTTTTTTATGGGATGTTATTTCTTGCCTATGCCTTTGGTTTTTCAACAGTTTCCAGGAAAGCTAGCACCGCTATAGTTTGTACAGAATAATGAAGACTTTCAAAATGATCACTTCTCTCTCGGTTTTTGTCACTGATAACTCATTTTGATCACATTATCATTGATACTTTGTTATGGTAGAGGTGAGCTTAACAGATAAGTTGGAATGAAGAATACAAATAAAAAGTATGTTACAATGCTTGGTGGTAGATAGATGTGTACCATGTCATCAAAACTATATTTTGCAATACTTGATTTGTAACTTAATCATTGTTAACACGTATTTGGTTGTATAAGCTAAATTTACAATTAATTTGTCAATTGCCATGACAACAAAGATGAAACAGGCATTAATACTTACGGTACCAGTAGGAAGAGAATAGGTTAATGAATCCTTAGCAAAATATATAAACATGAATTTATTGATTGAAATATTAAATTTGTAACTGAACATGTTAACATTAAAAAGTGATTCAATTCTTTTTATTTCTTCAGTACATTTTGAGTTGGAACCCAGATTTTCACATGAATTATACAACTTATTAGGCTTATCTGAGACAATAGTAGTAGATGCTTCATTAGATGGACCACCCATTTGTTCATGAACATGAAAAATCTTATTAAATTTTAGATGAGTCGTATTTTTTACAGTTAAATCTCGATATATAGATGAAAAATCTTGTTAGCAATTGTTAATTTATTTCATAAAGATTCTGCCACATAACTTCCTGCGATGGCTAAAGATGTGTATGTTTTACTTTTCACATGAAAGTATGTCAATAAAACTGTCTCACTACTATAACATTAATGTTTTTATCAAAGCATCATGATGGTTGTGCCATGGCCAAGCAGTTAGACCACTTGGCTCTCACCAAGGTTTGATCCCAGGTGACTGCATGTGAGATTTGTAGTGGACAACACAGCAGCGGGGCGGGTTTTTTCCAGGAACTACGGTTTCCCCTGCCATCTCATTTCATCAGTGCTCCATCTTCATCTCATGTATCATTAGTGTCACCACCTTCGGTGCCACATGTAGTAAAAGTGGGCATTAAACACTACACATTCAAAGCACCACGTTCGGAAAACTTTGTGAGCTTCAACATATCTTTCCTTCAACTTCAATGGGAAAAATGAGGCACATGCTAGATTTGCAGCTTTTTGAATAGCAGTGTTGCTCATTTTTATAACATTTTACTGCCTTATAATAGCCATAAAAAATCAAGAGATTCAATTTGACTACATAAACAAACAACCAAGGCATGTGTTACTTCAATTCATTAACAAAAGAATGGATAAGAAGGCTTTGCCCATATAATTTAGATGTAACTTTTCATTTGTTTACATTTAACTCATTATTTTTTCTTAATGTCCAATAAAATATGGAAAAGCAATTTTGAGTTATTGTTGCTTCTTATGGTTTTTTTTTTTTTTGTTTCAAGTATTGCAAAAAGTAATTGGCTAACCATGAGCTGTTAAGTTACCTATCAAATCTCGAATGCTCGGTCCTGTGGGTGCTGTTTCCCCAATACACATAACTATCACTATTGATAACTATTGATAACTATCACTTACAGTTCTTAGTACTCAATATATTATAAACCCATGTCCATGCTGGAGCTTCTGTGACAGGAATGGGAATAATTAGGTAAACAAACTGTGTACCCTGTAATAATCAGTGGGCATCACGTTGTTTATGAATGGTACTGCATTAGCTTCCCAAGTACTGGGAAGTTTAAAGGAATGCAAGAGAGGTTATCAACAGCATTACCTCAACAGTCCAAACTGTGTTTCTAAGATCGGAGCCGCATTAAGTTTATGTCTTAACAAATATCCCTGGCATGCTACGCACACCAGAGTTTAAACTCTAAGAGATCAACATCATGATGATGCACAGTACATATTGAAATTGGCTGCACCCATTTTGAGCACTTTCAGTAATTGATCAAAAGTCGCTGTCTACTTACATTAATGTATATATTGTACTACAATTTACACAGCCATATTTTACTTATTTTTTTATCTTGAAGAGAAGCTTAATGTTTTGTGTAACTTGGTTGGAACAACAATACACTGCAGGTAGAAAACATAAGAAACGTGAGCTCCCCAAGATGCTAGAGAGGACTCTTTTATCACGGAGATGTATTTCATTACACTTGACAGAAAGGAGTTTTAAGAAAGAAGGAATCTCCAATGCCCTCTGCAGATTGAGACCATGTGTGTTCTGCTGGCAGATTTGGGTGACCATGCAAATGATGTATCTGACCTTGGTTTTACTGTTAACTATTAATAAAGCATCACATAGTGTGTGTTCTGTAAGAACATAGCCGTTCTGCAACAAAACAAAAGTCTTGTACAGGGAACTGTTAACAGTAAAGTGTGTAAATTACACAAGTAAATAAGTTACTTCACTATTCCTTTTTCTTTACTGTTTTTTGTAATCCATACTGTCTACATCCTCCTTATTTTAGACCCTGGCACATAAGAGGTTTCTGGACATGGGTTGTTTAACAAAATAAGATCACATGGTATCTACGCTGAGCCTTGTAACATTTATTTACATCCTGTATGTTCTGTGTACCTGCTAGGAATATAAACATAAACTTTGGTAATTATGCTCATACAGGAGGCACATATCTGTCTCGTGGTTGTTGAGAGAGAGAGTGAATAAAGTGCTTCCTGAATGATAAACACATCATAAACTTACTTCACTTGAATGATTTAAATAGTAAATAAAGTATTTAAAAGAGGAATAAAACACATCACAAAGTAGAAAAATTGTTATTTTTGACTAACAATTTCAGCTGAATATCATTCTAAAATGATAATGATTTACAGTAATTCTAAGAGCAAGACACTATTGGCCCACTGTTACTTGCCATACCTGGTACCTTTGACTCAAGTCATGATTCTATGTTTGTTAACAAAAAGACACACTCCCTCTCTTCTCTTAGTTTGCAAATTTATAATGTAATATTAAAAATAGAAGCACTACATAGTGAAGTTGTCTTTATGTTGAAATTAGAATGAGTTACATTATCTTTACACAAACTTTTACTCAAAGTTCAGTCACCTAACTGGTAATGATGAGGATGAATGCCCTTGAAAACATTTCCGTTTCAAATTCAGTTGGTTTTAGTATGGCTCTTTCCAATTTCAACATTATAATGTAGTGTTATCAATACATCAATATTAAAGGAATTCACATCTACTACATGGCAAAACGAAAAGACCTATTGACAAAAATTCGTAACACAGAGATGTTTACCTCAGCTTATCGCACATACACGGCAAGTACAGTGTATGTATACTCTGTTCAGATATAATCATGTCTTCTGGACACCAATGTGTCATACATCAGCAGGCGCAAGAAAACATAGCGTATAGACACACGCAGCTTCCAATCGCTGGTCACCTGAAAGTCAATACGTCTCAATGCTCTGTCGAGTAATATCATCACAGTGATTCTTAGTGTCATTTTCCATGTAGCTAATGATTATATGTTCCAAAATGGCATCTTGAAGAATTACAATATATTACAAGAGTTTAATAACATAATTAAACCTGATTGGCTGAAACATTTCTATAATTTTCTGGTTCAAGAATGGGTCCCACATAAATTGAAATAGTAACGTCCGTGTTTGTGATTGCATCCAGCAGCTCTGCTATTTACTTTCAGGAGCTGAAGAAATTGCCATTGTTAACTACATGCTATCTTTCACTGCAGTAGCACTGAGTATTAAAGAAGTATATCCCCCTATATACTTGTTAAACTAAATTCACTAATTGCAAAATGGAAGAAGAAATGTTATGACATTTCCTTTATTAGCAAACACTTGCATGTTAATCAGGGTCCTCAGGTAATAGTGCTTCACCCAGTTCCAGATAAGAAGTGATGATTTCCCTTGAGTCATCTTCTAGAGTAATGAGCATGTCTATAATTTGGTCACAAATTGAGTTGCTTCCAGTCTTTAATGAAACCTTAATAACGAGGTTATCATATTGTCCATACAAATAATTTAATACTGTTCATTTTTTCATTACTTTCAAGTACTTTACCACTTTTATGTTTACAGGTCGGACAATGGTTTTGTGCCAGTGAGAACCGTGTGCGCACTAGTCTAACGCCAGTTGCCGAGCCTACACTCTCGGTCATGCGCAGCACTCTCACTCTCGGCCATGCGCAGTACACTGAAATGGTCAGTATCGTGTGAAATATGGCCGTGCTGTATTGTCTCCCATCTTCCAGCGCCAGCAGAAGGTACAAGTGACGTTTGGGTATAGACTCTCCTCAGTGCGCAAAGAAAGTAGGTTACCGGCACAGAACCATTGTCCGAGCTGTAATAACATTCCTTTGACCTGGTATGCACTTAGCCAAGAGCTGGACGTAAACAATGCTGTATTTACATGACCATTGTTTTGCCCCAGTAAACAACAATGGCTGTATTACCATGATAAGAAATAGATGATGATTTATTTAAGTTTTATTTTAAAAATAATTATTATTAAACTACTTATAGTTGTTATACCAGGATCCTTTATAGGCTGTAATGCATATAGAGCGTGACTTGACATAGAATACTTTTGAGGTGCCAAATTGTGTCATATCTCATAGAGTTCAGCTACCATGCTGGCTCCATTATGCTCTTGCACAGAAGCGGAGCTTTACAAGTATATTTTCTATGTAAAAACAGTCATCGTGTTTGATCACAAAATGTGTTACTTTAATTTAGAGAAATTCGGCATATAAGAAAATGAAAAAGACTGAATGCTAGTGTCATAAAACACAGTTTCTTGGAAGTACCCAAGATTCGGAATTTTGCATTTAGGAGTTCCATAACAAAATTGATCAGTCCGCGAGGGAATTAACAAAGGCATACACTAGAAATAATTTCCTTTGTATGGTCAGAAGTTATTGTCTGTGAATTACAAATACTTGTTGACTGCAGATTAACATCTTAGTACAAATTGTGCAATGCAGATTTGTAGAATTAGAGGTTATTAATAATGTTAAAAAATGCAGTAGGTGAAATCATATTAGAAGGCTTTATTACTATTATTTTTATTTGATTGTGGTTAAGCTGTATGTGAATTATCAAAAAACAAGTGAATTTGATGATCCAAAAGGAGCTATTTTTTCTAATTTCATATCTTTTATAAGAAATGTGATGAATGTGTAATGATTTTAATGTAATACATTAAAGTGTCTGTTTAATATGTTCAGTATAACATAATTTTCATTATTTTGTTGCACTGTTGTAAGAAGCATATTTGTTATTTACTTTATAACTCTAGGTTTGTAACACTATGATGGCATGATGTTTTAATTCACTTTAATGTTGTGATAATGCAATTTGTGATAAGTTGTTAATATTGATTGAATTAAAAGGTAAAATATTAGAGTTATATTGTGGTTTCATGGAATCCATTTCCTTTTAAGCAGGTGTTGCTGATTTTGTGCCTCTACAGAATGTATAAATAAACCTGCTTTTGTAGTGAGCCAACAGTAAACAAATAAGATAATAAAATAATTCTTGTACCCACATTGCATCATTTATGGTATATTCTTACCCAAGAATAATTTCTAATTAAGCAATAAGCGCTAAGTTACATACTGTATGTAGAAAAAATGTAAGATCTCTTACAGTGGAAAATAAAAGGAATAGCAACAGCAAATTTTCAAGCCTATAAGTCAGATGATATACTTGGGAAAGCATGTATTGCAATTTGGAATACCGGAAAATGCCAACATTGAAACAAAATTATGTGAACAAAAATTCTATTTTTCAGTGAGGTCTACAGTGTTTCCTTTCTACTCAAAAGTTTAAAGAATTTATTAAACACAATGTGTACAATTAATTGTTCTTTCACACTAGCCGTGTATAGTACGCACTATGAAAGGGTAAAGCCAGACTGAAAAATTCAGTGCCATAGCCAGGATTTGAACCACAGATCTTCTGGTCTCTGTCAAGCCACTCTAAACCATTGAGCTACTATGGCTAACGTGTCAACATGACATTAAATTCTCCAACTGATACGTGTTTTTCCCAGTAAGCTACTAGGAGTTCTCATAAACACATGAGACAACTACCTTAATGATGACTTACTATGCTGTAAGTACTTTAAGGTCCGGGCTTTATAGTAAACCACTAGCAGTTCTCATAAACACATGAGACAACTACCTTAATGATGACTTACTATGCTATAAGTACTTTAAGGCCTGGTCTTTATAATTTGGACCACTATTAGGTACAATTAATGGAAATAAATTGTTCTTTCACACTAGCCGTGTGTAGGACGCACTATGAAAGGGTAGAGCCACTCGCCATTAAGGTTGTCTCATGTGTTTGTGATAACTCTTAGTGGTTTACCCAGGAAAACACGAGCCAGTTGGAGAATTTAATGTCATGTTGGCACTTTGGCCATAGTAGCTCAGTGGTTTAGAATGGCTGGTCGGAGACCAGAAGATCCATGGTTCAAATCCCGGCGTTGGCATTGAATTTTTCAGTCTGGCTCTACCCTTTCACAATGTGTACAGTCTTCACTAAATAGATATAACACTAAAAAATCAACAAAGACAAAACACTACCAATATGAATGTTATAAATAAAAGCGTTGTTAACAGTGAAGCTAATTTCATGTATTAAGACTAAAATTGAGTCATACCTTTTAAAACTTGTGACTTCACTCACGTCCTTTTACAAAATCAGGAACGTTTTCGAAACTGTTGCAGACTCGAGTCACTAATCAGCTGATGATGAGACTGCAACAGTTGCAAAATAGTTCCTGATTTTGTAAAAGGACGTGAGTGAAGTCACAAGTTTTAAAAGGTATGACTCAATTTTAGTCTTTATACACTGGTCGTTATCAAAGCAGTGCTCTGCCAGTTGAGAGCATGGTAATTTTTGTTCATTGGCGAGTATTGGTAGTGTTTTGTCTTTGTTGATTTTTGGTGTTATATCTATTCAGTATTTATAACATTTCTTACAAATATCCTGATGATGGGAGTGATGCACACTCCCAAAACGTTGATTTCTAATTGTCTTTTCAACTGACTTGTTTCCCGAGAATACCTTGAATATATTCATCACCAGGAAGCTTCAAGTCTTATTCTGCTTTCACATTTCACCAAATGATACTTTGAACATGGCTTGTTGCAGTTCTTACAGACACAATCCTCCTTGGTTTCATGGAATGAGACGTTCTGGCAGATTATCCCATGGAAACCATGGGCAGCAAAACATGTATATAGATGTCAAAGCTTAAAGTTTGGACCCTTCCAGGTTTCTGTCTTCATTGCTTCCGTCTCCGTTATTTCTTCTGGTATATCGGCACCTTTCTTCCATCCCTCCTCTAGGACGATTATATATGTTGATGTTTCCAGTAGTCTGAAGTTGTGTCATATCTTTGATAAAGAAGGGATCTTTGCTAGTTTGTAAGCATAGCTGTTTCTTGAGAATTTTGATACTGAGAGAGCTCATTTCAGGAATCTTGCTTTCACATTCTCCAGTTTCTCTCCAAGGTAATATTATGACGTGTGGAGCAAACACTACGTGTCAACATTTCAACACACCAATATGGCTTCACTCTGAGTAGATCTACTTAAAAATTTCATACCAAGATTTCATCAGAAGTACTCATTTTGAGGTTCCCCTAAACCTAAACATGGCATTTTTGAAAATGGGTCTGTATTAATATAATTTTCAGTTGAACTAGTTGATGCTCCATATACTGATAGTGTTTACATAGAACATGTTATGTAAGGAACTTCCTAACATCCTCAGTAAATGTCGACTGTTGAATTTTGTCAAGGTTCTAAGGCTTTCACGACCGGTGTCAATACTAGTTGAAGTATATTCCGGGCTTGTAGGCCGTGGTCTACTGGGCTCTTTCTTCTTCTTCCCAGACGTTTCGTCTGCGACTACGGCAGACATCCTCAGTGGCAGTGGCGAGATCGAAGTACTCTAGTGAGTACTGCCACTGAGGATGTCTGCCGTAGTCGCAGACAAAACGTCTGGGAAGAAGAAGAAGAAAGAGCCCAGTAGACCACGGCCTACAAGCCCGGAATATACTTAAACTAGTGTTGAATTTTGATTTGGTGAACTTCTTGTAGGCAATAGGAACATATCTGTTAGTGTCTTGATGAACTTGAAGTTCAGGTTCTCTAACAAAACTAAACACAAGCAATATATGGAGCTTGGAGAACTAGTTCGATTTAGGATTTTATTAATTTTGTGCTTCATTGTAACATAGTCCTTACTGGATAGAGTCAACATGAAAAATTCAATGCCATGGCCGGGATTTGAACCACGGATCTCCTGGTTTCTGTCCAGTCACTCTAACCCATTGAGCTACCATGGTCAACGTGCCGTCCTGACATTAAATTCTCCATTTGACTCATATATTTCCCCGGTAGACCACTAGGGGCTCTCGCATCTGAGATACACTGTTTGTGGCGAAATGTGGAGAAATGATTAATTTCCATCAATTAACTAAAATAATAAAGTTAAATGATGAAGCCTGGGACTCAGTACTTACGATAGTAAGTTGCCACAAACGGTATATCTCAGATGCGAGAGCCCCTAGTGGTCTACCGGGGAAATATACGAGTCAAATGGAGAATTTAATGTCAGGGCAGCACGTTGACCATGGTAGCTCAATGGGTTAGAGTGACTGGACGGAAACCAGGAGATCCGTGGTTCAAATCCCGGCCATGGCATTGAATTTTTCATGTTGACTCTATCAAAAACCTTAGCCTATAACCGGCTAGTGTGAAGAAATGATTAATTTCCATCAATTAACTAAAATAGTCCTTACTCATTAAGAAAGGTTTGTGTGGCTGTCTGACTGCATCATTGAACAGCATAACTCAAAAATGATAAATAGGATACATATTATATAAGTTCAGCATCTTCCAAGGTTATGGTATAAAAAGTTTCAGGAAAATCTCCTTACCCCAAACTACCCTTTATTTACCTCTATCCAACAGGTTGAAAATGAAGGTGATGGCTTTCGAAACTAGTCTCTCAATATAAAAATGTAAGTAACGAAGTGTCAAAAACCCGACAACAAATACCTTTTTCAATTAATTTTGATGTCTGTTACTAAATTCCTCCAATCATGCATAAAATCCTTTTGTATACATTTAAAGGATATGTCAGTTTACAAAGTGAGGTATTCAGTACATAATTACTGCACAGTTCTTTTGCATTGTATTCTATTAGGATTATTGACTGAATTTATCATGCATCGATTGCTCTGGAGGTCAGAGCTTATCTGTGTGTCTATCCTTCATCATGATCATGTCCATCTTTACTGGGCTGCAACAAAATATATAGCACCACTAGGGACCTCTAGTAACCACTGAGCAGTAAGTGGGCATGAACATTCCATGGCACAGCAATGAAGGACTTCACTGTAAAGTTAAGCTCCTTCACGTAAATTGCTTATGGGTAATAAGTTCACCATTCTTTGTGATAGTTTGTGTTTATAGTTCAAATTATAAAGTGTAAAGTATGGACCATAAATCTGTATATAACTTGAGGAGTAGTGTTCTTTGTTTTAATATGTGTTTGTTTTTTGGCACAGCAAGAACTGTAGCACATGTGACAGTACTTTTATAAAATAAAATTCCCATTTACTTTTATATGTAATGCATGAACAAGGGCTGATCAACAAAGACTGAAACTGATTTTTTTTTTTACAGATGTTTATTACTGCAATTCAATATTTACGGGATCTTTTTCAAAGTAATCCCCTCCTACTTCAATGCACATTTTATAGTGTCTCTGCCAGACCTTGAACACATGCTGCAGATCATTTTTTGTCAGTTCCTTAAGAATTGCCTCACTTTTCTTGAGCACTGCTTCAGATTTCTCAAATCGAATACCCCTAAGCTCTGCCTTTAGTGATGGGAATAAAAAAAAGTCACAGGTGCAAGATCGAGGCTATAAGGCGGATGTGGTACACAGGTAATGTTGAATCAAGCCAGAAACTGCATGACTTGATTTGCGACCTGAGTTCATGCATTGACATGATGAAGTCGCCACCCAGTCTGAGAAAGCTCTGGTTGTTTCTTTGTAATGTGCTTCCTCAGTTTAGCCAATACTGGCGTGTAGTATGCTGCTGTAACAGTAGTGTGAGGGGGAACTGCGTGCTGGTGAGTCATTCCAAAACATTCATTCATTCCAAACCATCACTTTCCCTACAAATGGAACAACTTTTGCCTTTTATGGTGTTGCAGAACCTGGCAATTTCCACACTGTGCTGGCTTGTTTTCCTTCAGGATCATAATGATGCAGCCATGACTCATCACCAGTGATAATCGATTTAAAAAATGCATCCCCTCCATCAGCAAAGAGACGCAGCACCTCGTGGCTTGTCTCCATTCGCACAGCCTTTTTGTTCGGGAGTCAACAGATGTGGCACCCAACGATCACAAACTCGGGTCACATGGAGATGGTCGTGCATAATTGTAAACACTGCTATATGAAATTCTCAACACTTCACTGAGGTTATGTAATGTTATATACCAATTCTCTTGGACAATCACAGCAGCTGTGTTGATGTTAACTTCAGTCACAGCAGAAGCCGAAACACCAGGCCCTCCTTGCTTAACACTGACAAGTCGGCCTTCTTTGACGTCCTTGAACCAGCTAAATACTGTTACATGAGGTAGTGCATCTTCACTGTACGTTTGCTTCAGCTTTTCATAAGTTTCGGTGGCTATATGGTTTAAATGAAAACAGAATTTGATTGCGCTGTACTCTCCTTTCGTGTCATCTCCATTGTCTGGAATGCGAAATGCATGTAGGGTCTACAAAATAGAGCATTACTACCAACCTACCAATATGAGTGCTGCCGGCTACCAACATTATACATAAAAACCTGCTCTTTTCAAATATTTATGTTACAGATACAAAACTATCACGGAAACTACAGGAAAAAAGTCAATCTCAGGTTTTGTTGATCAGTCCTCGTACATTTGTTGCACAACATTTTGCACATACCAAATATTATACAATTGCCATGTTATTATACTTTGCTGACCAGGCAGAGTTTTAGGGATTTTGTATATAATTAAGTTGCCAACTATAGAGAGCAATAAAGCATTCTTCTAATAGGAACAGCTTTCTCAGGGTGGAAGCTGAGTTTATGGCATGGTGCTTGTGTTCGCCTCAGCTGAAGTGCTGCAGTTGATAATTACTCCAATGACTTAATGTGTGGATGATATCTGCACCCATTATTTCCATATGAAAGCTTTGGTGTGAGTGTAAATACTTCTTTGCAGAATTCTCAAGGGTTTTCTAAAATCAAAATTGCTGAATGTAAGATGTTTGACTATAGTTTATTTTTCCAGTCAAATTACTGTAAGTTACATAATAAATGCAGTCACAAATCACAGTAGACAGTTTACAAAACACAGATTACAGAACATTAATTACTGTTGCTAACAGTTTCACTTTCATATATAAACTTTAATATAAGAAAGCTCTTGGTATATCCTTTACTTGTAATTTCATTAAATACAAATTTATTTTGTTCTATGTTTTTGCTTTCTTTTTTACAATGCATAATACATCATTTTCATAAAAACAAATTACTGTTTAAAATTAAATAAAATATGCATTTTATTTTCAGCAACTTTATGCATATTTGCAATGATTAATTGTGTAATGGTTTACACATTTATGTAGGATAACGTAACGAAATAGTAATGCAGTTTTAAAAATAAAACATCTTTGTTTAGTAAATATGTAAAAAAACAAATCAGTTATAAAAGTAATATTCAGTGTGTAATGTGGAAGATATTGGAATATAGGTACATATATACATATTTGCCATAGCATCTTTGCAATATCTGTCATTCCATTGATATTTGTGGCAACATTTTAAGGCATTTGATACACTTATTTCCCATTCCTTTGCTACGCTGACATTGTCTTTTGGCAGGAAGTAACACTGGGAAGTTCAACAGTTGCGAGACTTTCTATGTGTGTTGTGTTGCTCACATCAGCCATTTGGATAAGTTCTTGAGGAGTACCAGTTTTGATGAATGTACCCCAGCGTTGCTTCTGCCTCTTGTCATCTGCTGAACCTCGGCAGCACAGCTGGCGGAAGATACAGATGTAGCCAAACACAAGTGCGACTACCAGTAGCGTGCCAATACTGAACCCTAGCACCAGCACCACGCTACTATCTCCTTCCATCGGTCATAGTTTGTTTCCGATTCCTGAAACACACAATTTTCTGATAATATTGCATGAGACATGGCATAATTATAGGTAATTCTTAGTGCTAATTTTGGTAAATTTGTTCACCAATAATACAAAGATGGCTTAAGGAGCTTAATACAGCTTATTCAATTTTAAAAATTGCAATATATATATACACACACACACTTATAGCAACATTTATACAAGTTATTCCTAATGCCCCATTAACTAGAAAAGTTATCACAAATGCAACGCAAACACTAAAGCTTGCAAACCATAAGCTCTCATGTCAGCGTTGGGTGAGTAAACCAAAGAGAAAGAGAAAAAACACTTCAGAAACAGCTAAGAAGAGATATGGAGTCATTTGACTGAAATTGATTATTTTATTACAAAATTGTCTTTATAACAAAAAGCATAAATCCTACAGAAATAATTTACTCAAGGAAAATATTTGAAAGCAAATTGTGAATGAACTGAAATGTGAAGGTAAGCATGAGTCTTTTTTACACAGAAAATGAAGTTATTACAGTGGAGTAACAAACACTACACAAATAAAACTATTTAGTAAATATTCTCCACTTAACTTAAGAAGCCGATGACAATACTTCTATTATGCTTTTGCGAAATATTATGTTTATTTTATGAATGTTATGTTTATGTTATGTTTT
This sequence comes from Mantis religiosa, assembly GCA_030765055.1. Taxonomy (NCBI): domain Eukaryota; kingdom Metazoa; phylum Arthropoda; class Insecta; order Mantodea; family Mantidae; genus Mantis; species Mantis religiosa. The sequence goes on from CM060958.1 coordinate 17,848,022, forward strand.
TTTATGAATGTTATATTATGTTTTTGTCCATGAAATTAATTTTGCAAAAACATAATAGAAGTATTGTCATCAGCTTCTTAAGTTAAGTGGAGAATATTTACTAAATATTTTTATTTGTGTAGTATGAGTCTTTTTTAATAATAATTTATGTCCTCCAATGTTAAGTCATATCGGCCGATGAATGCAACGGGTGAAATGATGCTCAAATGAGTCCGGAACCCATGGAGCTTAGAGTTACCCGACATTCGTCTATCAGGATAAGGGAAAACTCCGGAAAAAACCTTATTCAGATAACTCACCCTGACCAAGATTCGAACTCGGGACCTCTTGAATGTGAGGCAGACATGCTATCATCTACACTACCGAGGTGGGCTAGGCATGAGTTGTTTACATTATTTACTATGGTATCTGTCAACTTTGTGAGAAACTTTAGGTTAGGTACGCTATAACATATTTTTTCTTAATGTATAGAAAAACCGTAATAATAAATAATAATAATAATTAATAATAATAATAATAATAATTATTATTATTATTAATTATTAAAGAAATGTATAGTTACCTAATATACAAAATTAAGGAAATATCGTATGGAGTGCTTAGAAAAAGTGAAGGAGAAGAAATAAGAATGACTGGTTAAATGAAGATACATTGAAACAAATTCAAGAAAAATATGAAGCATACCAAATTTGGCTAAGTACAAAAAAAGAAGAGGATTTAAACAAACATAAGGAAAATAAATACAAAGCTTTGAAATATGTAAGGAGAGATAAGAATATTCAATGTGGAAAAACATGTGCAATATAAGTAGTCAAATTGGTTTCAAACTATCGGTAGCAGGTTGGTCGGTTCTTCAGAGTTTAAAAACAAACACAACTCATAAAACTCAGGTGCCACTTATGCCATTGACAGAATGGGAAGAATATTATAAAAAAAGTGCTTAATGAGGATAGGGAAGAGTTAAAAAATAAGAATGAATTCAAAGATGGGAACTTGGATTGGAATATATCAAAAGATGAAATTAGTATATGTATATTAGTAAGGAGAAATGGTAAAGCAACATGTCATAAGAATGCCAAATGAAAGAATATCAAAGAAGATATTGGAATGGGAGGTAGAAGGGACAGAAAACCATTGTATTGTGGATCAATTCAGAAATAAAAAAATTACTAATTTGCAACAGTTGTCATTGTATGTGGGAAAGTACTGTTCTATATGAATATCTGTAAGTGCCAAATTATTCTGAAGGTTTCAAAAAAGAGTAGTTTCATGAAATGTTAATAATGTGGTACAAATTTAATTAAAAAACATCCCACTTCTAATATTTTAAAATGTTTAATAAGATTGATAGTATGGTTGCTATTTTATTTAATAAAGTAATTTAGTTTTCATCCGCCTTGGTAGCGTAGATGGTAGCATGTCTGCCTCACGTTCAAGAGGTCCCGAGTTTGAATCTCCGTCAGGGTGAGTTACCTGGATAAGGTTGTTTCCGGGGTTTTCCCTTATCCTAAAAAAGACAAATGTCGGGTAACTCTAAGCTCCATGGACCCTGGGCCCATTTGAGCATCATTTTACCCATTTCATTCATTGTCCGATATGACTTAAAAAGTTAAAGGACGTAAATTACAAAAAGAAAAAATTAGTTTTCAAGTTAATATGAACAAAACAAATGATGCTGTTGACAAATTGTTTAAAGTAGATTATGGTTAATAGTGTCAAACTTTCCATTGGAAACATCAAATGGCACCTACAATATTCAGGGGTTGCCAAGGCTCAAATTATAGGTAAATAATGCCCTCGTATCATTTGGTGGTCTCCGAATATTGTCTTACCGAGGTTAACAAGAAGAGCTCTTCTTCAAATGTCTATTTTCCCAGAGGACCAACTTGCTGCAGCAGCTGTGTTTTAGGGTTGTTTCCTCCAGGAAGTGCCCAGATAAACATTTAAGATGATATTTACAATTTGATGACTGATGGCCAATGTTTATAAACTGGTCCATACAACTCTAATTAGCAATGTAGTGGTTATGAGTGTAGAAAGACATTAAAACTTAAAAAGATATTGGTTACTGGATTAACCAAGAGACAATATCCAAAACAGTATACCAGCTTTGGGTAGATTTTGCCCTGGATAAACACTTGCTATGTACAATGGCAATTAGGGGATCAATTATCATCATCAAAAGTAATTTGTACTTATTCTTATAATATTTACTTAGAAAATTCTTTGAAATTGTTGTAGTTTATTTTGTTGAAGGCAATTAACCTGGAATTTTATTATGAAAGGATTAAAAGTGTGTTGTTTTATTTGAAGTTGTTTTTTTTTTACTAATCTGACATTTTCCATACTTGGTATAATAATTTGATATCTTGTACATTTAAAAAAAAGTTAATTGTTTACTCATACTTTGTCCACAGTGGAGTTCTAATGTAAGGAAAGTATTTTAAATAAAATAAAATAGACATGTTAAGGGCCCAAACTGCCCTGAACTCGATATTAAATTTAGAAAAGCATATTAACAGCAGAGAGATAACGAGGTACAATAAGCTCGTGCCCATGGAGAAATAAATGTTTTTTTTTACACTAAAATACAGAATAGCTATAAATATTCGCACCATCACTACTGATAATCAATCAAATGTTATCCATTTACAACTTCTGAATATGTTTTCACTAAAATAACAGTGTAGAAATGTCAAATCCGAAATAGCCATATATATGGCTATATGTATACACTAGATATACATATAATGACATATACATAAGTTTACTACAGTCCACTGTTTTCTTACTCAAATGCAAACATTATAACATTTAATTTGTACACTTCAGTTACTGTTCTACCATCAGTTTTGCAGTAATTTCTCTCTTGAGTAGGTTTTACACATCACGCTGGTTTTGTAATTATTATGTATTATTGTTAAACAGACTATGTTTACGTTTGTAATGAAATAAATCCAGTTGTTTTAGGACGGCACTGAGTTCCGACAAGTACAAAACAATAAAACGTCGTATCCAGAACAAATTTATAAGTTAATGCTATAATAATTGCTCGATATTAAATTTAGAACAACTAGCCACCCGCATATTAACAGCAGAGAGATAACGAGGTACAATAAGCTCGTGCCCATGGAGGAATAAATGTTTTTTTTTACACTAAAATACAGAATAGCTATAAATATTCGCACCATCACTACTGATAATCAATCAAATGTTATCCATTTACAACTTCTGAATATGTTTTCACTAAAATAACAGTGTAGAAATGTCAAATCCGAAATAGCCATATATATGGCTATAGTATACATATAATGACATATTAAGTTTACTACAGTCCACTGTTTTCTTACTCAAATGCAAACATTATAACATTTCATTTGTACACTTCAGTTACTGTTCTACCATCAGTTTTGCAGTAATTTCTCTTTTGAGTAGGTTTTACACATCACGCTGGTTTTGTAATTATTATGTATTATTGTTAAACAGACTATGTTTACGTTTGTAATGAAATAAATCCAGTTGTTTTAGGACGGCACTGAGCTCCGACAAGTACAAAACAATAAAACATCATATCCAGAACAAATTTATAAGTTAATGCTATAATAATTGCATTCCCAGGTTTTTTGTTAGGTTACTACACTTTATGATTTTTTTTTTTTTTTTTTTTTTTTTTTTTTTTTTTTGCTGTGCTGTACTCTCATTTCTTTCTCTACCTTTTTTTTTCCTTTACGTCTTTTTTTTATCAACAAATACGTTTATGAGAATTTCTGAACTTTGGTACTATCTACTTTTTTTTAGTTTTATTTATTTATTTTTTAATTTTTTTGTTTTTATTATTTTTTATTTTATTTTATTTTTTTATTTATTTAAGATGGGAATGGGCACCGGGTTAGAATTTTTTATTTCTTGTTTTATTGGCTTTTACTGTGAGACAAATGAAGGGTTCTATTTGCTTAGATGGTTATTAGATCTGCATTTGTTCCAAGTGATAAATGTATGGCTCCAGAGAACGCAAGGTTTTCTTCCGTATATAGGTCCATCTCTGCTCCTTCAGAAATATACGTAGGTGCTTTCCTAACACAGTGTCTCCTCGCCTTACTTTCAGCAGCCAATGTAGTGTACCAGCAACCAACCACACTGCAAAATTGTGAAATTTCGTGTCTTTGAAACGAAACTCCAGTTGTACCAGCTGTGGTACCGAACGTAAGTATTCTTCTGGACGAAGTTTATGTAATGTGTCTCGGATGGAGGTCCAAATCAAGTCAGAACCGTTTCATTAACCACTTAACCACTTCATAAACCGTTTCTCTCCATATCGACGGGTTGTTCGTCACATGTGAAACAAATAGCTATCGCAACTTCCGTTTTCGATTTCATATGTCTACATCCTTCCGTTTATCTGTTTGTGAAATTGCTTTGCTTTGAATCTCATTACTTGTGACTCGAAATCACTCATCATCTGTTCAGAAAACATATCCCTAACCTGATTTCGTAAGAATTACATACTAGTGTTAAAATGGACAAATGTAGGTACACTGGACGGTCGAAAAAATCAAAACCAGAACAAAAAACATCCTTTTGGCTTAGCGGTACCATAATGGTAAGTTTGCATATTTTGGACATTAAAGTTTAGTAGATCTAATTATATTAAGTTTACTTCACATGTTGATCCACAATTACGTGCAATTGTAGCTTTTGAGTCGTGAGAAATACAGCCACTGACAGCTTGAAACAGCTTGTTGCAACATCACGTGTTGCTTTTATAGCGGACTTTAGACGCAGGGAAAATTATTTTTCACTTCAGAGCTCTCTGTTAAAAAATTGAGGTTCAAGACTCATTCCTATTTACGCATATACTCGGTGTGGGTGGTTCAGTTGGTTAGGTCTAACCCACTATAAACCCAAGGTTGCGGGTTCAAATCCGGCCACAGAGATGGTTTTTAAGTGTAGTTAAAAGCGGCAGACCTATGTCAGTAGATTGCTGCTGTTGATAATAGGCAAAGAAGAAGGGAGAGACAGAGAGAAGTGCTGATATAAACGGAGGCACTTATTTGGATTAACCAAGATCACCATCGCATTTGCTAAATCACTCCGTTGTTTTAATGCCTCACAGCCTTCTTTTTTCTCTCTCGCTCTCGTCTAGCGTTTCGCTCTAGTAGGAGATAGTTATCAGGATTCCCATTTAACTGAGAAACTTGCACCAATCGATCGACTCAAAATGCGAAATGTATCCTTAAGTTTGCATGAAGTCGTCGTCAAGTGCGATTCGAAAGATGCATGTGGCATACAATATTTTATAAAATTACCGTAGATATTTTTTCTTGCATTATTGCTACAAAAATGTTCGTTAAGTTTATTATCCAGCATTTAAATACTTACATGTCTCTAAACAGACTATACATTTTGAAACGTTTTTTTTTTTACTTTAATTACTGCGTACCTAATAGTGGAAGTATTGCATCCCATCAAAAAAATGAGATATCGATATTTTATCGGGAAGACGTGGTTTTAAGTGTCCTGAAACATAAAAAAAAAAAGGCATTTGTAGTAAAAGATCCGTTGGTGGGTAGGCGTGTAAACAGCATAAAGTTGTGTAAATACCAAACTCGATGTTTTAAGTTTTAATATATTTCATGCGACACGAACATTTCCAGAAAATTCTCTATACCTAAACCAAACTTTACGTAGAATTATTTTCGAAATTTTCAGTTCTCTCACAAACAGTACTTATGATTGTTGCTTGTAAATACAGTAGAATCTCGTCTACCCGGCAACTGGAACCGAAGCCGGCAAGTTCACGAAAGTTCGGGTTATCCAGAGAATGACGGAAAAACGATAAAAAAAAAACATGTACAGCAACAACGAAATATATTTAATGGAGTTTAGAAATTACTATCGGCACACTTTCACTTAAAAACACATACACTGTATGTATTGTAATAACCTACTTATTTGCACTGTATTACAAACTAGTCGGTAGTTAAAAAAAAAAAACAAAAAAAAAAAAAAAAACGAGCTTCTGCTGCCTCAGTTTAGTGTATCGCTTACGAGCAACGCGATCTCACATCCGCTTTAACATTAGAAGTTCATTTGGGAATTTGGCAATGTTTCGGCTTGACTCTCGATATAAGACATCAATTTCTCTTTGTTTGCTACTGCTTGTGCGTGGGACATAACCACAGCTGGTTCAACAACACCGTCTGAAGTAGGTTAATTACATTCCTCGAATTTCCTGTCTCTCCACTTGATCTCCATTATTTCATATCATCTCTCATCTGGTGGTCTCTTCCAGGGTAGATGTGTCAGCGGGAATCTTGGTGGTGCATGACAGGATGATATCCTCTAAGTGAACCACTTACTCCTCCGGTAGGTCGGTTGCTGGCCTCCGAACTGACTTCTAGGATCGTCTCCGAGCCACAGTCCGTTGTCCTGGCCTGCCGGGAGAAGTTTCCATCTAAGTAAAATGTACACACTGACCTCTGTGCTCGCCTCGGTAGCGTAGATGCTAGCGTGTCTGCCTCACGTTCAAGAGGTCCCGAGCTCGAATCTCGGTTAGGATAAGTTACCTGGATAAGGTTCTTTCCGGGGGTTTCCCTTATCCTGATAGACGAATGTCGGGAAACTCTAAGCTACATGGACCTCGGACTCATTTGAACATCATTTCACTCATTCCATTCATCGTCCGATATGACTTAACGTTGGAGGACGTAAATTAAAAAGAAATTGTCCTCTGCACTGTAATGGCTACTTGGAATGGCCTCCCTCTGTCTCCTTTCGCCTCATCCTTCCTCCCTGGGATGTCCCACTTGGGGGCATAAAGTACAATAGACCAAGACTGGTCGCAGTGCCGAATTCCCTTAAAAAACAACAAACCCCCCCCCCCCCACACACACACACACACACACACACACACACACACACACACACACACACACACACACACACACACACACACGCCGTCTGAATCTGAATACTCTTCATTTTCGGTAACACTGTATGATGCAGTAATGCCTTTCTCTGTAATCGGTTTATAACCTCCGTCATTGTCAATGTCTTCTTCATCAATATCGGAACAGCAATCGATATTTTTAAAAATGTCTCTATAATCTTCTTCCGCACTCAGTTTTTCTTCTTCTTCAATCTTGTTTTTTGACAAGTCACACACGCCAGGCCACAACTTTATCAAAGTTTCTCTTCCAGCCTGATGCCAAGAGAATTCGAGTAATGTACCTAATGAGAATAGCAATTTATCGTCTTTAAAACAAGTCTTCATTTACTACACTAAACAATATAATTTCCTTTTTTCAAAACTGGTATGGGTTATCCGGGTTAGAGAGATCTGTGTACTGTATATATTCGAAATTTTCGGAATAGTCTATAGTCGAAAGGAATTTTCAGTAAATGCTAAACGTTAAGATATATACAAAAGATAAAACACCATTTTAAATAATTGTTTTGTGGCACGAGCCATTTTCAAGATTATCGGCTACAATTGGTTTGAATTGTTCAATGCATCATCATTTTTAAAATGCTGTGGCTATTTCCTTGTTTCTCGCGAAGAGGCCACTTTTTAATATCTGATCATCTATGCATTTTCCTCTCACTTCCTTAAACTGGCTGTAAATGGTTGATTTCGCTTATCATGAAGCACGTAGAAAAAAACTAATGTAAAAGCTGTATAAAATAAACGATAGTGGGTACAAAAAGTCACGTAAAAGCATAATCTTTTAAGTCAGTGTTTCTGAGATTGCTACCTACGTACGAGTATGTGCATTTGTAACCTTATTGGAACAGAAGAACAATTAAAGTTGTTAAGTACATAGTCAATTGTTAAATATGTAGTAACTCGATGAAACAAGGTTTTTGTGCTGTGAGGTTAGCAGACGTCGCCCACATTCACAATAAAGCCATACAAACTCTGAGTGCTTGTTGATAAGAGCCCATTCCCTCTTCCACTCCGTCGGCCGAGACAGATTGCCAATATCAGAGCGAGAGAGAGAGAGAGAGAGAGAGAGAGAGAGAGAGAGAGAGAGAGAGAGAGAGAGAGAGAGAGAGAGAGAGAGAGTTAGCCACGTTTTCTATTCCCTTCCTTCTTTAAGTGGAAAAATATGTTCCAGTGTCCCTAAAAACACCGCTAGAGTGCATCTTCTTGATTAGCTGCTGCCCTTGGTGTGTTACATCTCAAAGCAGTATCCATGCATAACAAAATTGTAATTTTTGGGTGCACCAAAATAAAAATATTTTGGCTGTTAACGACGCCAGAATCGTATCAGAGCCTTCGGTCTGCCGGAATTTCGTGCCGCAGGAGTTCACTTACATACTGACACGGGGCTGTCACTTTTAAGGCAAGGCTACGCTAAAAAATCGCCAAAAATGTTGAAAATCTTGGATTTTTTTTTTTTTTTTTTTTTTTTTTTTTTGCATTTTTTGGTAGCTTAGGGTTTGTAGTAATACATGACATGCTATTTTTATCATTTGCATCATTTCAGGTCATCACGTAACTATATAAAGAGACCTTTAACAATCGTTAAAAGTTTCAATAATTGCTTTAAAATTAATTTCTGAGAAACCTTTTTCTAACATTTTTCAGTATACAAACTGCCTCATGCATCAACGTTTTTCATTTATCTTGGTGAAACTTACATGATAGGTGTATAATATGTAAATAAGAAACTTCACATTCCCCCCCTTTTTTTTGTTAATGCTCATGTTTTGAAAATTATATGGTGTAAAGGAATAAAAAAGTTAGCACTCAAAATTTTGAGAGCTAACACATGAAAAATATTCTAGAACAAATGCTACAAGAATATTCCAAAAAATAAGTATGTGGATCTTTTAAAATTCTCTGTACTAGCTGAAAACAAAAATTCAATTTAAAACCTCTTTTTTTTAAAGCGTAGAGCATTTTATATAGCTAGTAATGTTTACAGTATTTTCACAAAAATAATTAATAATTAATGAACTATTTGGTGTAGCAACATGAACATTTGCATGCAATTTAAAATGATACTCTAATTATGTGGCTAAAGTTTCACAATGATAGGTTTATTATTATAGAAGTTGGAATTTTCAGTGTATTCTTGCCTTAAGCTGGGTTTGAACCCTAAACCTTGTGATCAGTAGACCACAGCTTCTACTAAGCCATTCACAACCACTTTTAGTGTCTAGTTAATACTAACGAATGATCTTAAAGATAAAAACATTATTTTTGTTGTTCTACTAGTTAACTAAAGTAGATATTTCATTCCACTAAGCCTTCAGCGGAAGTACACGTTTTGACGACATCTGAATAAATAAAGAGAAAGGCACTTTAAAGGGAACGCGAGCACGTGCGTGTGCAGTTGTGTGTATGTAAAGGCAATAAACCTTTTCTTAATTTCTACACTTCTGTTACTCATATCCTCCATTCACCAGTTCCTCCACACTCCATCAAAATATGAAGCACACAGATTGGACATATACCCTCTGTGATATTACTCGATTGAATCTTTTCTTCCTTAATCCTAATTTAAATTACGCAATACCCTTTTTACATCTCAATACTTAAGTCGACATAATTCTGTCTTAATAATTTTATAAAAGTATGTGAGGTGTTACGCTTTCTCTATAGAGCGGGATGGTTCTCTTTGGCCCGCGTTCAGTAGGTCCAGGTTCTATTTCCGTGGCCGACTTACCTGGCCCAAGGGGTTTTTCGGTGTTTTTCCGGGTCACATGGCGAATGTTGGATAGGTTAATTACATTCCCGAATTTCCTGTCCCTCCATTTCATCTCTATTATCATTTTACATCATCTCTCGTCTGGTGGTCTCTTTCAGGGTAGATGTGTCGGCGGGTGTCTCGGCGGTGCATGGCAGGATGATATGCTCCTTGTACACACTAACTCCTTCGGTAGGACGGTCTGTGGTCTCCGGCCGGATCTGGTGGGTCGTTTCAGGACCACTGTGGTTGGGATGCCGGCTGTACTGGAGAGTTTCCAACTGGTCAATTTATGGCCCCTGAAGTCGGCCGCCCTGTGTCTCCTCTCACCTCATCCTTCCTCCCGGCGGTGTCCCACTTCGGGACATAGAGACAATAGATCAGTCTGGTCGCAGTGTCAAATCCAGTCTAATCCAATATTTACATTCTCTCTGCCCAGAGCTGTTTATTTACTTTAAAAACTCTTCTTACGAGAGCCACTTTTTCTATTTACTTCTTGTGAATCGAGGTCAACCTTAACAGAAATACATAATTTCACCAATCATACATTTTATTGGCATATAGGAATCCCCATTGTTAAAAGTTCGAAAGTCAGTGGCTTAACCTGGAACTTTAAATTCCACATGTCGTTACATCGCGAACAGTGACAGCTCTAACAAATGGCCAGCCTTTATAGCGTGTCTGCCTCATGTTCAAGAGTTCGAGAGTTCGAATCTCGGAGTTACATGTTTATTCCAGATTTGTGGTTCAAAGGTTATCAAGAGTTGGAGTTTCTGGATATCTCCAGGATGAAGTATTGAAGCAACCTAAGCCATGGTTCCAGGTCACGTGGGGTACCTTAACGTCTGCACTATCCTCACCACCACTCACACCGAACGCCAGGGGCCACTCTCCTGAACATTAGATCCTGAAGCAAGATATGAAAATTTCCGGCACTCCAAAAGTGGATGCGCTGAGTGCGTAAAAAGTCATGAGAAAAAATATAATTCAGATGGTGAAAAGTTTCAGTGAGTGATAGTCAAATGGCTTTAGTGAAGTGGAAAGCGTATTAAAAATCATAAAAGTCAATATTTTGGATATGGAAATCGCGTGTGGCATAAGTGAAAGGAGCAAGTGTCAAAATAAAATTATGGATTCAAATGAATCAATATGACTAATATTAAAATGTGTATCAAGTTTTATTTGAGATTTTAGTATTTCATGAGAGGTTTTCTTTGGGAATAAAGCGGAGGTAAAAATTTAATTTAAATGAAGGTAAATAGAGTTATTAAAAATTAACTGTAATTGGAATGATCTAATTATTGATGAAATAAAGGGAAAAATGTTTATAATTTGGACATGGTAATTGTGGGTGGTATATGTAATAGGAGGGAGGTCAAAAGGAAAATTAAGAAGCATAGAAATCAAGAAAGTCAAAAGAGATGTAATCAGAATTCAGTACATAAATAATAAACGTTCTATATGTATCTTAAAAGGTATTCAAAAGATAATAGGGAGGAAAATAGAGATTTTAAAATATAATTTTGATGAAGTAGTATATAAAAGAGATATATTATACATTATTTTCAGAGTGTTAATGTTTAGAAATGTTAATAGTAATGTATGCAGAGTTATTGTAATTGCTAAAATGAATTATTTGAAATTGTATTTAGGATTATTAAAACAAACTTATTTGTAAAACATTGTGTGCTGGTATCAGGAATATATAGAAAAAGATAGCTGGATGTTTCCAGTTAGTAAGTTACTGGTTACCAGTGACTTAAAATTTTTGATTTTTGTTTTGTTAAATTGAGTAGAAATAGCTGGGCCTCCAGTTATTTCTTTTTGCTGGATACCAGCATTAGTAGATTTATATGTAGATTTAGAAAATTAGGATTTTGTAATTTTTATATTTGTTTTCTTTTTTTTTTTTTTTTTTTTGTTTATTTCTGTTATTTTATTTCATTTTATTTTTGTAGATTAGTATTCTGAGAGATTGTATAATTATAACAATTGTAATGATTTTATGGAAAAATAAAGAGAAAATTTGAATATATGCCCCGGTATAGTTGTCTAGGTGCCGGGGTAGAATATTCAGATTTTATTTATTTATTTATTTACTCCAAAATTCACCTCGATCCATTGGAGATATGAAAAGCCACCAATGCATTTAGTTTTAGTTTATCAGTAGGCTACATGATATCAGATCAATGGCAATAACGGCACAATGACGTAAAAAACTGTGACATACACCTCCATTTATAAAAATTTGTTGTATATGTGCTTCTGACGGTGGGAGGGTAACTGTGGTCGGACATGAGGAAGGAAGACAGTACAGAGCAGCGTCCCAAGCTACAGATTGAAACTCCCCGGTAACAGCCCATATAGCCCGCTCATCTTCTGTACCCCATCCAGTGGACAGAATTTACAGAAATAAGTTTCCTGCCATGCTACAGCGAAATTCCCTCAACACTAGAACCCTAAAACAGCCAACCAGGAGGAAAGGTGAAATGAAAGAATAGGAAATTCGGGGGATGCAATTATCTTTCCGCGTGTTTGCTGGGGAAACCCTCGACAAAACCCATGGGTCAGATACGTCTAATCCATGACGTGCGAATGCGAGCTACACGCAGTGGCAGTCACGTGACATCATGCACAATGTTGATTAACCTTTAATATACACTACGTACCCACGGGGATGTAAGTGAATTACCTGAGCACACAGAAACATGTTTACCGCAGGAATACAGAAGGGGGAGGGGATGTATCAACACGTGGCCACTTTCCTAATCGTTGATTGGGTCGATCCAATAATTGCAGCACGGCCAGTTTTAACCACAAAAGCCACTGCTAAACCTCCAATAACAACGGGAGCGTGTCCAGTGGCATAAGCTTATTACTTCCTCTACATTTGTCTAGTAGAGGAATTGTGATATCCCAACCCATATCGAGATCCTCTGAATACAAACCAAAATTGGAAAAGCTCCGTTTTTTTTTTTTTTTTTTTTTTTTTTTATACTTGTTCCATTTATACCCCGCCTTTAACTCCAATGGTCATATCGGCGGTCGTTCTCCTGTGGAACATACCGAAGGTGTTTAACTCGAATTCTTTAGGTTTTAATCATTAGATCACGCACACATTCACACTCTCATTCATACTTCCAGACTCTGGGGAAGATGGGGAATAGCTCCGTCTTGTGTGTCGGTGAACAGCTCAAAAAGGAAATATTGGATAAAAACCACAAGTTCAGCAGTTTCTGATCTCACTCTAACATCAAAATCCCCCACAACACAAACTATCATTTACCTGACACAATTTTAGTTGTTTTTGACATTCTTAGAAGCAGATGTTTAAGAGTGAGTACCAAAGGTCTTGTGAATCTTGCAATACGATATTTTTGCTTTTTCTACCACTGGAAAAAGTCAATATCTAAATTTCACGGAAATACATGATTTGAAGTCGCCTGAATCTTTTTATGTGTGTGTGTGTGTGTGTGTGTGTGTGTGTGTGTGTGTGTGTGTGTGTGTGTGTGTGTGTGTGTGTGTGTATGTAAACAGCATAACCCAAAAATAAAAAGTACGTAAGTACAAGAGTGGTTCAAGGAGTACCCGTGTTAGGAAAGAAGGTGCCAGTTTTTTAAAACACATTTATTTCTCAAGGCCGCGCCATGGCTGAGTGGTTAGACCGCTTGGCTCTCACCTAGGTGGCCCAGGTTCGATCCCAGGTGACCGCAGAGTGGGATTTGTGGTGGACAACATGGCGCTGGGGTGGGTTTCCTCCGGGTCCTCCGGTTTCCCCCACCATCATTCCACCAATTGCTCCATCAATCATTCATCTCAGGCGTTGGGCCGACCCCTCAACCCTGATTTCCTCTCAGGTCAGATGCTTCGCTCCCTAGCTCTGAGGGAATCTAAGCGCCTCCTAACGTCAGCATTGACGAGAAAGGGAGAAAAAAATTATTTCTCAACATAGACCCCTTTTAGGGATATACATTTCTCCCAACGCTCCCATAGGAATTTTCAAGCTCTGCAAAATACGCCTCTGTCTCCATGATGACCTCATTTGATCTAAGTTTTGTTCCTGCAAGCCATTTCTTCTTGTTTGGGAACAGGAGAATATTTGGATGTGGCAGCAATTCATAATGTAATTTATTCTGTTTGGCGGCGGCAGCTCCGAATGAGTGTGCTGGGGCATTATCGTTGTGAAACAGAACTTTCTTCTTCACCATATGGGCCGTGTCTCCTTCAACTTCTTGTCGAATTGGGCCAATAACTCACTGTGATATGCTCCAGTAATAGTTTTTTCCAAGAAGTCAATGAGCATGATACCTTTCGCATTCCAAAAAGTCGCCGCCATCACTTTTCCAGCCGATGGGACCGTCTTTGCCTTCTTTGGAGTAGAGTCTCCGGGAGCAACCCATTGTTTTGATTGTTGCTGGTTTCCGGAGTATAATGACGAATCCATGTCTCATCGTCAGTGACAAATTCACGCAAAACGTCCTTTGGATTTCGCTTAAACAGCTTCGAAGTTGAAAGCTGCACCCGCTTGTTGTCCACTGTGAGCAAACGCGGCACCCACTAGACCGACAGCTTTCTCATCTCCGACTTATCGTGCAAAATATGAATTGCCATTCCCGTTGAAACACCTTTGGCTTCTGCCACTTCGGGAACTTAAAGTTCGATGATTAGCGAGTCATATCGTAGACATTTCCAATGACTTCCTCGGTAACCACATCTACAGGGCGTCCTGGACGCTCCTCGTCAAAAACAGATGTTCGACCGCGTTTAAATCAACTGTTGTCATAGAAGGCAAAGGTCTCCATAAACAACATTCAATTTTGCTTTTGTCTCCTCGCAATTTTTTCCACCTAAAATTAAAAAAGCGAATCACTAAGTGATATTGTAAGTACTTTTTCCATTTCAGCAAAAACACGTTGAACAACTTATTGAAATGTATGTAAAATCCAAACTAATCTATGAATCAGCACCAAATTTATTATGGCTATGTGTAAGAAATGACAGTACATGATGGTAACACAAACTTTCCTGAGCAACACCACATATTTTGAAACACAAGTATTTGTGGAACCGCTCTCGTAAAATACCAAAGTTACCATAAGTTCAGGTCTTCGAAGGATGCGTTCTTAAGATTTTCAGGAAAATTCAAGCACCCAAAACTACTCTTCACATTAAAACATTTGTCATTTTTATTTCCTAAAAACAACTAATTTTTTTTTTTATTAAAATACTGTAAGTTTAAGATATTTGGGAGTATTACATTCTAGAAACAGCATATGAATTTACTGGATTTTGTATTGTTGGTAAACCATAAGAGATAGACAAGGTTAACTACACAAAAAGTGAGTATTTATTAAACAAAATACGGCTTTAGTTAATTTCTATCAATTAATTAAAATAATAAGAGTTAAATTACAAAGCCTGGGACTTAAGTACTTACGATAGTAAGTCGTCACAAACGGTGTATCTCGGATGCGAGAGCCCCTAGTGGTTTACCGGGGAAATATACGAGTCAAATGGAGAATTTAGTGTCATGACGGCAAGTTGACCATGGTAGCTCAATGCGTTAGAGTGACTGGACGGAGGCCGGGAGATCCGTGGTTCGCGTCCCGGCCATGGTATTGCATTTTTCATGTTGACTCTATCAAAATACCACTTATTTCAAATAGCGTTTTTATACCCGCCTCGGTAGCGTAGATGGTAGCGTGTCTGCCTCACGTACAAGAGGTCCCGAGTTCGATTCTTGGTTAGGGTGAGTTACCTGGATAAGGTTTTTTCTAGGTTTTTTCCATTATCCTGAAAGGCGAATGTCGGGTAGCGCTAAGCTCTATGGATCCCGAACTCATTTGAGCATCATTTCACCCATTTCATTAGTCGTCCGATATGACTTAACGTTGAAGGACGTAAATTGCAACAAAAAAGTTTTTGTGGTATCGGCGTTTCCAAGATATTTGTTGTCATTGGCACGAATCTTTCTGTGCTACGTATGTTGTTTTTGACGTGACTTTGCCATTCAGTTGTTTCTCGACTAGAATTTCAAAATCAAGTGATTCACTCTTTAAAGATTTGTGTATCAGCTCCTGGATCTGTTTTGTATCTATATAATATTGTCACCCTGGTGGTAGGCTCGCGAAGCCGATGAAAAATAATGGCCGATCGTTACCGGAAGTGAGACTGTTGAATGTAGAGTTGAGAAAATAAAACAGGTTTAAGGTTAGCTAGCAAACTGTAATGGTGACGAATGTATTTGCTAGGAAAATAAAGTGTAGTTTTTGTGTTTCGTAACCTCGTTTTATCATTTCACGAACCCACAAAGTCACAATATGTAATGAAAGTATTTCTGCAAACGTTTAACTGTAGTGAAATATAAGGGTTTATAACAATTGTCTGTAGAAAATATATAAAAATAAACGATAATGTGTTGAGAAAGACACACGATTTGAACACATTAATTTCGTTAAACTATGTTTTCTTCACGCAAGTCTGTCCAAGCAAAAAACTATTGAAGGAAAGTCACTTTTATTGCTAAATCAAGGCAACGTCACACAGTCGCCTAGTGTGATTACTGACAAGAGGATGGGCTTAAATTACGCAGAACTGTGGAATAAAAAGCTAATCCGTCCGTTGGCTGCTTGTTAAACCGTCTCTGCGGATTAAATACCGCTCGCTCTCTTTAACAAGGAGACAAAGAAATAAGAGGGAAATAAATAAATGGATTAGCAGAAGCGGAAAATGAACAGGCGTACTAGTTATATTCTGGCTTGGCTCCTGCTATATTCCATGCGATTTGTGATTTTACTGGAAATGTACGTTTTGAGGTGTGTGCATGTGTGAGCACGTAACTCTGAAATATACACATCATTTTCGAGATATTTTTTGTTGTTCTGCTTTTCAAATACTTATTACAGTATTTTCAGAACGTTAATCACTTACGTTATTTCTTTTGGTCATGTAAAGAGTGGAATTTCAAAGTTAATCGTTTAAATGATTTGACTAATGCTTTAGTATCCCTACAAAGAAATGTGCAATGGAATTATTGGTGCAATGGTTTCTCTTGAAGCAGACAAAAGAATACTTGCAGAAAATTGGGTGGACTCTTCAGACACGACTTGAGGTTTACAGGCAGGCAGAGAAAACAGAGGCACTAGTCTCGTGAACGGCCGTTAGTACTTGGGTAACGGGAAGGTCGTATTGAAACCCTTTTCAGTCAGTCAGCAACCTTACCCAAAGCCTAGACTTAGCTGAGTAAAGTATCATATTTTAAGGATTATTTTTAAAGTACCTGCCATGTATATACAATGTATCAAAAGGGTGCTTTTGTCCAACTTGGTATGTAATATTCCCTAGCATCACATACTTCGATTACGTTACAGAGGATTGGGATTAGGATTTTACTACGGAGGGGGATTCGGTACGTGGGCCACCATTGTGCCTATGCCCCAAGTGGGGCACCCCCGGGAGGAAGGATCAGGCGAGAGGAGACAGAGGGCGGTCGTCTCAAGCAGCAACTGCAATGCAGAGGGCAGGGTCCCTACGGTTTACTTAGCTAGAGACTTCCCCCGACAGGCCAGGACAACGAACTCACTCCCCTACTTGAGGGGACGGCAACGAGCCCAGCAGCCAAGACCTAATGGTCCCAGGCAGGCGATCCGAGCCCCAAAGGTCCCTGGCTGGCGGTCACGAAATGGTTCCAGCAGAGGAGCGGGGACCGGCAACCGACCTACCGGAGGAGGAAGTGGTTTACCTCGGAGCATATCATCCTGCCATGCACCGCCGAGACACCCGCCGACACTTCTACCCTGAAAGAGACCACCAGATGAGCGATGATGTGAAATGATAATGGAGATGAAATGGAGGAACAGAAAATTTGGGGAATGTAATTAACCTCCTAGCATTTGTCTGGCGACCCGGGAAAACTCTCCAAAAACCATGAGTCAGGTAGGTCGGCCACGGGAATGCGGGCCACAGACGAAACCCCTGAGCCATCCCGCCCGCTACGTTACAGAGACTTACTCCTTTAATATGAAATAGCTTGGAGCACGAAGTTGTGGAAGTATCTACTGTAGTATTTCTAAAGTATGTTGCTAAACTTTCCGAGCAGAAGTATCTAATTCTCCAACGTGACATCTCTCACTTTTTCCTTGCCTGAGGAATGATTTAAATCCGGGAAGGAGTTTTGTAAGGTATATAGGCAAAGAGAGGAATCGATGCCTAGGGATGCGATAAGAGTTCCTTTAAAAGTCATCCTGGGGTGTGCATAGAGCAGCTCAGAACTGCTTCGGATATCCTGTGGTGCATGAGGACTTATCAACATAACAGCAGTCTCAAATACAAACAAAAGAAAATGAACAGTAAAATATACATTTGATTCAGCTTTAGGACCTGGATCGGTGTAAGCAAAACATTTTATATACCTTCATTTGTTAGGAACAAATATGAACAAATGCCATGTGACCTCATGTATACTAAGGAATGCTGCACCGTAATAATAATAATAATAATAATAATAATAATAATAATAATAATAATAATAATAATAATAATAATAATAATAATAATAATAATAATAATAATAATAATAATAATAATAATAATAATAATAATAATAATAATAATAATAATAATAATAATAATAATAATAATAATAATAATAATAATAATAATAATAATAATAATAATAATAATAATAATAATAATAATAATAATAATAATAATAATAATAATCATAATCATAATCATAATCATAATCATAATCATAATCATAATCATAATCATAATCATAATCATAATCATAATCATAATCATAATAATAATAATAATAATAATAATAATAATAATAATAATAATAATAATAATAATAATAATAATAATAATAATAATAATAATAATAATAATAATAATAATAATAATAATAATAATAATAATAATAATAATAATAATAATAATAATAATAATAATAATAATAATAATAATAATAATAATAATAATAATAATAATAATAATAATAATAATAATAATAATATTTAATAATAATTACATTCGGAAAGAGGTTGACGATATCCTTTCTTTCAATAATTATATTCACTGTATTTCTCTTCAAAAACCTATATTTATTTTAGCAATGATTTATGAAAATTCCATAATCGAAAAGAAGCAACGCATAACATTGTTGACAGAATTTAAAACATTTGACTAGTATTTACGTTCGTATATATCGAAAAGTCATCTACTTGTTCTAATTCTGGCACGGTGTTCGTATTCCATTTTAGGTGCAAATGCAGCGCTCCACCGTTGTAAATCTGTAGTTACGACGAGAGTTGGGATTTGCACAAGTTCGATAAAACATTTAACATAAATCATTTCTCGCGGTACGCTTCACTATTTCACTTTTACTGTCACTCACCAAGCTAACAGCATATGTATCGCCTGCTTGTTCATTTGGCCTTTCTAAGTCGCACGTAACAAACCACCCCAACCCTCGTACAGTCTTTTGGCGTTTGCAAACAGCACTGGACCGTTTTTATCTGCCTGTCAGTAGCTCTCTAATATTTTGCATTCTTTGTAGCGATGATAATCGATTGAGCAGGGGTACTCAACTCTGCAGCACGTGCTCGCTTGTCCCACATAGGTTATTTCCCTCCCACCAATGACCAAGGCAACAAGAGACAAAAAGGATGAAATTGTACACCTTTCTTTTCCTACAATTAAGAATGAGACCACAGTGCCGTCACTGGAACTTAGTTAAGCATATGTGGATCTTTCTGCCATACGGGTGCTTGCAGTTTAACATCGCTGGATTTTTGAAACCAACTGCTTAGGGGTTTCATGCCTGCTTATCATTACAGTATGAATGCAGAAGAGGAGCTATAATCTTCTTTATTTTTACAATTGATATTGTTTGCTATTTTTTGGTAATAAAAAGAGCTTAGAATTATGTTTCATTAACACTTCTCTAGGATCTCTAGGATCTACAGATAATCTACTATTCTAATTGTGTTATTCTACTTTGGTTACCCGCGTATTGCGACTGGATTCTAACAGGGGAGGGAGGGATTGATCATAACGTCTAATGTGCAATTAGAATTATAAACCGTTCCTCGTAGTCGATAATAACCAACACTATCACGTTTTGTGGGCGTGTTCAGAGATAAATGATTGAAGATCAGTTTACAAAGCGATCACAGAATGCATATAGTAGCTGTGGTTCATTGCCCATCTGTACAACAAGAATATGTAAAATTAAAACACAACTGTATAAACGTTAGTTTAGAAAAAGTCTTAATAATTGTCTGGTGCTTTATATTCACAATACTTTCTCTAATATTTTCCACAAAATTTCATTGCTGTATTTCCTTCATTTTAATCAAGAAAAGGATTTAGAGAAATGGTTTTATTACACTACTGTATGTGCCTTTGAATTCCATCACTTTTTTACTATATCACAAGAAAAAAATTGCTGAGTATTGTAAATCTTAGTTGTTGTTTCACACTAGCCCTGTGTAAGACAAGGTTGGGAAGTTAGAATGACGTAGGCGGTGGAAACGTAGAGTCAGACTGAAAAATTCAATGCCATAGCCGGGATTTGAACCACGGATCTTCTGGTTTCCGTCCAGCCGCACTACCATTGTGCTACTATGGCCAACGTGCCGACATGACAATAAATTCTCCAACTGACTCGTATTTTCCCGGTAAACCACTTAGGAGTTCTCATAAACACATGAGACAACTACCTTAATGGCGACTTACTACTTGTAAGTACTTTAAGGCCTGGGTTTTATATAGTAAACCACTATTAGGTTAATTAATGGAAATTAATTATTCTTTCACACTGGCCGTGTGTAGGCTAGTTTAACTATATAAAACCCGGGCCTTAAAGTACTTACAAGTAGTAAGTCGCCATTAACGTAGTTGTCTCATGTGTTTATGAGAACTCCTAGTGGTTTACTATAAAGTCCGGGCCTTAAAGTACTTACAGCATAGTAAGTCGTCATTAAGGTAGTTGTCTCATGTGTTTATGAGAACTCCTAAGTGGTTTACCGGGAAAATACGACTCAGTTGGAGAATTTAATGTCATGTCGGCACGTTGGCCATAGTAGCTCAGTGGTAGTGCAGCTGGACGGAAACCAGAAGATCCGTGGTTCAAATCCCGGCTATGGCTCTGACTCTACGTTTCCACAATTTAGCCTACACACGGCCAGTGTGAAAGAATAATTAATTTCCATTGACGTAGGCGGTATTTGAACCAAAGATCTTCCGGTTTTCGTCTGGTTGCTGTAATCAACTGTGCTAACATGTTAACATGCTGGTGGAACATTCTGACCTTGGTTCCCAAAGTTTGGGTTCAAACTCAACAGAGGGCGATGGATATTTTTTGGGCGTAAAAATTCTTTGCATGGCTTCCTTCGGAAGGGAAGAAAACCTGGCCTCGTAGATTTACGGCATGTAAAAGAACATCAAGCCTGATAAAGAGGCCTTTGAGCAAAATTAAGTAGTATTTCATGTCCATCACAGAATGCAGCGATGGGAATCGCAAAGTTATAAATAAAAAATAAAAGCTCAACTATGCAATTTTCCAACTGGCCCGCATAGTTGGTTAAACTATGAAAATGTGCGGGGCAGTTGGAGAATTGAATGTCGTTCTGGCTTCCTGTCATGGTAGCTGAGTTGATAAGAGCAACCGGATGGAAATCGAAATATCTGTGGTTCATATCCCGGCTGTGGCATTGGGATTTCCAAAGTATTGTAAAATTTAAACCAATAACAATGGATATCTCAGATGATTGGTGCAACAACCAGTTAGTTGACATAAATTGTATGTTTTAACGATGTGCATTTTTTATTTAATACATTTTTGTCTTTTATATCTTACAGTTATACATAATTATACAAAATGCATTCCGAATGAAGAGAACCAGAAAATTCAAGACATACATTTTACCTGAAAAGTAATTAACTTATAAATGATCATCATTATTCACTCTAAATGTAAGGCCCAAGGCCTGTTACAGTCTCATCCATCTTTTTCTTGGACGGCCCAAAGATATCTTCCCCTGGGAATGGTATTAGAGCACGACTTTACGATTCATTCGTTCTGCTGCAGCTGGTTCTTGATTGATTGTAATTTTAGTTCTTGCATAATATCTTCATTTCTTCTGCCGTCCATCTGAGTGGGCCCAGTATTTAATCAAAACCCTTAAGACTTATTCTTGACTTTAATGTGCCATGTAAAAGGTAGTACGGACTTCAATTAACACTAAAAACTATATTTTGTTTGTTAACGACGCTGTCATTTGACAGGATTATATCAGCGCCACCGGTGTGCCGAAATTTGGTCCCGAAGTTCTTTTACATGCCAATAAATCTAACATGAGGCTGTTGCCTTCAAGCACACTTAAAATCGTCGGTCTGGGGCTGGTTTGAACCTTCGAGGCTTCTTTTATTTATTCAGTGGACCTAAAAACATGTATTTATTGTAAAATTTATATATCGAAGTTTTTCTAGAATGCAATATTTCTACCTATTATATAATACTTAGTAGAGGAAGTAAAAAAATGAGTTCAGACTAATTTACTCTTCATTATTTTAAATTCTCCTTTCACCTATAGTGGTATTGTATTCCTCCTAAACCCCGATAAATACACATTCTAAAGCTCAGTACAGTAAAGGAAAGTTTGAGAGAGCGCTGGACTTCCAATATTACTGAGTGCCAATATGCAGTACAGTAATGCCTCTCATAAGAGCAATATGACGTTGCTTGTCCCCGATATTAACTCTGTGGTAGTATAGCAACTTTGTCTTTTACAGCAACTCTGACTGCTATTAAACTCACAACTCATCATCGCTTCAAGGCATTGAGTATGAAACTTTCCTAAAACAAAAACATCACGATGCCCATTCACATTATTAAGCTAGAATGTAGGGATTTACTTCAGTAATGTCACAGTGTTATGCCGTAACTTTGTGACTAAGTAGCCACTGCACCAGACTCGTACAGGAGTCAGATTGTATGACCTCGCTCTACGGTAGCCTAGCTCACGCGCTTATGGAAGTTAACAGCATTTGTACTTCATTTTAACGTTGTTTGATATTGTCACAAGTGACTGTTTAATTCAAATAATATGTTGGGTCATCATTTGAATAGTTGTATGTGTGCGATGTCATGTCACGTGACCTTTCCCTCTCGATAGTGAAGCTTGTACAAAGAAGTGTTCTCTCTCTCACGTGGCAACTCTTGAATAGGACGGACTTAGGTGCGCTGCGTGTAAGGCAAGTAAAGACCATATAGCCACTTGTGTATTTTCTATTATTGTAGTAAACCTTTTTTTGTCTAAATTGCAGTTTCGGTATTTTGTAATGAAATTGAACCTTTATACAAAAAATTCCAACCTCTCCGCAAAGCATGTGTATCTTAGCTCCTCCCCCGTGCAGGGTCTGGCCATGTGATATCATTATCCATTACCATCCATGTTTAGATCTTCACAATATTACGGTGCAAGGTTAGCGCAGGACAGTTACATTGGTAAACAAATAAGCCGCACGCTCGTCCAGTGCTAGAATCTTCTGGACGTTTCTCCATATCGAACGTTCTGAAGCTCTGTAGAAATTTCCTGTGCATATATAAGCGGACGAGTCTCGAATTGCGTGCATCTCTAGTGCGATGAAAATCGCTGTTCTCCGAGCGAGTTAGTAATAACTGATAACGTGCTGTTACTGCAACGGATATGGGATGTCTTGTGTACGACTTCCCAAGTGAACCGTCAGGAAGAAGAGGCTACGTCGTTCGAACCTCACGAAGAAAGTGAAGTGACAGTGAAAACTGGAACTAGTTCGCGTTCATGAAGTGACAGTGTGAGTTCAGTGAAGCGTCAGCGAAAGTGAATTATGTAGTGACAGAGAAAATGAGTGGTGATTGTCTAAAAATTGGAAGAACATCATGTGTTATCATGACCTGTACTACAGTACAAGGTGTGTTTATTTAATTAAGAGTATATATGGGTAAACGGCCGCATCATGGCTGAGTGGTTAGACCGCTTGGCTCTCACCAAGGCGGTCCGGGGTCGATCCCAGGTAGCCGCAAAGTGAGATTTGTGATGGACAATATGGCGCTGGAGTGGGTTTTCTCCGTATCCTCCAGTTTCCCCCGCCAGAATTCCATCGATTGCTCCATCATCTTTTCTATCACCTCATCTCTCTTGTAATTTCACTTCCGGCGATGGGCTGATCACTCATCCCGGAATCTCTCTGATCAGGAAACCTCCGATTCTCAACCCGTTGCCTACGGGCCTCGAGGTTGCGCGGTACAGAGGACCCTATATTTCACTTAAAGGAACAACAGGAATTCATTTATTCATATATGGGTAAACATTGGTATCATTTTCTGTTTATAGGTCTATTATTAAGAATTTATCAACCAGTTTTGTATATGTATTTGTATCCATTATTGATGATTGGATATAACCTTATACGAGATTTTAACTGTATCAGTGCACAGGGCCTTAACCCTTTATAATTTGAAAACTGTTAGTCTGCTTTTTTTTCTACATTTTTACACTTCAAAATGTTCCAAATGATGCAATTTATGCTGACATTTATTTAAATGTTATAAAGAAATACCCAGAACTACAAGTATAAACATTTTCGGTGTGATTTTTCATTATCTATTATCATTGGAGGAATAACAGTGAAAAATGTTGTTCCTAAAAACTAGAACACTTATTAAAAGATATCTGATTTTCCTAAAATAGCAATTAGAGTCAAAATAAATATTATTTACTATTTTTTTTCGAGTTACAGACCATTTTTGTTTATCATTAAAGTAATTAATTAAACAATGAGCAAATAAATGGAAACTACGGGAGATATTGTAAAGAAACTTTTTACACATGCTAATGATTTTGTGTTACTTGAAGTATATATTTCAAAAACTTACGTAAATAAATGCGAAACTTAAAACTTTTATCTGCGCGTACCCTTAAGGGTGTCCAGAATGTCCTACATTGCCAATGTTGAAATACCGCTCATAAAGTGCATGTGTTCTCAAATATAATTTTAGAATTGGAAATTGCATTTTATAGGGCATTTATGAAAGGTTTAACTTTAATATGGATTTTCTAACAACATACATCTTTGCTACGTTTTAATCTAATTGTAAGTAACAGTTATTTTACAACTAAGCAAAAGTACCTGTTGATCATATCAACTTGTTATACTACTTCTTATTTACAATATATTACCTACAATACATACATATTCCTTAATCTAGTCGTATAAACCTTGGTGCCGATTCACTTATTTACCTTGCTTGCTCAGCCTGCTTGGCTCCCAGGCCTTTTAGCCTTGCTGAGTAGCATAGTCACCCTTCTATCCTCTACTCTCATTTGTCATTTCCCCTTATCACATCAAGTTTTCTTTCCCACTCTTAACATATCATATCCTAAAAGTAATAGCGGACCAATTTATTAATTCCTATGAAAACTTTGCGCTTTACACGAAAATAAGTTGTTAGGAATTAAGCAGCAAAGTTTTCGCACCTGGTACATTCCAGCTCCATAGAACGGATTATCAGTGACTATGGTCTCCTTCAACATTGTTTATCTTTTTAAAAGCCTTCAAAGAATTGCTGGTATTATAGAAGCTCAGACTATACTGTGGCGTCTTGAAGATTAAACAGGCCGTGGTCTAAAGGGTTCCAGTGTTCGACGTTTCGACAAGGAGTGTGCCTGGCAGCTCAGTCGCTTAGTTCCTGCGAAACGGCAGACATTTTGAAAGGCACTAGATCACGGTCTACAAGCCCACAAAACATCCAACACCAACTCCAATACTCAGACCATAATACAGATTCCAAGATGGCGCCCGTCGAAGCCCAGCGACTCTCGTTACGCAGAATAGGAAACTATACACAATGGACATAAATATAATCCATATTACGGAGCAGCGAGGTAACTCCTAAGCATTTATCACTTTATACTTTCAACTAAAATGTGCAATAACACAAATAAAGAGCATCATGACAAATTCTAAGAGTTTATATCATTATATAGTAGCACGACCAGTACTATGCATTTTCCACCTTATACTTCCAATCAAAATTTAATTTATAAGGTATGACAACTCATAAGCATTAAACACAGCAAACTTTATCTTATTGGACTGTATCATCCTATCGTCTGTAGCAAGTACTAAAGTTTCTTTTACATTGTTTACATGGTAACCTTTTCTGGCAAGGACATACTGCTTATACTATAATATTTAAGAGAACTCACCAGATTGTCCAGTTTACTCCAATTGTCACGTTTGAAGGTGTCAAGTTCCCTCACACTGCAAGATCCATTTAAAATTTTCCACTGGTAGGCTCATAATATTGCTTCTAGGTTATGAAATACTTTGAAACTTATTAAGTGAAGGAACATCAGTGAAGCTGGGATCTTGAATGTTATTGAAAAGAACGTAACTAATGGTCTTTAATAATGCCTATCATGGGTTAAAATCTCCTCACCACTTCGGTTTTTAAGGACTCAAAACTGTCAATAACATCTTGTGCACACCAAATATTAAAATTATCTTCACTCTCTGTAAAATGTCTTGGATGCATTCTTCAGGATTTCATATTTTCTGGTTGAGCTTTAATGTGTGATAGGATGGCTGATTCTTAAAAATCGTGGGGTAGGCATCATCTATTAATTTTTGTACTTTTCGAAGGGCACGAATTGGTTCACCATCATTTACAGGAAATATGTCTTCCTTAACCTCAAAGCACTGTTCAAAATGATGAATACAAACTACAGTTTTGTCATTTACTTTAAAATCTTTACGATGTATGATCCTGATCCACTTACCCCATTACGATTTTTCCTTCGCAAATTTAAATGTCGTGTGAGTTACATTACCATAATTAGATTGCAGCTGGGAACACAACTATGCATTTCGACAACACTTCACAGTATATATTTAGGTAAACGTTATCACTTTATGTTAAATACTTAACTATAAACTAACGCGTTAGTCACTAATTGCCACTGTAATATGAATTACATTAATTCTTCAAACACACAATCAAAGTAAACAAACACACACTTTACTCTGTAGATATAACCACAACATAACAAGCTGGGCCACGAGCACCGCCATTTTTCCTACAATCGATTCTCGTATTATGGTCTGAGTATTGGAGTTGGTGTTGAAAACATCATCATTTCTGGCAGTACTCATACTTATAACAAAGACCGAAAATATACGAAGCACAAACAAC
Source organism: Mantis religiosa (assembly GCA_030765055.1). Lineage (NCBI taxonomy): Eukaryota > Metazoa > Arthropoda > Insecta > Mantodea > Mantidae > Mantis > Mantis religiosa. The sequence goes on from CM060958.1 coordinate 17,874,962, forward strand.
TTTAACATTCAGACAAAATCAAAATATCTAGTAAGGGCTGATTAACTGTTGTGTAATCTATGTTTGTCTAACCTTACTTTCTCTAATATCCCTCTTAGCAGGAAAAGAGAAAAGCAGAGCGTATGAACACAGTTTTACTTCTATGAATCGTACAGGAATAATCTGAATCACATTTTAAAAGTATTTAGGGTTTATCAAACAGCGTAAGTTTTTCATCAGTTGAGAGAGAATATTGCAAAGATTTAGTTAGTTAGTTACTAACACTCCCCACATGGCAACCTTGGCCTTCGGGGTAACCTCACCCCACCAAGTGATGACCGGACCCATTTCTCAGGTGGAGGCACCCAGAGGGCGGTGTCCATTACCTCCGATGATAGGGTGATAGTGAAGATGGCGGTGAGGTGAGAGGACCTACAGTTTTTACCGTGGACTCCGAACCACGTTGGGCATAGGGGATACTTCACGTGTGCTAGACAGAGGTGAAGGCGTGGATAGGGCCGACTTAAAATCGCCAACCCCAGAGCCGGGAATCGAACTCGGGACCCTTAGAACGGGAGCCGCGAACGAAACCACCGCGCTACCCCGGCGCCCTTATTGCAAAGATTTTAATGGGCATAAAAGCAGAAACATTCATAATTTTCAAATGGAATCACATGTGGACTATCAAGCTGAATTTATATACCAATACCATTTCAAATATATCCGTAATGTACATATAAGGGTTTAGGAACTTTTAAATTGACTGCCTCCAATTAGATAAAAGGAAACATAAATAATAACAATTCTAACCGATGAAAAATAGACGAGATAAGTATTGTCGTGGAAAGGAGCCCAAGAAAGTCGCGTGCTAGCGTCGCAAATTGTTTCGGATTACAGAATAATTAACTCGTTCTCCAGATCGAAATCCATATAGTTATTGCCTGTGGGGAATATTTAAAATAAATTTTATACAACAAATATCCATACACTCGAAGAATTAGAAGACACTATCTGGCTGTGATGATGATGATGTGTATAAGAGCGCTCAACTACAGCGGTCATCAGCGTCCTTTAAAAAAAAAACTAGTCATGGCAAAAGCCAGATATAAATCGTTCTAAAAGTCTACACAAGTGTAAATAAACTTATAAAAACACACATACATAACAAAAAACAAATAAAAGTAAAATAAATGAAGAGAAATATAAATCCAACATACCAAAAATTCCGTTCACTAAATCCTAAAGTCTAACCTAGAAAGGAATCTAAAAACTTTCTCCACTACTACGGTATCGTCCGCTAGCATTTCTACAAAGCTGACCGGCAGCTGCAGAGACGTCCTTAGGTCTGCTATGTGAAAACACTCTAGCAGCACGTGTCGTACAGCTAGAGTGTTTTTAGAGTGGTTTTTTTTTTACCTATCTGGCTGTCTTGATATATTTCGGCTTCAGAAATTTGTAGAGTATTCAACGTGTTCATCGTCTGCCAGACTTGACACGCAGAAGGATATCGTTTCATACACCTTTTAAAACGAAAGGTAAGCGTTTATATAGCATTATCTAGGGGAGCAAACGTGGATAGCTTCACCACAACTGCAGGAAAGGATACGTATAGCAGTACCGTGTGAGCTGTGGGCTGCCAGTTGCGTTATTCAAGAGAAGGCTCGTATGATGGAGAAGTCTATAGTAAGAAGCTACTGAAACATTTGTCATTTCCTTATTCGTATCAGTTTTACTCATAGCTCGATGGTAAATATTTGTTCGTAAGTTACTGCAGGCTTTTTCTAGCAAATGCGTGGAAACTACTATACTCATTAAGTAAACTCGGCTTTTTGAATTTGATGTTTTGGAAAATGTATTGGGTTTCTTCGGTTTGGCAATGCTATTTACAGGATGCCATGGCTAGTGTTGCATACATTGCGAGCAAAATGGAGATAAAGTTTGAACCTAGAGTCCTTCTAAAACCATACTGGATACAAGATTATAAAGTCGCTGCCGCAGTTCGAAGAATATATGAAGAATATAAGAGAATATAAGAGAAGTTGTCGTTAGTGAGCTTGTGGTACAACGATGGTTCCAACGTTTCAACAATGGAGACGAACACACTTAAGATTTACCACGTTCTGGAAGACCTAAAGTATGAAATATTGAGGATACACGGCAAGTTTTGCGAGAAAATCCACAAAAAAGTAACTGTGGACTTTCAAAGAAATTGATGCATCAACAGATACCGTACATCGTCACATTAAGACACTTAGAAAGTGATACAGAAGCTGTAGATCTGCACCTTATGAACTGACACCTCAACAGGCTGAACGTACAGTGGATATCTGTCGTCAGCTTATCCGTAATCCCATGAATGATAGATTTGTCAGAAGAACGAGAAACCCTGATGCCTCGAAATAGTGACTTGATCCCCGCAAACCAGTCAAAGTCATCGTAAAAAGGTCAATTCGGTCCCAAAGTAATGTGTGTCTAGTGGAATTTTGAAGGTGTGATTCACTGAGAGTTTATTACAAATGGGCGGGTGATAAATGCGGATCTTTATTATCAATAACTGGAACGAGTTCATGAAATTTTGTGAGGGAAATACCCAGCATTAGTTAACCGAGATAGAGTTCTACTACAACAGGATAATGCAACACCCCAAATTTTACGAACAACCATATAAACATTCAGGAAATGGGAAGAATCGAACTGCTACCACACCCAGCATACAGCCCCGATATTACATCATCAGATTATCATCTTTTTCGATCCATGGTTCATTTTCTACGTGGTAGAAATTTTGACAACATTGAAGCAGTGCAATTGGGTGTCACCAAATTCTTCACATCAACAACAAGAGACTGGTACCATCGTGGGTTAATAAACCTCGCTGAAAGATGACTTAAGACTATACAATCAAATGTTTTATAATTGTTTTTTTTTTTTAAAATTGGACGTTACTTGTGAGACAGTATCTATACAATTCTCTCCTTATTATTCTTGTAATTCATACGAAGAGAAAACATTTAGATAGCTCACAAAAACTAATTTATGAAATAATAACAGTTGAAAAAGATTGGACGTGTGTGAATGTAGCTTGTTTTCTTGCAATATTGAAGTAGGTCGTCATTTACTTCTGGAAAATAAAGCATATAAGAGAGAGCAAAATTAAGAGGAGAAAGTTTATTTTCCAACTCTCCACGGAAGAAGCTTGGTTAAAAAAAAGGAAGTTATTACATGTTCGCGCTTGTTCATCGATTTGTATGGAGGCAGGCATGACGTGAAAATAAATGCTTTTTGGTCGAGCGCCGAGAATACCAAGCCGCTGCAATAACACTGGTAAACGTGACATTCATTTACCACGCTGATCATTAAACAGCTCAAGTATCAGTTTCTATTTACAAACAGCCAGACTCTACCCATTAAGTGTCACATGTATACAATTCGTACAACAAGTGATTCTTTTACCTAGTAGTCAATGCAGTCTAAAGCATGGCGAAAAAGTGTTCATAAAATCATGGAGTAAAGACTCAATGTGCTTTTGTAATTTTACGTCCTCCAAAGTTAAGTCATATCGGACGGTGAATGAAGTGGGTGAAATGATGTATGTATGTATTTATTGACTGCAATTGGGTACTACCCGGTGGCAGAGTTAAGAATACAGATCAAATTACAAATACTAGATTTACAACAATAACACAGTAAACAATAAAAACATGATATTATTTTACTTTAGTCACTTAAAACATATCTAATTACTTCTCTATTTACATATTATATACCATTATAACTCAAAAGTTAAACTATAAACCATCTAGATTTTTTCTAAATTTCTTCAGCGACAGGGGACAGCCCTGAAAGACTGCTACAGGCAATTCATTCCATTCTTCAATGGTTCTATTAACAAAAGAAAATTTTCCTACATCGGTTCTGTATCTTCTACCCTTAATTTTATACCTATGATCGTTTCGTCCATAATAATCCGGAATATCTAACCTTACACTAACGTCCACCCATGCCTTTACACCAGCATTAGCTTTGAATAATGCTACCAACCTATGTTTTTTACGCCTAATTCTTAATTCCTCCCATTTAGTCTCATCTCCTTTTATAGGCCCAAAATACTTGCTTCTTTTTATGAATTTTATTGCCCTCTTCTGTATTTTTCTAATGGATCGATTTGGTTAG